>JAZDUA010000497.1:600000-1147580 GCA_038098605.1 Gryllus longicercus | reverse complement strand
CGCGACGTGACGCTGCGCTGTGTCCCGGGTCAGGGTCGAAGGGTCAAGTGACCACGCGCCGCTGCCCGCGCCACGAGATCGACCCCCGGCCACGACCGACTCCCGGCCGGGATCGCCTGCCGGGGTTTGGAAACACCCGCTCCGTATCTGCTCTCCTCGAAGCGTAATCTCAACTGAAGTGTTAGGGTTATCGTGTCCAGTCGGAAAATATGATTACTAGGGGGGCGGAATTTAATGAAATATTAGTTTTTTTTTTATTTTCACTTCAGAACAAGGCCTTTTAGTTCAGACATTAGGGTAATTTTATGTAATGGCAAAAGGACAATATGTAGTAGACTCCCAAATCCAAATTTCAAATAATTTCTGGGAGTCAATGGTTTATTTTTTTTTATTTAAGGTTAGTGAATATTTAATTAAGTAAGAAATATTTAATTAAGTGTTGAAATACTTTCTTAGCTCTCTAAGTATCAATCAGTCTGTCGAATTTCAATATTCAAAGTTTCATTTTAATCAATTCATAATTTGCATTTTTATGTGACATTTATTTGTTTTGCATTTTTCGTTAATTTTGACTAATAGGTCATTTTTTTTTTATTTTTCCGTCATATTAAAGCATTTTTTGCTTATTACATCGACATTAATATCATTTTAATGGTACTTGCTTCATTTGATATTTACGAGATGCAACAAATGTTCCCCAGAGATTCCTGAATTGTCTATTCGATTTCTTCGCTCAGAAATTGTAATGTCAGCCGTTGTGAGTATAATATAAGGTTTCCGTGAAGCCCATCAGCGCCGATTCGGCCGATTTCACGGAAACTAAAGTCCGAGTTTTCCTGGTAAACAACAGTCCATCCATCCGACCAACAGTACAAGCTGAATTCACTTGAACAAAAGGAAGAAGCGATCGACATCAGTAACATATCCAACAGCTTGAATTCTTCATCTGAACTGGTTTTGATTCAACTTTTTACGTCATTTTTCTTGGCTTTTAGGGCATTTTAAAAAAAGTTTAAGAGCATTTTATTTATCAATTTGGCGATGTTTTAGGTCATGAAAATCTCCCTTAATGATTACTATCCTTTAAGGGAAAGCATATTAAAATGCGAGCTACTATATTATCAAGGCTCACTTAAATAAATTTAATTCAGTTATAAATAAAATGTGTGTACACCAAAACGTATTAATGGGCTTGTATTTTCCCTGCTGAATCTTTAGACGTAAGAATTGGGTGGTAAGAATAGCAATAAATATCAGCATTTCACAAAAATTGATCTTTTAATGTCGATGTAATAAGCAAAAAAATGCTTTAATATAATGAAAAAAAAATAAAAAATGACCTATTAGTCGAAATCAACGAAAAATGCAAAAACATAATGTCATACAAAAATGTAAACTATGTATTGATTAAAATGAAACTTTGAATATTGAAATTCGACAGACTAATCAAGTGACAGACAGAGTCAAGAAAGTATGGCAAAACTTAATTAAATATTTCTTACTTAATTAAATATTCATTAACATGAAATTCAAATAAATAAAAAAGAATTGAACCATTACCTTCCCAGAAATTATTTGAAATTTGTATTAGGGAGGCAATATACTACACATTGTCCTATTTATTCAAAGGAGGTGCTCTGTATTTGAGGATAAGGCATACTAACAGATAATACGTTTCCCTCTGAATCTATCATAATTCAAAACATATTTTTCAAATTCCAAATTATGAAAATTCATTAATTAAAATTTCAATCCTGGTTAGCGGGGAAGCTTCGAAATAATTTGCATGTGGGTCTGGAGGGTTGGAGTGGCTGAGGACGTGTGGGAGGATGAGTGGCCGAGTGGCACCGCGGGCTTACCTGTGAGGCCGTCGACCCGCCGCTGTCGGACGTCTTGCTGGCACTGGAGTAACCGGAAGTGCCGGTACCGGAGCTGGTTGACCCCAGCCCTTTCCCCCAGGAAGTCTGCAACAGCCAAAATGCAGGCCGTCAAGAGGTACGTCTGGTACGTCAGAAGCAAATCGTTACAAATTGTAAGGTCTGCAAATGAAGTGGTCAAGGAACATTTTCGAGGAATATTTTTGTTTGCGGACGAGATCATTTCATCGCAGACAGCTTAATCGTAGAAGCAACTCTTGTGTTTAAAATTACGGTAGAGGAAAAATCAATTGACAGTAGATACTTTATATTGTACCGGAACTCTACAATGTGACATCGAAAAATGTAAAACTATATGTATATTATAGTGATTTCTAATCATTTAAATAATTATTCATACATATATTTTAGTAGTTTTTTGTGTCTGCAGAACGTATTTGTTAAACTTTTAAAAAAATTGAAATGTTCTGTAGTTTTTTGCATACCTTTTTCTTTTCATATAAAGACGCACCTGAATATCGATTGCAAAGTTTTCAAAAATGAAACTGTAGGAACATTTGAAGATGAGCATTTCATTATTCATATTTAGTCAATTAGTTGATCACTTTTTAATAAAGCAGGATATTCAGAAATTCGATGGAATTCGCTAGAAGGTAATCTAATTTTGAATTAAAACTTATATATTAGTAGTCTTTATCCAGGCAAAAATATAGAGATAAGCAATTGTGGAAGCAAAAAGTACAAAAATTACATTTTTGAGTGTTCAAGTATAATCTACACAGATTTCCACAAATGTTTCTTTACCTAAATTATATTCATATTGTTAAATGTAGTTCGATTATTATTTGTTTAATTAATTCAAACGATATTTCCCAAATTACAAACTTCTGTGATACGACCCACATTTTCTCAGGGCCTTTAGCAGACCTTCTTTCATTGAACTACTTTAGTTGTCCTCGTCACTTTGACAGCACCATTTGTCAATCATAATGTCCCTGTCAGTTAAGGAATGAATCTCGTCTGATTCGTTCTGTTACTAGCTGATTAACAAGCATAGAAGGAAAGAGACATATTTTGTGACAAATTAAATTACACCAGAAGAAACCCTGAGAATGAAAAACATAAAACAGGTAGGATAGTTACTCTAAAAAAATGTATATTCAGAGTTGAAATGTTGAAACAAAATAATCTAAAAATGCAAGTGATAAAGAGTATACAGAAAAGATAGGTAGCAAGTTTAAAGAGGTGGTCAAATAGAAAAATAAAAACCTCCTTTCGAATTAGTCAGGTAAAAACTGAATATGAGCTATATTTCATAAAAAAAAGCAGTCAGGTTTTATCACATTCATGTATTTGGTTCCGTTCCACAAAAACCGAATATTTTTAATATTTTTCAAGCACGTCAGTTTGTGTAAAAGGCATGTTACTCGGGAATATATCGACCAGGACCCCCCTCGAGCAGCCAATGCCTTGCAGTGCATCCACATGGAAGAGAGTTCTACCTGCTCCAGGGTCATGGACGCAGATCATCTCAAAGACAGCCCAGGCCTGCATCAGTCCTCATGAAAGCCATGGCGTCGTCATGAAGATGTACAAGGATTAAAAACTATTTCAATTATAAAATATATTTTATTGATTTAATGTTTTAAACGGCTCCACGTTTAAATGTCAACTACCGTCAGTAGAAAGAGGAGTACTTGTAGAAAGATTCATAAAAATATAATTTTAATGTTATATTTTCAAATCAACTATGAATTAAAATAAAAAAATTAAAGTACATAAATTTAGTACTATAAGTTACAAATCAATTTACTGAAATACTCGGAAATATATTATTTTTCCGAAGCTGCCACTGCCTCTCTCAGATCGCTCTAAGTCAACGGACAACTTTACTGCCACCGAATACAGAAACAACTTTACTGCCACCGAATGTCGCAACAACCAAGGATGGGCATCGGCTAGTGAGTTTGACCGATACAGAAACCAACACGCCTTTAGCGACATGTACCTTCCCAACCAGAGATAAAGGCTGCTAACTACCGCTTCCTCGCTCGAGTCCTTCCGTAATGGTCGGGCAGCAGCTCGTCCCGGGAGTCGCTCCACCTCCTCGCACCGGAGCCCCATTAGCACGCGAGATCGATTTTCGTGAGTCGATTTGGCTTCATTTCACGCTCGCTTAAGTCCGGTCCGCACGCTGCGTTGCGACACCACGCGCTCAGCCCGCGGGCCGCGGGTGCCAGCCAGTGGCGTCTCCGGGGAACAGAGAACAGGACAGTCGACGAAGAAGTGGAGGAGATAGAATGAGAGGAAAAAAACAAAGAGTGAGGGAGAGAGTTAGAAGTCTGAGAGATGTAAGAGAAAGAAAGAAAGGAAAGAGAGAGAGAGAGAATGAGAAGAAAGAGAGAGAAAGAGACAAAGAGAGAGAATAATAAGTGAGAGAAACGTTGTTGTTTTTGTTATTGTTGTGTGTGTGTTTTAATTGTTTCTATCACGCGCGCGTGCGCATGAAAGAAAGGTTTACAATAAAGATCTAGAAGAAATAAGTTACACACAGATGAGCAAACAGAAGAACGAAAGCATCGCGAAAGTGTTCCTAATTGTGATGGCATCACACGTAAGAATCACACTCATAGAAGGAAACTAGGAAGAAGTTATTTACGATTTGACTTGATGATTTCAAAAGGAAGAATAATGAGAATTCTTAAATACACTAGCGTCTTTAGTATTTTTGAAAACGTTCGAAAAACAACATTTTTGAATTGATTATTACTGTTCATATAGTCATCATCATCTCTTTTCGAATGGGAAGAAAATAATAAATAATTTTCCCATCATTTGGATCTACCCTATTTGTGAAGTGCGAGGACATCGTATATAACACATACAGGAGAAAAGGTGACACCTTGGAACGACATTTATGTTTTTAAACATACTACTGAAGATACTGTAGATAAATTCAGCATTTTCTGACTACTGAATTGGAAGTAGTATGAAGAAAATAACTACTCATAACCACACTAAAATATCTTTAATTACATTCTTTGATAAATAGATCTATTGAATACGCTCACACCACGCATAAAAAAGTTACATATTAACACACAAGGGGATCCTAAAACCTTGAGAAGAGACTCATATTAAGAATCACTCGTGCTGAAATATGAGGTAATGATACATTCTACCACTGATCTCCAAAGAGAATACTGGCAACACTCGTTTCTATCCCAACGCACTTCCCCTGACGCAAGCAGCGCAGCGGGGGCGGGCGGGTCAGGTGGCGCAAGCTGCGTGGCAGGGGCAGGCACCCACGTGCTGGACAGCGTTGCGTGTAACGGCGAGGGCTGCATCTCCACACAATGGGCCTTGGAGGCCCCGGGCTTTCGCTGGCTCCATCAGGTGCACGTCGACACCCCCCCCCCCTCACTCAACCACGTCCCCCACCCACGGTCACATGCCTCCCGCCAGAGCTGCACTTTGCGCCCCCGCTTGCCGATCCTCTTGGCACCCCACCCCGCCACCCTCGTGGCTCATTGATTAACGAGTGATTCCGGGCACGTCAACTGATAAGGTCAATAGTCCCGTAAGAGTAGTGCACCGTTTTCCCTCGGGAGGTGGCGGTGATCTTCACCCGCTGGATGATGAGATCCGGTGCAGTCATACATTTCGGCTAGTTGAGTTTTCCGCAACCAGATATCTCTCCCCAGCGAGGCACTGCCTCGCCCGGGACAAGCTTTAAGCTCGTCACCGGTCTTCCGACATGTGTGGTAGTGTAGCGCGTGTAAGTTTGTGTAAGGGGTGAGGATCGAAGAAGGAATAGGAAGGAAACATCATGCGCGGTCCATGTTCCATTTTTAAGGGTACCACTCCAGCATTCGCCTGATGTTGATCGGAAAAAACATGGAAAACTACCGATCAGAGCTCCAGTCGCTAGAATTCTCCTTCAGATAGCGACTGAATTCGACCCAGCTATCTAGCTAGTGTCGACATTTCCTCTCACCGACCGGACTCAAACCTACGACCTACTAGGCAGAGGCACTGCGGTGACATCAGTTGATCCTCTGAGCCACTTCTCCCGGTCTGTCACCAATCCGTTACCTAGTCCTAGACGACATCCAACCTCGCTCCAAACGCCACATAATCCGACCCGATACCCATCTCACCAGGCACACACCTCGCCAGACCCCCACCTGCCCAACACTCAACCTACTCACTTCGCTCGTCACCGTCTTCGACCGACATCTTGGCCCATCTCACACCGACCTCCCGCGGCGACGATCCGCATAGCCCGTCCCGCCCACCCTACACTTGATCTGACCCAACGTCCAGCTCGCGTGTCTTCCCTATCACCCTACACCCTCTTCTTCTTTCACCCACATCGCCCAACAATTCTCTCTACCGCCCACCCCATCTCATTCCTAACCTCACATGATACCGTGCCCAACCCAACTTCTTCCACACCAACTCGTCCAGCTCTTACCTACACATTACGCATCCCAACTCCACCTCTCCCGATTGATCTCCCTACTGGCCAGGCACCCACCTCGCCCGACACCCATTTGGCACGGGCCTCCTGCTCATCCATACCTCTCGCTCCACAACCCACACCCCCGCTCCGCCAGCAGTGACGGATCCAGGGGAGGGATCATGGACCCCCTCCCCCCAAGGTCTAGAGTTTTCGTTTGTTACTTTCCTTTATTTGACCAAATTGAATTAAACATTTATGTTTGAATTATATAATTATTTAAAAAATAATATCGTAATATCATATATACACATATAAGTCATAACAATTTTATCAAACAGCATGTATTTTATTTCATACAGGTAAAGAAAGAGAACAGTAGTTTTCATTTCTGCAAAACTATAATTTAGTTTTCCAAACAATCTGGAAAGTTTCACATTGATTTCGCACATTTAAGTAAAGTCACAACATCTATTGTTATTCGAATGATTATGCTCTGAAGTTCAAAACTCCAAAATTCGGAGTTAATGCTATGTGCGACAGTATCCGGGAGCAGAGGTTCACAAACAAAACTGACGGCGCTAGAGGCGCTAGTGCTGGCATCTCGTGGCGACGCGGTGAACGCAGCTGCCAACGCCCACTAAAGCGCCACCAGCGCGGCGCGCGCCAAGCGGGAACATTTCAATTCGCGCACGCCTCGGGTGAGATTTTAGTAAATGCTCCGTCGTTGTCTTTACTATTATAATGCGATATATTCCGGTTAAAAGATCTATTGATTAGATCAATAGCTTTTGAGGTCTGTTTCGAATGATGAGGAACTACTTACACTAGCTAGGCCGAATTCAGTCGCTGTCTGAAAGAGAATTCTAGCGGCCAGCTGCTGGGATCAGTAGTTAAATGTGGTTTATCCGATCAATACTAGGCGAATGCCGGAGCAGTCTCCTGAACAAACCAGCCACGGACCACGTGCGATCTTTCCTTCTTCTTCTTCTTCTTCTTCTTCTTCTTCTTCTTCTTCTTCTTCTTCTTCTTCTTCTTCTTCTTCTTCTTCTTCTTCTTTCTTCTTCTTCTTCTTCTTCTTCTTCTTCTTCTTCTTCTTCTTCTTCTTCTTCTTCTTCTTCTTCTTCTTCTTCTTCTTCTTCTTCTTCTTCTTCTTCTTCTTCTTCTTCTTCTTCTTCTTCTTCTTCTTCTTCTTCTTCTTCTTCTTCTTCTTCTTCTTCTTCTTCTTCTTCTTCTTCTTCTTCTTCTTCTTCTTCTTCTTCTTCTTCTTCTTCTTCTTCTTCTTCTTCTTCTTCTTCTTCTTCTTCTTCTTCTTCTTCTTCTTCTTCTTCTTCTTCTTCTTCTTCTTCTTCTTCTTCTTCTTCTTCTTCTTCTTCTTCTTCTTCTTCTTCTTCTTCTTCTTCTTCTTCTTCTTCCATGTCCTATCTGGTTGAGGAAAAACCTGCAAGCCGACGGATAAGTCGGCGCCTATTTCGCCATCCGACAGGGAAGATCACCGCATCTCCCGCAATAAAAACATTCACTATACTTACGGGTCTAATGATCTTAGCAGTTGCCGCGCGCGGAAACACAAATTTATCAATCGTACTGTGAATTTTTGGTAGAATGCGTCGAAGCGCGTTTATTAGAGAAACATATCAATTTCTGCTAAACGGGTGATCCTACCAGATACATCCGAATTGATGTGCAGTACTAGATATACCTTCGTTATATAACCAGCCAACATTCGCTAAAATACTCCCAAAGCGAATGAGTTGGAAACTAATCAAGAATTTTTTCGTGCGCACTCCTACATCGCTTATCGAATGCCAAGCAACCAAATTTTGATATATTAAACAAAAATTTTGATATCTTTAACAGAAATGTTGATATCTTTAGCAGAAGTTATTTTAATCATGTAGATGACATGACTAAGTTTCATTACCGAATGCACTACTGTCATCTCTCAGAACTCCATAATACTTTCATGCTATTATCTTGTGAGACGTTCATCTTTGATCAGTTGCAACAAGAAACCATGCTCTCCTTTCTAAATATTCAGATAACTGACGTAACCATAATCACGCTGTTACAACTTCATTCTATTTAGGAATTCCAGTGAAGAATATATCTCGGAATATCTTTTGGATACTTTAATCCTGGATATCAGACATGTAAATATCCACATAGATACATAAAAATTCAACTACCTTATTTGTCGGCGAATAAAGACTCCTTTTTTGTTTCGTTGTTATTCCTCAAAAAGGCTCTATGAAGGGGGGTGCATCTCTGCTGTATAAAGGAGTGGGTGTGCATCAGTGCTTAAGTTCTGAGATGTCAAATTATGATTTGCGAATAGTAAATAAGTAACATTCTAGTATTACAAGTGATGGGTAAATATTAATATATGATCGAAACACTATTCTTACATTGCTCGTTGCAAATTCAGTTTGTATTTGAATTAAACATTTTTATGCCAATATTTTCTTCATTTGTCAACATTAATGTTTTATTAATTCCACTACATAAAATTCCACGAGCGTAATTTAGTTATTTTCTCGCAAAAATTATATATTGAAATACGATGCGTCTTAGCATTGAGCTAAGTGATATGGTGAGAGCAAAATAGAGCCAGCCTGTTAATTGAACCGCAGAAAGTCAGATTTGTTACGTTTCACAATATTCAGTATTTGGGTCAATCGTTTTCACTGTATTGTTTACATTGATTAAAATATCTAATACAATATGTTTTCTTTTTTGACATTATTAAGAAATAATATAAAATTAAAAATACATTTCTTAATACTGTCTATAGAGTATTTGATTTTGAAAATAATTAGAAAATTTAAAAAAATTGATTTTAATAAATGATTAATACTCTAGATTATTCAAGAAAAATGTTTCTTGGATCCGTTTTGTAAGGGTGGTCTCGCATGGCACACAAATTAGCAAATGCAAGAATCAGGGCAAACGGTAGTAAGTTGTCTTGTTTATAAAATGTCGTTTATGCACACACAAACGTTTTCTCCGAAAATGTTTACAAGGAAATCTTTATCCCTGCGTATTTTAAATAATCGAATGTTTGAACATTTTGGAGGAATGTTTCGGTTGTGGTATAATTAGTATAAACGGGAAATACATTCACCATCACTAATATGTTTTCTCTACCGATTTAGTTGATGAAAAATTCACTCGTCCACTTTTTATTTGAGAGTTCAGGACTTCTGGGAATATCCAACCACAATTGCAACGAACATCTCAACTGCACCGTGTCTCTCATCAGTGAATATTAATACTCGGAAGAGCCTGGCAACATCCCAAGCTGTGAGCATTCTCTGACGGACCCTGGGTTCGCGAGAGACCAACAACAGATGCAAACGCTTGCCGGGGAAATTTCGTGGGAGTCAGTGTTCCTCATCCGGGATGTTTTATTTCTCTGTTCCAGTTTTCGCGTTCACAGACTATTATTTACATTTGTCTCGCTCGTCTGCGCTACGTACTACATGATGGCACTGGGTGCGGGTTTGCTACAAAAAGAAGCTGATTCTTCTAGTCCTTAATATTTCTTTCCAGCGACATGTCAAGTTGTATCTAATGAAAACATCAATATTCATTTTATAACGTTTGACGCGTTATGTGAAATATTTACTTTATATAAATGATAATGAAAACGTTTAGAGATGTTTTAAGTTGTTCCAAAAAGTATTATGTAAGGTAGTAGCTGTTGCTGTTGAATTGAAAGGCAGATCATGCAACTGTTCCTTGTCTTCATCGAATCCGCAATGACTTATTGTTTTCAACATTCATAAACACATTGAGGCTGATCAAATAATTGTCTGTTAAATTGGCTAGTAAGATTTCATTATGAGTGCATTGACAGGATACCAAGAAATAACATGTATGTTTCAATAATAATTATAATTATATTTATTGGAAATTTTCCTTATAAAGTGATAGAATTGATATAGTAATTCCTTTAACGCTCGTTAACACATCAATTTTCAGTAACTACTAATCAGTAATACAATACATTTAAAATTATTTTTTAAAGTCTTAAAAACTATATGTATTATTAAATCAATAAAATAGTTCTCCTCACAATTATATTAGAATTAATAAATACGTTTTCTATTATCCATTAACTACTAGTTTGCCCTCCAATGAATAGTGAACTGTGCGAAATAATTTTTATTTTCTTTCTACAGTAATTGCCGTGTTTGTCATCACATTACTCATCCTAATTTTTGCGTACTTGGCTAGAAGATCAGCTCACTGAAATATAAGCGGGAGAAACTTTCATTCCTGACATTCTGTGATGACTTGAAAACACAAAAATTATATGAATATTCAAATATTACAAATACGTAATTAGAACTTTCTTCACATATCTAGAAAAATTCAATTATTTAAATATTTCCATAGTTACAGAATCAATAGTCATGTTATTTGTCACTTTCAACGCTTGAAATCCATGGTAACAAATAACATTGCCAAATAACTTGTAAAGCTGTCACAAGCCGGTGACGGACACCCGGTTTCTTTCGGCTTAATTTCCAAATTATTCAGTGGAAAACCACATAATACCAAAAACCAGAAATGGGGTAAGAATCGTACATCATTTTAAAATGAAAATTATATTTAATGAGAGCTGGTAATGATAATTGTGATTAATTTTCAGTTGTGGCGGAGGTTGCGGTTGCGGTGGGTGTGGCTCGTGTGGCGCTTGCTGCTCGGGCCCTTGCTGCGGACCCTGGAAGCCTTGTGTTGTTACGACCACCACGGCATATTATGGGCCCTGCTAATGTCCGCCCTTAATAATTGCAGAACTGGCTCCGACTTCAACCCGATTTTGTCAACCCACTGGATCGGTAATTTGTGTGCTCTTGTACATGAACTGAGATTCAAAACAGCAAGATTGATGGTATTATGTTGTCAATAACTAACATGCAATCAGAAATTTTTCTTCCGGCAATTCAACAAATATTTTTATAACTTTTTTGTATGCCTGTTTTCGGACTTTTCTAACAATAAATTTTTTTTGAATAATTTATTTTTATTCTCAAATGAGTGAATGAAAATGAAATGTATTTGTTGGAGTTCCACCCATGTAAGTATGGTGAGTAAGATACCTATCGTCCATGAACTTTCTGTTCAAAATGGCGACATTCCCAGGAAAAAATTAATGCAGATAGTTCCTTTTCACCAATTTGCAAGAAAAATAATTGTTGTATCTCAGTTTTACATTAAATTGAAATTACTACCCTACAAATTAAGATTAAAATGGTGAGTTTGACGCGTTCTTTTAACTGTTCTGAATTACTGAATTTTTCAAAAAAAATTTCCAGAGCAAATAGGAATGCACTGAATGTAGAAGATGTTTCTTTTCCAAAATTTTGCTATTTAATTTATAATTCTTGCACCGTATAATGGTTTCGTCGCAATTAGTATTTAAATAGCTCCAAACTAGTAAATGGAGAAAGTTAAATATAATTTGATATGTAAATGAAATATAAACTAATACTTGGAAAGACCTCGCCGAGACTGTGAACAGCGTAGAAAATGATTTACTTCCCGATAATTCTAGGAAATTTTAGAGGAAAATACGTGAAATCAGGTAATACTGAGTTGAAATGTTGGAATATATCAAACTTGTTTACAAGAAATAAATCTTAAGAGAAATACGTTTTGGCTATCGTACGAACTAGAGCATTTAACGTAAACTTTGACAAAGTAAAAATTCTTTAATATTGCCGAAACCTTTTTTTTATTGTGCATCTTATTTCACTAGGCTTTCAAAATAATTACATGATATAATCTTATTGCAACATGATTTTCCTTATTTTGTGAGATAAGATTTCCAAGAAAATGTACATAGTCTTGAACTATAATCCTCAATTTCAATATTAAAAAATAACTATTATGTTGCCTACATATCTGTAAAATTCTATTCTGGCTGTTTTAATTTTGTTTAAAAAACGTTTCCTCAACAGTGATGCCCATAAAGCATAAGCAACTACAAATCTCCCCACGAGAAAGTTCTTTTTTCGTACTCAGCATTCTAGTACGGTATACCGATAATAAAATAGTTTATTACGAAGAAAATTGAGTTGAATTCAAACCAAATAAAAACGTTTGAAATGATTAACAACAATATTACTTTCTCGAGAATCACTGTGGTTACAAATAAACATTTAGTCTTCATCAAGGCTCGAGCTCGAGTGCACGCACTATTCTACACCTTCTCTTTCGGCAAAATTTATTTCTAAATTATCAAGTACCACAAGACTACCCACGCCAATATGGGGTGAGTAGCTGTTGCTTGATACAAAATATATATTTGAATAGAAACATTACACAGTAAAAATATAATAATCTTCATTTGATATCCAGATACACGACTTAAACCAGACCAAAACTTCTCATCTGTAGAAGCGAGAAATATATTAATAAAGAATTAACCTTCTAATTTCTAAAACGGATTATTTAGAGAGTTTAAGTGAGCATAATCTTCTGTCAGTATTCTTAAAGTTGTCTCGTCTCTATTGTCTATGGGTAGTTTTCTTCCATAAAATCTTCTTCTTGAATAGAAAATGTCATAAGACATTCATTTGCACTAGAAATAACACTTGAAGACAGTAGAGGGATTTAACCCAAAATATTTTCTTTATTCTTTAAACTGGTACGATAATACAGAATTTTAACTTCTCAATCGTAACGCGATTGGAAGCAATATTTGGAAAAATAAATCCAAAACGCTATTGTGAAAACAATACTGAAGAATTAAAATACAATATACTGGGGTTTTATGAAATAACCCCCCAAAATGCGTAATGTTTTGTGTCTGGGGCAAATAAAATGTAAGTCAGCGTAGTTTTCTTATTACCGAGATACTGTTCACAAGCTCATGTTCAGATCTGTATGGCGTACAATATTACAATGTTCTCAGAAGTAAAAAATGAAATTCAGGCATAGTCACATAACAGTTCTTTAATCAAGCATAACTTTTTACAGCCATCCTGAGGCTATCTTAAGTGCTACAATAAATAAATTACGATTTTGAATTAAAAATATTCAAGTTTGGTAGCAATGAAAATACCCACAAGGAAGCCAAAAACCTTTAGGTTAGATTAAATAACACGAAATTTGGAACTGCCCCTGAGATTATATTTTCACGATGAAATACTATAAAACGAAAGTAAAAACGGTGTACGCGCTAAAGAATTAATAAAAGTATTAAGGCACGATTCTGAAACGTGATCGAAAGTACATGTACTTGAATATTCTAGGTGCCGCAAGCCTTCCTGCTGTCATTCCTGCTGTTCTTGTTGTTGTTCCGGACCGTGCTGTGGATCCTGGAAACCAAGAGTCGTCACAACAACTACTGCGTTCTACGGACCGTGTTAATATTTACTGAAACTTCATTCTTTTTCACAAGATATTACAGCAAGATTTCCGGCTACGAGACAATTTTAAGTTAGTGAAAAGAACTGTTAGCGATTCCCCTAAATTATATCTAAAGGCAATGTGGGTATAATATTGCATTTTTACACCACTATGTTTTTTTAAAAGTATGTTAAAAAATAAAATAAATAATATTTCACATTCAACTTTGGAGAGCATAGCATTTGTATATGTAGTTACGATATACTACGTGAAGGTTTCATATTCTCTTACTCGTAATATTTAGTACTTAAAATTATAATTAGATCATAAAATAATGAAACAATGAAGGCTTTCACGCCCGGCGTCAATATGTGTATTGTGCTGCGGACTGATACATCAATATCAAGAGAAAAGTGTTCTTCTAAATGTTTGCTTCCAGCTGCGTCAGATATGGAGCCACTGTAGATGTCTTGTGCAGTTGTAAACGAAACGTTTGAAACTATTATTTTCCCTGGACCACAATCTATCAGCCTGGAAGATAATATTCAAACCAGAACATAATTTTTATAAAACATTCTATAAATCACATAAACCTCATCAAAAACAAGCTATAATTACAATATTTAATTAAAATATACACATATTTGCGGATAAAATGAATACCATCACTTCATCTTATTTGACACATCACTCCCTTCGTGTTAAGAATAAGCAGATTGGCACGTCTTACCAAAGAAGTTTTCTTACATTATTCAATACCTCCAACTGTTGCAATCAAACTTTAGACACGTCATGAGGACGTTAGTATAAATTTCTGAGAATTATTTACAAGAGTGAGATTGCGTTATTACAGATTCCTCTTTTACACAATAATATACAAGTAAGTGTATCTATAGTATATTAAACATTTAAGGAAGGATGATGTTATGGGTTCCTAAATTAGCATACAAGTTTCGGTGGAAGCGACTACCCTTCAGTTCAATAATGTTACATCTCAATAACATCTATGATCAATTTTCTGGACAACTAAAAACGATAAAGATCACTAGAATTGATATTTTAACAAAAATATTTTCCATCATATTCTTAAACAATATATGCTACATTATGATTCATAGAAATTCTTGGTCACATGTGCACTTGCTTTGTGTTCGGAAGTTACAGCACCGATTTGTAATCGGATGAAAATGTGCTATTAATATTTTTTTTAAAGGGAAATATTTGAAAAAAATTAGTTACTTGTGAAATATACATTGCGAAATCATAAGAACGATTGTGGTTCCACCCGACTTTGTAAGAAGATTTATTAGAAGGATTCACCAAAAATTCACGGTACATAGAAAATGAACAATAATAGAAATTGAATCAGGAATGGTAAATTAAAAATGCAATTTTAAGAAATAGTGTTTAAATATTACTAGAGTACTATGAAATTATTAAGAACATTGTAAGTCAACAATACCGAGCGCATTTTGTAAAAATCTGAAAAGTATTTATATCGTAGCATGTTATGTAAATTCCAAATTAAAACATGTTACCCTAAATGTCTCACAAAGAAAATATTTCTCCCCTCATCCCATTCAAGTACTTGAATACTTTCTTCCGTACTTAGTGATTATGTTCAAATGAGGCTAATTATGAACAATTAATTATCTTGTCTTTTCGTTTTTTTAAATATTTGCTTTTCTGAAAAAAGCTCCATTTGAACAGACTCTTCACAAATGCTGGTCCTAAAGGAATTGATGCCAAAGATGAATTACAGAAATAATCAAACAATTTCAGGGGGAGGATGGCTAAGGAAGAAAATGTTGAGATTCGCATTTTAAAATTCTGTTATTCTATATCAAGGACACCAAATCAGGCATACTATTCTTATTTTACGTTTTTTACATAATACTTACAATGTGTTCACTCTAAGGATTAACCAAGTCTTGTTGTAGAGTTTATAAACAATTTTATTAAATAAGTTAAGAAAGAACTATGTTAGGAGCTATATTTGAGTCAAAGTTTCTCAAATAAATTGTACATTGTTAATTGTTTGACGCACTTTATTCCTAAACTAAATATAATCAGAATTTTTCTAAATAAATATTTGTATATTTTAAATAATTTGTTTATGATCAAAAGATCTATTGAAATATTTTTGCAAAAATACCTCTTCTGGATTCTCGTATCTAAGTGAAAACGACACTAATTTTTATTTACGTTTGGCACACGTGCTTTTATACACATCGTCTTTTATTTTGTGAAATTACTTAGCAACCGTAAAGTTTATTCTTCAGTTGCGTTCAACACTTCCAGAAGACCGGACGTGTTGGATTCGCTCCATTTTGGACCCGGTACACAACAAAATTTTCAATCTATTTTCAATTCAAAACTTCACAAACAAACAACAATTATAAAAAATGAGGTAAGTTATCATTGGATGAAAAATAATTTTAGAATAGCAGCTTAACATATTTTAATTGATTGGTATCCATTATACTGCCACCAGACAATACACAATCCCACTTAATATCCTAGTAATTACTATGTTTGTAATTCTAGCTGCTGTGGTCCTTCCTGTGGAGCATGCTGCTCGGGTCCATGCTGCGGACCTTGGAAACCTTGCGTTGTAACAACTACGACTGCATACTACGGGCCATGCTAAGATCGACATGGTTTGAAACTTAAGCTTGCGTATATTGTCCTGACCTTGTGTGAGATCTCAACATGCATGCAAGAAACAAGTTATTATTGACAAGAAAACCATTGTAAATTTTATTTCGATCATATGTTTGGTTTCCTTCATAAAATGCAAGTTATAATGTGTAGCATGTTTATCGGGGGACAAGCAGATATGTAATGCAATATTTCTTACAAACATTTCACGTTTTTCTTATGTTATAAAATTGTGTACCAAAATGCTAATAAAATTGAAAGATTTGGAAATAAAGTTCTGGAGTTTGATTGATGCTAACAAAGGGCAACCGCTTGTATGGAAAGGAACGTTTCTCCTTCATATTTCAATATAAATATTATTCATAAACCATTTCTTCCCCCTGGGAAGACATTTTGTCACTTCACGTTTATTCCCTTTTAGCAATATATTATTGAATTATATTAAAAATATTATCTGAATATATAAATACTAAAACGCAATAAATTCACACTTTGAGAATTGAAACAAGTTAGCTCACATATTCAAATAATTGATTTTATTTGCTATTCTTATTTAGAAAAATTGCAAATTCTTTCAAAACAAAAAGAGGTTGTTTGATGAGTTGTTTGTCGAAGCCATCTCTTTTGTTTTTAAAATATTTACAAAAAATGACACCCGTTATGCGTCATCGATTCATTACATTATATGGATAACTTGGAAGGAGGATTTAATAATGATTGTAAATGGAATCCCCGTCTACATACATGTATAAGGCAAATAGGTAAAACTATTCAATCTTTTATACTCCTTAAATTATTCACCCGATGCTGAGCATAGCACAAGATGTTTGTGGTTTCTTCACTGTTCATATCTGTAGGGCGCACCAGCAGCACATAATTGAAATGAGTGGCTGAAGTACCAAACTGCTGCTGCATATAAACTATACGAAATTCTCATAACTCTCTCTTCTGGATTTCTTGGGCTCGCCTAAATTTGAATGGGTGTTTGAAGCACCACAGAATTGCTGTACATTCTCCAGCATCATCGTATGTTAAATTGAATGTGTTCAGAGACAACCATTATCGTAAACGGAAGTCGAAAATGTCGTGCCTTTGGGACCGGAGAGGCGCCCGCTGCACTGTCACGCGCGGGGACATTTCGTGGAAGCTGATTCCTCAATCAGCGGGGCGGAGCGGGGTCAATTGCATCCTTGAAAACGATGAGAAAGCTGTCGTTGCGTCGTCGCTGTCTCCTGGGGAAAGGGGGAATGCACAGCTTCCAAAAGATGTAAGAAAGGCAGGGATGAAGCGGAACGTCAAAAGGGAATGAAGAGAAGACTGAGAGATGATGAGGTAAGTGAGAGAAGAATAAGACAGCCGGGTCAGAAGTACTAAAAAAAACTGTTGAAAAGACGAAAGAGAAAGCAAAATGTAGGGAAGTCGATATACCAAGAATCACGGCCAATAATTTGCAAAAGTAACTAAATCTTCTAAATGGTTACTTTTTAGTTACCTTAGGTATGCTCAGCCTAAAAAAAAGAGGGTGGAACTACATTTTTTGGCCCTCCTTTCAGCTAAACATTTCTATTTACCTGAAATATACATTAATAGTAAATACGTAAATTATACTACAAGGATAATAAAACTACATCTTTCACGATACAATTAATAATATTTGATTTATGTTGAACTGTTTCAGGATACCTTGGAGCTTCTTCCCCAAATGACGTTTAACAATTTCCCAAATTGTTTGAACACATTTACCGAAGTAAAATGTTTTGATATTTAAGAAAACTTTTCAAAAAATTTATTTGGGGATATTAATGAAATTAAAAATTAGAACATAATTTGAATTCGAGGAAACAAAGGCCTTTTAAAATCAGAGAATGTGTCTTTAACTACAGTTCAAATAATTCTTGCCGAACATTTTTTCAGTGTTGTTGTCAATTATTGTATTTTAAAGGAAGAAAAAGTGTTGTGAGTTTCGGAGAATAAAATAAAGTTTCAAAAGAGATCAACATTCGAGGCACTAGCGTATTTCAAACTTAAATTCTGTATTTTTAATGAAATTAATGAGAATGATAAAATAAAACAATATAATGCAAATTATGAATGAACAGACAATAAAATTAAAGTGATTAATATTTAATGGAGTGAAATAGTTACCTATAATATTAATAATAAATATAATAAAAAAGAAGAGAAACTGGAGAGATTGTATTTAGGTGGGAATATTTCCCGACAGTTATTCAGAAGACTGAGAATAATATAGTTTGGATGTAAAAGTACTTGAGTCTTTGTTGGTAATTTCAGTTGATACGATACACATCTGAAAACAATAAAATGTCATGTTTTGAAAATGTAACTTACGTAAAAACCTAAGGCGGTCATTCCACTAAATTTCGTGACCACCACCCTCTTTATATACCAAATAGTAACAATTACCGTGACATTCTAATATGAAAGTTTCAAAATTCTGCGTCATGCAAATTCATCTTTCACTTCTGTTTAAGAATATAACACAACGTGTTATATTCATTCACGTTGAGAACGAAGTAAATTGATGCAATAAATATGGTTATGAGGTTGTGTATATGTCCAAAACTAGTTATGGAGTAAAAACTACTATTGGGTTTTTTTACTGTGTAACATTTAAGGCGCTAAAAGTCACATACTCGTCTACAAACACGTACGGCAAGAAAAATTGTAAGGCCACATGACGATCTTCTACGTTTCATTTATTTTTATATCTGTGTTTCTAAGCGTCGCTTCGAACACTCAGATGTAGTATCAACCTTTCAAAGAATAGGAAAATAGCCTTGATTGGCTCTAAAGCACCGCCATTGCTCGCAGATTGCAGGGAGATAAGAGCAAATTTAAAGATTGTCCCGATCCCTAAGATTTCAAATGAGACTGACCACCTCTGTAGCTGGTCAGGGAACTTTATAATTAATACAAAACGCTAGACGCTTAGATATTTGTATATCATGATTCGAACTTCGGTTTGCTTGAATTTTTGAAGACTCCCGTTCAAAGCAATTAAAATTGCCTATGAGGGGACCGGAAAAGGCGGAACCGAGGAAAGAGGAGACAAACACGAAGAGGCGGGGAAACGGAGAGGTCACGGCGCGTAAACAAACGCGGGGCGTGGCGGAGCGGGGCGGGGCGGGGCGGGGCGGGCCGCCTCTGACACGCCGGGTGCAATGGGAGCCAATTTGTTGCCTCGCTCGCCTCCGCCTCTCGCCGACCAAATTGACAAGCGTCCCATTAATCATGGGAGCCGGAGGCGACGACAGGCGCGCGCCGGGAAGACGTGAGAATCTGCGCGACTCGTCCCCTGCCTCGCCCTCCCGCGCCCCCGCCTCCCGCCCCTCGACGAGGACGCGGCGAGGACAAGGAGCGCGACCCCCGCCCGAGGAATTTAGGGCCCTTCACACGCGTTGACGAAGCAACATCCGTGAGGAGCGTGGTGTGGTGTGGTGTGAAAGAACATCGTTTCTTTAATGAGATGATAAAGAACCCCTCGTGAAGTACGTTTTTTAATAGATGCATTGTGAACAAACACACAGACGTTGTCGAAGCAATGTTTTGATGCCCTGTAAACTAGCCGTGATGGTCACATTACTTTAGGACGCATTTCTCGGCTGGTAATGAACAAAATACTACACATCATTGTTGATGTTATTTCCACTTACTTTTATCTTGATAATTAATATGAAATTTTTACGAGAGTGCGAATTTGGTAGACATTCTATTATATTTACGATATTCGTATCTTCATCGATTAATGTTGAAATCTCTTTAACTTAAAAATTGTAAAATAGTAATATTAATTAATTTCCATTCATCTGTTGAATTTTTGCGTTTACTGATTACATTTTTTTAAATTTATTTCTGCCTGCTCGGCATTTCTGCCTTTTAGGGGTGTTCATTACACAAAATTCTACACATTAACTTGATAAAATATGATGACGCAATTATTAAATAAAAGTTTATGGAACTAGTTTATAATGTTAAGGTTTATGGCATTATGACACTTGCCGGGAGTCCAGTCGGGAGCTTAGAGCTTGCCACGCTAGTAGGAAATACCTGGTTGGGTAAAACTGCAATACGACGTATGTCGGCGACCGATCTCGCTATCCAGCGTAAAGATCACCTCCACCTCCTCTCGCAATAAAACATGCACCACACCTACGGGACTAATTGCATTAGTAGTTGATGTTCCAGGATAGCTAATCGATTATAAAGCTACGAAACAGAAAAATTCCGCGGCAATTGTCTTACATAAATATTGGAGTTACGTGTGAGGGGCATCTCGCGAAAGAGGTCCATGCCGAATGGACGTCGCTCTAGTTAGCCCACCGCCGACGGCGCAGAAAGAGCTTTTCGGACGGAAACGCCCGTCTCTATTTCTAGCCGCTACGACGGCGGAGGCGGAGGCGACGGCGAGAGCGCGTGCCGTCGTGCAGAGCGCCCGGAAGAGCTGCCCAGAGTAACGAGGGCGACGCGCCGGAGGAGGGAGGAAGCAGCGAAAGATCGCGAACTGGAAGAGGCGCCCGGGACCATTTCTTCAGTTGCCCATTTGCCCATGTAATTCCTTATAGAGTAGCAGATACGTAGTCACCAGCGTCCGTCACTCACGGTAAGAAAGTTTTCGGTTCACCGATCGAGACAAATAAGAGGTCGTACGACACGACTCGGTCCGCTGGTGAGGAACTGTTCGTACTTTTCAGTGTCTTTCATCAAGGTGCTTAGAGAAGCTACTAAAACACGTGGGTGACGTATGGAACCCAAGTAGATGAACAGCTCGTTTTCGACAAGACAAATCAACTGCCACAATGTAGATGGTTCCCTCTAGAACATTCTGGAAGAATTCGTTCGTTCGCAAATGTTTGGGAGTCGAAAAGTGGTTTGTATTGCCGGGTGCCCATGTGGCTACCAGGAAAATTCCAACGAAGCTTTACCCATCAGAGTGGAATTGTAGGCAGTGACGACGACAATGAACAGGACGACAGGGACAACCACAAGAACAACAACGACGACGACGGCGACGACGCTGCCGTCGACCGCGTCGTCGGCGAAAATGGCGGCAGCAACGACGAAGTCAACCAAAACAGATTGAGATGGCGATTGCAATATCTGAAAATGGATTTGCAAGAATGTAAGATTGGAGGAACTGAAACAAGCGAATGAAAATTAGACGTAATCATGATGTCGACGCAGACGATGATTGGGGGCTTGCATGGTGGGAGCGTACGTAGCGGAGATGTATTTGAGGCCGGGGCGAGCGTGGATAGGATGCAGGGGCGTGAAGGCGGGAGCGTGTTGGCGGGGGTGGTGGCGGCGGCGGCGGCGATGGCAGCATCGTCCCGCGTGCCGGCACGTGGCCGCGAGGCTAGCTCTGACTCCGGCACCTCCCTCCAGCACCGCCAGCGCCCAGCTGCGCGGGGTCGGTATTAAACTGATTAAAGCTCCATAAAACACGCGAACCGGCGACCGGCCGCCGCGAGGGTGGGAGGGAGGACTGCGCCCGTCGCGCCTGTTGCCACGAGCGCACGCGCGCCGCGCCGGAGGCAGCTGACAAGGAGGATTCCTCCCAGACCGTGCAGCTCGCAGGAGGGTTGGCCCGATGGAAATTAGGATCCCGACTATTATTACTGAACCCACACAAGATCTATTTCAAGTGAATTAGATTATTATGTCTCTGCGGAAGTAATTGTTCAGAATCAAATACTATTATTAGTCTTTATAGTTAGAACACTAAACGATTTTATTTAAAAACTATTTTCAGCTCTCTACTAAACCAAATGTGATTTTTTTGTTTAAATGAAATGTATTGGTCCCCAAATGTGTTATTACTTTATACACCAATTTTAATAATATAAGCAGTAAATAAGATCGTAAAATTAATAGAATGAACGCTTATATGTCGTCGTTTGTTCATTATTTTGTTCTGCGAGTTGCACTCGAACGTAGTTTCGTTGCATGGCGCAGGGAAGTTTGTAGGTGATAGGCTATATTTAGGTTTACAAAGGCCTATTCAAATATGCGCAATTAAACAGAAAATATATGTTTTATTCACAGTGCGTTCTCTACTTTTTTAAAAACCCGATTTGTGAGCACGAGGAAAGCTTTGCTACAAAATGCGTGCCCATAAGATTTCGGAACAATCACGCTGTGTGATCCGCTTACCGTTTCATTTGCCCTAAAAGTATTTTACTGAAGAAATTACTTCGGAGGCGTTGCTTCAATAATAGCTAAAGGCATTAAACGCAATGCTTGATTTAATTTAAACATCTATATTGTAGTTGTAGCAGCAGCAACTTTTCTACCGCAGACTATAACTTCCGAAGGCTCTGGACTCCCCATACAAATATATTGAAGCCAAAAATATTTTCATTTTTTCGAGGTTAATTATGATATTGAAAAGATATGATAGAAGACTATCTCCGTAATTTATAAAAAAAATGGCTTAATCTTAAAGTTTGCGATGGAATGCAGACATTTACTTTTTACGTGAGAAATACTAGAGTATTAAGAGAGTTATGGGAATAAGAATGAAATGTTTCCCGAAAAAATGAACCGAATCTCAAATTTTGAAATGAGTTTGCTAAAATCACTTTCGGATTGCACGCATTAGTTTTTTGTACGAAACAATAAATGTAAATGCAGGTGACTGTATTTATGCAAAACTGCTGAAAAACCACATTAATCATCTTTGTTTTACCATCCAAGAAAATGTATCCTTTGCCACGCTTTAGAGTCTTTGGCATTCTTCCTGGTCCAGGTGTTCTTGGCAAATCTAAGTTGAAAGAAATGGAAAGGGAATTCAGACGTACTTCCTAGCAAGGCTATTCATTACACGGGTCAACAAGTGTTTCACTGCTTCTGAGCCAGCAAGTGCACTGGATTCAAGCCAGTAGGTCGTAAGTAGTTAAGCTCTCTGTTCCAACAATACATTCTAAGTCATATGAAAAGATGTAATATTAATTTTCGGAATACAGTATTAGAAGTCACAAAAAGTGCGACATTATTACCGTGTGTAAATAAATTTTATCATTGAACAAAGTACAGAAATTAAATGAAGGAAAACTGCTAGAGAAAGAGAAAAGTAGAGCATACGTTAACATAGAATAGCTAAAGAACACGCACGTAAGAAGTTAAAAATAGCCTCGTTCAGAAAATATAGTTCCTCGTTTAGTTTGCTTGTTGATCCAAGAGTTCACAAAAAGTATATGAAACAGGTATTATTTCCTCTCTAGTACCTAATTACTAGATCAAATGCATAATCGTACCATTTCAATGTAATCGTTGTAAAAAAGATCGTGTTTGAACAACGAAAGAAAGGACGATAGTTATACCATTTATTTCAGTGGAAGATGGTAGTAGATGGAGTAGGAAATGATCCTCAATGCTGATTGAAGTTTACCTAGATTTATTCAATCGTTTAAGGCATTAGCGGGATGGTCCCCGAGTCCCAGGAATAAAATATAGTAATACATTATTGGCTTGCGGGAATGGCACATCATCCTAGGTAAGGTGACAATCTGATGTTCACTTGATAAGAGGTCACGGATTATTAGATCACATGTGTTCTAGTAATACTTCTTATGAAACTAATTTCAGTTTCGCAACGTTTGGCTTAAAAATGTCAACAAGGGTGTAGGTCCTTTTTGAATGAGCAGTTGTTTTGTTGTTGACTGCACAATCCTGCGATAATTCATACGGATGCATGCAATGCTGGCCCTACAGCTCTGCGCAGCGAGGCCAGGCACGGAGGGGAGTCGTCGCGTCGTCTGCCTACTGCGCATGCGCCGCCGCCGCCTCCGCCGCCGCCCACGCTCTTCCCGTGCGGATGGAGGTGCTCGTGGAGCAGCGGTTGTGGAAATCGTCCACGCCCACGTCCACGTGGGATACACAAACACTGCGGTCTCGGAATCAAGAACGGCTCTAGAAAACATTTAGGAGATGCCGTTTTATAAAATTCAAGAAAACATCTTTGACGTACAAACAACTCTTAATACATACTTAATACATACTTTCTAATATTCGTAAAAAAATAGTTTATGAAAATAAATGTATCTGTGTGTTGAGGCTTCGAATAGCTTCATATTAGGGAGAGCATTTGACGAAATGATAATGATAGGAACGCCAACTTGTAAAGATACACGTTTATTTCCAACAAGTGTATCTCTGATACGGAAACTACGCATTCTACTACGTACGTATGTAGAATTCGGCTCCTAACAAAATAAGTATTGAAGTACATAAAAAGCATTAAAGTATTGTCAAAAGTACAAAGAAAGTTAAGATTACGCGTAGATATTATCGTATGTATGTTGTTCATTTACTGTTTGAATTTACAATTTTTGTCTGCCTTCTGCGATGGCATGCATCCGACATGCGGCCAGCTCGCAGCAGCATAGAGAATGCCCCCCCCCCCTCTCCCCGGCTCACTGATTTCGATAGCTCTCACAGATTTAATAAGCGCTGACAGATGACAACACTGATTCCCACAGAGAGAAGACTCTTGCAACTGTCGTCTTCGTGCTTCCACTCTTTAACAAAGTCTAGGAGACGCGGGAAGTCAATAGGCCTCCTCAAATCTTAGAGTTCGACTGTCATCATAGGCATGCTCTTTCAACCCCTATCTTTCCACTAAGTAGCGAAACATTTATAGCATTTGTTTATGATAAATCTTTTTTGACTCTGTTTGGCTTGTTTATTTGCGCGATTTATGGAAAATTAATTTCGGAGGCGCGTAAATCAAAAATTCACCAGCTAAGATACGATTAGTTCCAAGGGGGACTTGTAATCAATGGATCTTATGTGGTAACAGTATGCAAACCGTCAATGAAACTTATCAACTTTGCAACGTTTACTTGATTAAATTAAACTATTAAATACTCACTCATTCTCGACTAAACTTTTTTCAACGTTTGAAAAAATAAGAAATTAAAGAAATGAATAAATACATAAACAAACTACGCTAAAAATTGTGGTGTTACAGAATGGCACGTACTTTCTAGCACTCTATAGTCTAGGCTAGCTTCTATGTAATGCCCAGTTGCTATCTATTGGCGACTAATTTGTTTTTATATGTTCTCAATTTTCTAGTCCCCTAATACTAGAACTGAAATAAGGCTTAAATAATACTAAAGAACATCAAAAACTGATCCTACATGCAAATTTGCATTGAAAAATATGGCGCCTTTTTTGAGAACATTTTGTTTAAGTATTCTCAATTTTCTAGTCCCCTAGTAATAGAATTGAAATAATACTTTAATAATTCTAAAGAACATCAAAAACTGCTCCTACATGCAAATTTTCATTGAAAAATGCGGCGCATTGTTTTGAGAACATTTTGTTTAAGTGTTTCTGAAAATATGTAATTTTCAGCTCTTTTTCACAGAAAACTTCTGAGTTTTTGAGAAACTTCATCAAATATCATTTGAGGCACTTCTACTCAAAAATTCAATAATGTATAAAAACACTCATGTAAATATTGACGACCAGAGAGAGATATTTACATTTTTTGAAAAATTAAAAGAATACGTAAAAAGGCGTTCATATCATGTTATTCAGTACATTTAATATATCCGTAAAAAATTGGAATTGTATTTGAGAAAATCTTATTTTAACATTAGCCACATTTCAGATAAAATTACGAGAAATCTAATATTTTCAAAAAACCTATATAGATTAAAGAACTAATTATGAAGAACAAATTTCATTTCAAGCAAAAATCTATCTTTAATATTGTAGTTGTAGGAAAACACCGGAATGTTTAACTTTGAAAATTCTGAAATTTAAAATTTTTGAAAATTGAGAGAATGCAAATAAAATATGAAATGAG
Source organism: Gryllus longicercus (assembly GCA_038098605.1). Lineage (NCBI taxonomy): Eukaryota > Metazoa > Arthropoda > Insecta > Orthoptera > Gryllidae > Gryllus > Gryllus longicercus. The sequence goes on along the minus strand of JAZDUA010000497.1, from coordinate 1,121,383 downwards.
TCATTTTAATAAGTGTTTTTTGCCCTATGCGATGAAACATTTAATCCAAAACATTGCAAATTTTTTTGAGTAAAAGAATTGAAAATGCCCTCGAGGCTTCATGCAGGGTACACTCAAAAATTAAAATATCAGTTTCAAATTTAAGGAGCCGCGACATCACCGAGGTCGACCAAGGAATATCAGTTTTGGTGAAAATTCTGAAAATATGGTTTATCCGCTTGCGTTGTTCACAAATACGCATACGAACGCACAAACTGACGGATGGTCGGACAGTCGGACGGTCGGACAGATGTAAGATTGACGAATACCAATTTTTCTGTATTAATGGCCCACAAAACATGGATTATCACGTTTTAGAAGAAGAAATTTACTTTCTACAGGATCCAGAATTACATACTTTTTCGGTATCAAGGATCTACAATACGATTTTTTCTGACGAAAAATCGCCGTTTTTGCTAGAGCGCTGCAGAACTTTCTCTGTACTACGTTTCAGTTTGCGATAAAGTTAAAAAAGAAAGAAAATGCAATGGTCAACGGGAACGGAGACTGCGTCTCGAGTTTATGTGTTAATACTTCCAACTATCAACCGCTAAAAAAAATTTCTTATAAAAATGAGATATTGAACGACTTGTGCTAGCTTTTTCTAGATGAACTGAAGCGTATACAGTTTGCAGTTCATAGTTGGAAAAAAAAATGCAGTTCATAGTTGAAAAAAAAAAAAATGAAATAAATATTGATTTTTTTCAGAAATGAAGATACCATTTTAATAAATATATTCTCCAAAGTTTATAAAACTTTTGAAACTGTTGAAGCATTATAAGAAGTTTTTATCTTTAATGGGATCAGACATCCGCACTACTTCCCTCACGGAAATAAAGAATTGAGGAATAACCAAAAGAAATTTATTTCGAGCAATAACACTAAAACTGAAAGTCGGACTAAACCACCAGGAGATATTAAGGAAGGAGTTTTGTTCCCGAGTTTCTTCACCTACAGAATAGCTTTGAAAGCGGCAGCGGAACATTCTGCTACACACATTCTCTGTTGAAAAATAGAGCAAGTTTGTGGTTTTAAGAAGACCAACACTACATTTCTTGCATCTATGTATATTATAAAACAATTTAGGAAAATCGATATATCGTATTAGTCTGGTTACTGTTACGTCAAAAGGCGATCTCATAACATCAGCACAACGGAAGGAACCAGAGAAATATTTGAGAGCGAGCATTCGCTGCTGCTGCTTACGTTCTTTCACCCCTTGAGCATCTGGATCCTTAGCCGCGTCAGTAGTAAAGGCGTTTGTCTTCACCCGGAACCCTCGGGGCGACGTGCTGGGACAACAGTTTAAAAATCGCGGAAGGTGTCTCAAAAATACACGGAGCGTGCCGAAGCGAGCGTCGACGCCTCCCGGCCCGCCCCCGGGCGTGGGCGGGAGCCCGGGCGTGGGCGTGGGCGGAGGCACGCCCGGGGGCGGCGGCCGCAGCAGGCGGTCCACTTGGCGCCGCGCCACCACCTCCGGCCCCCGCCCCGCCCGCCCCGGTCGCCTAGTCCCTCTCCGACCCGCGATCCCGCCCGCGCCGCCTGACTGTGCCCCACCCCCTTGCGCCCCGCCTCGCCTTCCCCGATCGCCCTTGTTCCCTCCCGCCTTGCCGAGGCTGCACTCCACCCGCCCCCCACCCGCCCTGTCCTGCCCCCTGCCATCCCTCCCCATTCGCTCACCACCTGTGTTACCTCATGAAACGGCCAGATCCATTAATCGGTCACCTTGATTAACGGTCTTTCTCCATTGAAATCGATTGGTTTTCCCGTGTGTAAATATGTAAATATGTGTAAATATTCCCTCTGTTAGACATTTACTAGCCCCGGCGGTCAGCGACTAGGCACATTTCGTATATTAATCTGTAATGGACACCACTTTCTGACGAATTAGCAGTTTTAATTCCTGACATTATAAAAAATGGAAGATTGGGTGAATATTTTTTTCAGTACTTTCGAGTGTCTGAACGCAAATCACTTTACGTAGAATACTGATATATCGAATTTTGTTGCAGGAAGATTAATTTGTGTCTCAAATATTAAAAAAATCCATCATCTGAAACTTCAGAAAGAACTGTGGGTATACGGGTAAATTAAAATCAAATGAGAAGAAACCACCAGTAGAATGTAAAAGAGTAATGCAAACACCAGCAATGGAGTGAACTGATATAAACATTGATTAACAGTTGTGTACCAACAGTATTCCAGTGCTCTAAAAATTCTAGGGTAGACCTCACAAAAAATTGTATTATAATTAAAAAATAATATTACTCATTCAAGAGTTAATACTGCACGTATTTATAATTTTTTGTATTACAATCCATTTCTGCAAGTTTGTGTTAAATATTTTCAGGTTTTGAGTTAGGTAATGCATTTGCCAAATTTTATGCATTTGGAACATTTTCTGTATTTGCGTTATTTTTCGTGCAGAAACAGATTGCCACGGCCTTCCCTTGGAAAATTACTTCAACGTATTATGAGCTCTGAAGCTACTCTCTACTTTCAGAGGTTCTAAAATGAGGTTGTTAAGTATTCAAAAACGAGATACTAGTTGAAATCGGAGCCCCTGCTCACAGCATATTGAACTTAAAATATTTTAAATGGTGGAAATGTGCAATGGAAGTGCGTTTCGAACATCGGTACTTCTAAAAAGTACTTAGTTGTCGACAGAAAATCTGAAAAAGTGTATTTTTTCTTGTTCCTAGATGCAGTACATCATTTTCTAGAATGGGTCAATTTCACTGATCATTAGTTCTTTGAGTGTAAGGCATATTAGAGGAGGGTGGGGTCATGACCCTTTCCCGCTGGGACGTAAAACACGGCGCCGAACTACAACTCAGCGCGCAGGGTTTCCCGTTCCAGGCAACTCCGCCATCCTCCTCAAAGCCCCAGCTAGGACAACCCCTACAGTCCCGACCGGTCTCCCGGTATAAGTGGTAGTGTAGCGCATTGTCGTGTAAGTGTGTGTAAGGGGTCATGATAGAACAAGGAAGAGGAAGGGCAGATCGCGCGCGGTCCCTGGTCCGTTTGTTAGGTTACTACAGCGAGATTTGTCGGTTCGGCGTTGATCGGAGAAACGCGCGGAAATCCAACCGATCAGAGCAGCCGGCCGCTAAAATTCTCCAGGAAGCGGCTGAATTCGACTTAGCTGTCTAGCTAGTGTCGAAAATCCTGCCGCCTTCGGGATTTGAATCCTAGGACCTCCCTGAAAGCGACGCTGCAACGGCAGCGGATGTCACCGCGCCTCCTCAGACGGAGGGTTTCGCCCCGTTCGTTGGAAGTGTGATGGCGTGGGCGGGGCGAGCGTCGCCGCGAGTGCGAAGGGCCGCCGGCCGGTGCAGCCGGTGGGCGGGCGCCGCTAAATTTACCTCCGCGCGGAGCCGCTGCCCCACATCAACTGTATTTCGGGCGCCGGCGGCAGAGGCGACGCCGGTGGCGGCGAGGTCAAGCGGGAGAAAACGCGATGGTCGCGGGAAAACAAATGTTTTACTTTGTAGCCTCTGCTCAGCAACCAAAACTTTCAACAAGGTAGCTCGCAAATATATGGTCCTGTTTTGTTAATTTAGAATTATATGTATCCGACTATTCGTATTAACAATTCCTGCTCCGCGGGCGATGCTGACCGCCGCGTTGCTGTGCGCTGCCGACAACGTTGACAATGTGAATGGGATGGAGCAATGAAAATATTGAGCTACAGAAGGTAATGCTATGTTAATAATGGGTGTTTCCGAAATTTACTTTCTTCCCCAATTTAATACTTCTAGTCGATGTTTTGACGTTGCTTTCACATTATTGAACATATAATTTAATCAGTTCTTTAAAGCACAAGTCTTCAATTTAAAAGAAGTGTAACTGAAAAACTACAGTTTGAATTGACAATTAACTGGCATTAGACCCTTGAATACTTTACTGTCAAACTGATCAAACTGTCAAACTCATTAGTCATTTACTGTCAAACTGAACGGAGCATATTCAGATGATATCACTCACTCGCTCAAAAGGATTAATTGGCTCCTCAACCAAACAAATCCGCCGATTGTCTCAGAAGTTGAAAAAGCGGGAAAAAATCAAGAAGTCCACTGTACGAAAAATAAACCTTCTGCCTTCAAATTCAGAAGAAAGATGTGAGATTTTATAATGTTAACATTAAAACAATTAAAAACTCAACTGAACATTTTTTTAGTAGTAATAGTGTCACTTGAACTGATAGGTATTTAAAATTTTATTCTGGATTTCAGCTAGTCCAAAATCAACACAAAAACGGGTAGTCACACACGTCTCGTCTGTTGATCTGTTACATCCCGTGGAATGGTGGTGTTCGTCTGCCGTTGGATTGTGACGTACAGCGCCGTCTCTCACTTTGTGTTTGTCCTCGGGTCCGCCTCCCTCCAGGTATCTCTTCCAGCGAGGAACCACCGTAGCCGGGGTGAGTATTCGAATAGTCTCCTCACATTACGTAGCAGGGAAGTGTATTTTGCAAGAATATATAGTTCTTATCGTGACGCAGTTCACTTTCAGCGATCCGAAGGCAATTTTGAATCACCTCGCTATGGACCCAATTACTTTAATAAAAGGGTAGCAGTAGGCGAATTACTAGGCGAACTGGGTTACTAGGCGAAAAGGGTGCCTGCTGCTACCCTTTTATCATCAGTATACAAGTTAACTTATTGAGTCCAAAACCGTGATTCGAGGTAGCTCTAGTTGATGTTGATTCTGCAGAATTTGTCTGCTGAATATCCTTTGATGTAAAGGAGAGAAAACCTTTACACACACACACACACACACACTCTTTTTCACACACTTTAATATGTAATATTTCTTTTAAGAAAAAAAATTAAAAAATACTTTTTCGGGTAAGTTTCCACGGTTCTGAGACTTCGGTAAACAATGTAAACTATTCAATAATTTACTAAACCCAAACCCCAGAACTTCAGTTATTGCACTAATCAAAATAACTGAAGAAATGCTATGCTTAGCGCTGTAAATAACTCGAAGATATCAAAAACAAACTTAAGATTTCATTGTTTGCCAACGATATCAATATCTGCAAACTTCTATTCGCTTCGTTGCTAATCTGCACGCCAAACGACGTGCAGGACTACGCGATGTAATCCACATCCATCAGTAGCACACTTACACAGTGTTGTGTTGACCGTTTCTTACAAAGGGTACACAATCATCATAATCACCTAAGCCAGAGGATTTTAAACAATGCGACATGGCTCCCACAGTCGCCGCCATTACGAGAGGTGTCGTAGTGATTTATTAATATGATCTTTAGATTTGATTTACTTTAATTCTTCTAACATTTACATTCCCAAAATAATTACTTTATGTTATTTACAATATACATGATTTAGTTTACAAATTAACAGTGGATTAATTGAACCAGACAAATCCTTTACAAATAGCATTCATTAGTATTGAATCTTTAGTAGGCCTATGTTAACCATTATGTGTGAAACGTATTGTTACCAGGGAGCTGCGGGACGTTTCGTATAGGTCAAGGGAGCCGTGGACGAAAAAAGTTTGAAAAGCCCTGAGCCAAGCGATTGACAACCCCTCCCACGCGAGCGACGTGATGGAGGAGGCCGCGCAGCTGCGCAGCACCGTCGCACCGCTCCGATCCGCGCCGCCCTGATTCTTTCCCCGCGCGCAGAAGCCGACGTTTCCGCGTGCGCGACCTCCCCCTTCCCCTCCCTCCCCTCCACCCCTCCACCCCGCCCCCGCCCTCCCCGGCCGTTCCGCGGGTATTTTTATTTCTCTGCGCACGCCTCGGACGCGCGATCGCCCGCGAACCGCCCGCGTGCGGTAACCGCGTCCGCCGCCGCCAATAAAAAGCCTTAGTAATACTCTTTGCGACAATACAAATAGTACAGGATGCTCAAATGAAGTTGCAGAATGAACACCTTGTCGATTGATTGATTGTTGTTTTGTTTTTTTTGATTGATTGTTAGTGATTCCGGGTGCGTCAACTTCAAACGTCATTATTCCCGTAAGTGTGGTTCATGTTTTCGATCGGGAGCTGGCACTGGTCTTTCCCTGCTGTATGGGAACGCCTTGTCGAAATATGATTAGTTTTCTAATGTGAAATTTGGCTGCGACAGGTGAGTGGCAACACCGTTGCCTTCGCGACTTGACTGACCCGGAGGTTTGGGGTTTGAAATCCGATAACGGCGGATTTTCACCGTTGGCTCTACAGCGACGTCGAAAAATCAACCAATAGAGGATAATTCTGGCGGATCTGAGTGGTATTTTTCTGTGCTTTAACCAGGCGAATTCCGGAACGATATCTTAACAAACGGGCCACAGTCTGCTCGTGAACTTTCATTCCTCACCCATACCCCTCTCCCATATCTTCAAACTACTCATATTCTTACACTATTAAACATGTAGAATAAACAGTGGGTGACTTTTAGCTAGTGTTGCCTGCTGCGGAAGACCGCTGGGAGAAATAACTAGAGGGAGATACTGGCACACCAATGTGGAGGTCAATTAATGAAGATGATTTATAAAACAGCCGAATCTTCAGGAGTGGATTTCGGGACAAAAACTAGAATTTTGAATTTGTTTGTAATTGTTCAAGCCTTACCTGAAAAGTATTATTCATAATACACATTCAGTTTTCAATCGACCGCCTGAGACTACTTGGCCTGTATTTTCAGACATTTTATCTTCCACTTATGAATTTAGAAAATCTCGAGAACGTTTATCTCGAGAAATGTTGTGAATTTGGTATATGTTTGAGTAAACTAAGGGGAACATCTTATTTGCCTTGTTGGGCAGGTGCTACGCTGACGTTCCTAGGAATGTTGCGATATGTAATTCTATACAGCTTTTACCATAGTTTCTTCGATGTTATCACAACTATCAGTTTTTTAATATTAATTGGCATCGTTACGCAATTTAAAATAATAAAATAATATTACTTCTTATTCGAACTATTCAAAATAGTTTAAATAAATCATAAATTTACGTAACGAATTTTATTTTCGTATTATAAATAACCTTTTTTACATTACAATATGGAGATCTAGAGAACGTTGCAATGCCGTGATACACAGCACAATCAAAGACCTTCTAGCGCTTTCGTTACAAAACTAGAACCCTGTGCAAAGCTATTAATTGCCATTCATCATCATCATCATCATCATCATCATCACATTTTATACTTGCTGGTGAAACGCTTCATAGAATCCTTTGTGGTTCTCAAGGTCTATGAAATAATTAAAATCCATGGATGATCGCGTCCTCTTCACATAATGTTCAATTGAATATAGAATTTGTGTGCCGAATACTTATTGTATCGATATTAATAATCGATTGTGTTTTACGATTACGTTCATAGTCCAATTCATAGTTCAAGAGATTGTTCCAATGTAACTAATTGAAACATCAGTGCCTAAGCCGCTTGGTCCTCATACCTGCAAATTGATGATTGCGAAAATTGATAGTTGGGTGATTACGAAAATATGACATGATTAATGTTGGAATAGTGAAAAGACTGGAGAAACAGGAGAACCCCTAGAAAATCTGCGTGAACACTCTTTATCGGCCACAAATTCCACATGCTTCGATCGGGGTTTTAATCGCGGTCCCAGCAGTGAAAGGCGAGCAGTTTTACCAATTCACCACAGGGCGCTTCTGAGAATGGCAAGTCCTTGTTTACTTTGAAAGTACCTGTTTATGTCCTCTGGTGTACGTTAACTTTCTCATGGTGCGACGGGCTGGCGCACGAGAGGGTCAAACGAGGATTGGGGCTAGAGGGCGTCCAAGTGCGCGGAAACACCGCAAACTGCCCACGCCCGGGGAATCCCCGGCCGTCCGCCCTCCGCACCGCTCGAAATAGACGACGACTCCGCCGCGCCGAGTCACGCGGGGGAGGCGGGACATGCAGCTGCAGCTGGTCGGCGGGTGGGAATTGAAAGAATTGGAGGTGAACGAAAAAGTGAGGCACTTGGTCCCCTCTTTCCCAAACCCCGCGCCTGACCCTTTCCCGCGCCTGCCAGTTCACAATCAGAATGTTAATGCAGACGAGAGGACATACGCACTTTTAACGTAAACATACACATGCCATTCTCAGGAGCGACGTATGGTGTATCGGGTCGACTGCTCGCTTTTCACCGCTGGGACCGCAATTCAAACCCCGGTCGATCCATTAGAATTTGTAGGGGTTCTCCCGTTTCCTCTGTGTCTTGTTTAATCATTGTTCCAACAATATTCGTCTGATATCATAGTATTCACCTACCCTTTGAAATCATTCACCAATTTCCAGCGAGAATTCATAAGTTGGCGATTCATTAACTTAAGCCGCGATGGTTCACAAAAAACTGTGTAGCGATGGTCTACTGCTGCTTCCGTAGATACCCTAACCGTACATCAGGCACTGCGGATCTGTACTTTCTGCTCTACATAGTGCTTGAAGTTGCCAAGGACCTCCCAAGCTATTTGACTTGATGGATGGCGGTTATCACTTGATGAGAACATAAAGTGTTAGTGTTACTAAAATTCTCGTAAGAATTAAAGAGTCGAATCTGTCTACGGAAAAAATGTTTCTAATAGGTAATACGATTGCCCATACATTGGCATATATTTACGATGCGTACGTTGGAGATGTAACGGAAAGAAATGTTGACGGATGCTTCTCCCTTGGAAGGATAAACGGCCCAGCGGTGCGGTGGTTCCACGCATGCGAAGGTGACACCGCAAAGATCTACGAACATATTCAGCGGGGGCGTCAATGGAAGCAACGGCAGCGGTAACGACTGCCGAATGACAGGGGCGCAGGTGCCAGCAGCGGCGGCGGCGGCGGCGGCGCGTCGGTGGCGTTGGTGGCTTGGCGAAGGCGGCGCGCAGCTGCGTTGCAGCGTTTTGCAGAGGCGTCGGAGGAGCACGCCGATGTCAGTTGGGATCCAGATGGACACGCGGCGGGCCAACGCGCACCGACGAGCTTGCGTGTTTGCCAACAGCAGCAGACGCAGTCGTTCGTTTCCCTTCCTCGCTGTCCGATTTTTCGACTAGTGTTCTCGAAGCGCTCGCAAACATTTGGATGCCGAAAAGTACTGACACAAATATGACGTATTTCAGGCAAATTATTATTTTTGCACATACTATTTATATCACGAATATATGTGTGATGAATTGTATGCAGTAAATTGTAACTTTTGTAAGCATATGGATTTCAAAAATGTTGTTTTAAAATGAAAAAGCGCACAAATTATCTTAACACAAACAGCTGATATCCCGAAGAGAAGTACTCATACATATGCAATTGTACGGAGTAGATTGCAATTCCGAGAATGAGTGAAGATCTAAACTGACTCAGAAATCAAGCGTGAGTGCAGATGTGATGTAGTTCACAAACATTGTAGATGAAAATGTCAGTGACTAATGAAGCTCCCTAGGCTTGTGAAATCTTCGCACCACCAACACTACTGTTGAATAACTTTACGTGTGTGTGTTTTCTAAAAGCGAGCATTTTATTATATATAGTACTTCTGTAAAATAAAATATTGACACCTATTAAAGCCAATAATTTAATACTGAAGGCATCATTCACTTTTAGCACTTTTTAATTTTGAAGAATAATAATTAAATAGTTTAATTTACTCGTAGAAATATGGTATAAAATGGACATTTATGAAAAACGTTTTTGTCGTTCAAACGTTATTGTTGTTGACCATGACGTCTTCTCTAACTTCGAAACACTTATTGAATCTGCAAGTAAATATAGTTTAATACATATCCATTTTCGCAAAATACCAAAGCTAATAATCTCAAAACGCAAAGTTTATTTCCCCCATTTATGAAAAAAAATGGAAAAAATAAAGCTTCAAGTTCTTTGAATAGAAAGAAGTTCTCTCCAGAATTAGTGGCTCAATAGCAAACAAACAAGCGAATGCTGAGGATACACGCGTCATCGTCTTCGGACCAACGCCCCTTCCTGGAAGCGGCCATCGCCGGTCCGCCTCGCTCTGTCCCGTTTCACACTAGTCGCTCCCCGTCCCCGCCCCGCCCCGTCAACTCCGCCCAGCCCGTCCGCTCCCAACTTAAACTCCACCGACGCTCTTGGTACAGCCCCATCGACGCACATCCGTCAATATTAGGCCTGTAGCTGGTCTAAAATAACAGTATTTAATATTGTTTTGTGCAAAAAGTTATGTGCAATATTTTCCTTGGTCATCGCTTTCCGGAAGCAAACGTACTGATATAATTAACAAGATTTATCTTCGTCTAACGCACCCAAGAAGAAACTCGTGGACAGAAATGCAAAAATCACACATACTGCATCAAAGTAGACATCCTGGGATATTTTGTATAAACATCTTCTTAACTACTATCTAATCTACTTCACTTAATGAGTTTTTTGAAAGTCAGTTTGAATTTGATGAAATTTACTTTTTTCTGTGATCCATGGCTTTCAGTAACTAACGAATAAAAAACTTGATCATAAAATTACATTACAAAACTGAACACCATATAAAAGTACAAATTTTCATGTTTAATTTCTAAAAGGGATGTTAAAATTTGCAGTATTCAATGAGCGTAAAAATGTCCTCTCTATTTGCATTTCACAAAAATACACCCAAACTCCCTCTCCGAGTCGACCTTATCCCACCCTTTCTTGAGCTGAGCTCATGCGCCCAGTTGAGTTTTTTAGTCTTTGGGCGCATTTCGTTTTCCCATTTTTGTCCAGTGTGCGGCCCCATCCTCCTCGCACCACCCCGCCCTGCTCTCCGCTCTTTCCCGCTCCGCCGCGCCCGCCTAACTGCGCGTGCCGAACGCTCTCGGGAACAGCGCGTGAAACTCCATCCGCCTTCGCCAGCCGCCGCGTCGGGCTTTGAACCTCGCGAGTTGGCCGCGACGCCGCGCCGCGCCGCACAGCTACGCGTGCTTCGCAAACTGTTTGAATTGGCAGCGCCCTCCGCAGGCCCTGCGGGAGGCGAGGCGGGGCGGGGCAGGGAAGAGTGGGGTGACGTAGGGTGTGGTGGGTGTGGTGGGTGTGGTGGGGTGTGGTGGAATGAGATGGTATGCACTGGGGCGGGGCGAGTTGATGCGAGGTGCGGTGAGGCGGGGCGGGGCGAGGCGGGGCGGGGCGAGGCGGGGCGGGGCGAGGCGGGGCAGGGCGAGGCGGGGCGGGGCGAGGCGGGGCGAGGCGAAAAGAGACGGGGAGAGGTGGAAAGAGGCTGGGAGAGGTGGAGAGAGGCGGAGAGAGGCGAGGGGAGGCGGTGCTAGGCGGGGAGATGTGGGGAGAGCAGGGGAGGGATGGGGAGAGTTGGGGCGGGGTGGGGCGATGCGGGGCGGAGCGGGAGTGGACGAGGCGGGGCAGGATGGGACGGGGCGGGACGAGGCGGGGCGGGACGGGGTGGGACGGGGGTGGGGCGGGGTGGGGCGGGGTAGGGCGGGGTGGGGCGGGGTGGGGCAGGGTGGGGCGGGGTGGGGCGGGGTGGGGCGGGGTGGGGCGGGGTGGGTTGGGGTGAGATTGAGTGGGACAGGGCGTGACGGGCAAGAAGGAAGGAAGGGGTTAGGATGGTGTGGGATGGGGCGGGCGACGCCGACGAGAATAGGCCCGCGCTAGCGACGCGCAGCCTACGTCATGCGCGCACACTCCAGCTGCCCTACCGCACAGTGGTCAAGGTGTTAGTAGGATTGGACGTTTTTTTCTCATATGACTACATAAGTAGATGAAAAACTCGATGAAAAGAAATCTAATTGAAATAGGATCCATCATTCAGATGAGCATTGGAAAGAAAATTTCAACTGCGGATGCGCTAAATTTGATTGATCGTATCTCCACCATAACTATCTATTCTCCCTTCCCCTCTGTAGTGCAACTTTATGCTGACACGTTTTCAGCAGCGGTGGCCGTTGATTATATTTGAACACGATTTCGTATAATGGTGAGGCCTCAATATTCTAACTTCTTCACGTGCGGAGATCTCTCCACCACACTCCGAGACTCCAGAGTGAGGGATGGTTTCCTCACCCTCCATGAGACAAGCCTCGTCTCCAAGGAGATTTCTTTACCGTTCACCTATAGTAGTATGATTGATCGAATTCAGTCGTTGTCCGGAGGAGAATTCTAGCGACCGGCTGCTATTTCCATGTCTTCGATCAATACCAGACAAATTCCGGAGCAGTGCCCTAACTAAGAGGTCACGGATGGCGGGCGATTTTTCCTTCATCTTTTCCCATCCGCTTCCTTCACACATACACACACACACATACACACACACTTACAAGCACTACGCTACTACACACGTCGGGTATCCAGTCGGGGGCAAGCAATTGTCCCGGCTTGGACAGTGCCCTGCTGCAAGAGATTCTTGGAGGGAAAATATTCCCCAAACCGTATGGGTAGGACCGGATCTAACCATTCATGAGGAGGAGAACACTGATACCTTCCTGGATAAAATGACTTACACTACACTAAAAGGAGTAATGACAGCAGTTGATTGACGGGAATCAATCAATCTGTAGGTGAAAAATAATACTGAATTTTCCTAGCATTCTTATATGAATGCTTCTGGTAAATGAAGCGATTTAATAAAACAATGTATGATTTGCTCGATCATTCAAACAAGCGAGGTAAGAAACAATGGAAAGTAAAGAAAAGCTTGAAATTATATGACGCAAGTTCGTTGAAATGGTAATGAACACGTTTAAAGGTGTATTTTCTACATGGTTATTCGTAAGAAAGTCTATAACTTACAAATGATAATTTGGCACAAAAGTATCCATAACTAGAATTCTTATAGGAACTGAACAAATCTTAGACATGCACTTTATTAGAAATCTTAGGCACGCACTTATTTTTTCTGTTGAAATCAAATAATAAATATAAAATCGTTTGAAGTCCTTTGAAAATCGATATCGATTCTATTGTTACAAGAAAACGTAACCCGTGTTATAACGGTTGATCCTGTAAAAACGTCCATGTAAAGTCTTTGTCAGTTTATAGGAGACACCAAAAATGCTTTTAGATGTAAAGCTACTAATTTTTCTTTGCATTTGATATACTAGTACACTATCAGAGTATTTCTCATGGATTAAGATGGAAATAAGGTACCATTTCAAGTCTTTTTTTTTTTTCATCTTCAGAGTCCATATAACTCATTTTCGCAAAAAGTATACATAGCCGATTTTCCAGGAGCAAAAATAAAATATTGTTTACGCAAAACCGTAACTTTATTAGAAACTGTTAATGCTTTGCATTAGTTTAATTAAAAAATATCATTTTTAAATTTCTTCATAAACACTTGCAATTGAATAATTCTGGACGATTTCCGCTTCTTCGGTTAGACCTTCCTTGCCGCGCGTTTTCCCCGACGTCGCCTCCGCAGGTCTGAAAGGCGCGCGGAGGTCCCTGCGGCACCCCGCCCTCTTCGAGGCGCGCAGTCAAAGGAAATGCTTTGCGTAAATAGCGCGCTGTTTACGCTTCCGACGGAGGCCAACGGATCCCGCGGAGTACTACGTGAGGCGAATCTTCGACGGCTGCATTGCGAACTCGCAGGAATCGATGTCGCGAAACGAAAGAGAGAGGTGAGGTCACTTCCGCATGCTGCGACTTCGAAATGAGTAATGGGAGCAGATTTGGGAAGCAGGAAGTTGTAAATTTTTTGAGGTGAGTGTGGGGGGGGGGGGGTGAGTGAAGGGCATCCTTTTCGGATTCCGATCAGAATAAACACGTGCGTCTTGTTTTCTTCTTTTACTGATCCATAGTTTTGCCGCTTTGGTTCTACTTTTTTGTCTCTGCTTCATTTGTTCATCCCGGTGTTTTTATACTTTTATATATATGCTACTTTTTGACGATTACTTATTTACCCAATATAGAGTCTTTACTAGTTATCCCAGAAATCCAGAATAAGGGCTCGACAGCGACATCGTGCATATCACGTCTTGGTTAGTAAATTCATGGAAGAAAACAGATTAATTAGATATACTTCAAACAGGCGAGAGAACTAAAAACAGTAAAAAACGAAAGAAATATGGGTTATGAAAATCTGATTTACTTATCCAACTGAACTTTATTCACATTTCATCAAAATAAAGTTAATAATGCAATCGATTTGAATGATTGTTAATACACAAAGTAATTAAAATGTTAAACATGAATAAGAACATTATCGAATTCTAGATACAATATATTCTTAAAATTCTGAAAATCACAAGTTGCATTCATTTATGTCAAAGCACATCATCATAAATATCAATGTCATAAATATTGCGATAAATGTGTTATCATTATAGATCGTAGAGCACAAGAATGTATATTTACGTTGGGTGACGATGAGAAGCTCTACTGATAATGGAATGGTTTATTCTTATTCCTGCAGGTAAAAAATGATGGGAGATTTTGAATGATAGATAAGCACAAAATTAGCGATTTGTCTCTTACATTTTTATATTTTATTTCAAATTAAATTGTCAGAGCGATGCATAATCTGACACTTTTCAGAAAACTTTGGAGAAGTAAGTGTGATGGTGGAAATCGTAAGTAACTAGTATTTGAAATGGAAATAAAGACCCAGTTTTGTCAAGAATCTCATTCGGAAATTGAAGTAGTATGATAAAAGAGCTTGCAATTATCATTTCTGATAAAGATGGACTTCCTTCTACGTAATAGTAAGTAAAAAGTATTTAGTAGAATTGGTAAGTTTCTTTGACATTTACAAGTTTTACATAAGGGGTTGAATATTTCATGTGAAACTGTAAATTTCAAGTACCTTCATACTAATTAGTTCATATTAATTCAAATCAACATTACTATATATCTCTCCAAATCATAAGCCTGATCATTACGTCATTTATATTTTTACTTCACCGAATGTCTGGCTAAAGGAGTTAAGCCGACATTTTTTAAGTTGTAGGTATAGTACATACTATCTTGCAGAGTTAAGACTCCATATCATTCCTGACGTACATTGATAAATTTTCTCGAATGAAACAAGTATTATTAATACTCAAGAGGGCAATTGTACTCAAGACTTTGATGACTGTCTTTCTAACGAAGACTCTGGAAGTTTGAGACGTTTGTGAAATACGAACGCTCGTGTCTTCATTCCTCACACAATTCTCCCCACCTCTCACTTCAGTCGTGTAACGTGTGTAGTTCATGTTTTCACCACAGCACTGCGTGCTCAGACTAAACGCAAGTTCCTTGTGAACATAGCTGTAAACAACGGAGACCATCACTATTTAAAAAGCATGTTCTTGTAAGTACTCGAGCCCATTCAAGTTCGAGGATTACGTGAAAATAGCACAGAGCCATCATTGCCGCTGTCTCTGCAGTGAATCTAACCAACGATCCTAGGGTTTGAGTTCGGCCTGTGGCGGATTTTTGACGCTAGCTAAATAGCTGTGTTGATTTCAGCCGCTGTCTGGAGGAGAACTATTCTAACAGAGAATTCAGTCAGCTTCTCTGATCGGTAGTTTTTCGTGGTTTCTCTCGACAACACCAAGCTAATGCCACAGCAGTACACTAGCAAAGAGGCCTCGAACCAGACGCTATCTTATCTTCCTTTTTTCCATCCAACCCTCTACCCTCACACACACACACACACACATGAACTACTCTATCACACATGTCGCGAGCTTAGAGCATGTTCCAGCTCCCGGTCACGGGAACCCCTAACCTTCCCTCCGTGCATTCTACTCCATAGAGTATGTAAAAAGTAAAATAGATTTTTGGCGGAATGTAATTTTCGCGGATGTGAAGTTAAACTAGAAAATGTGACGAACCAATCAGCAAATGCTGATCACATACCCCTCCTCAATAGTATAAGAACAAATTTTATTTAAACCATATCGTAACCGCTATAGTGTTGTTCCTATAACTTAAATTCATAAACATATGTAGGCACGTGGTCAATACCAAGTCACATACCTCTTCCAATCATAGTTCATTAACGACAAAGACATGATAATTTTGCTCCAATGCTAAAAGTTAGACAAGTGTTCGTTCATAGGGTGACAAAGGACAAATAACGGAATTGCCAAGACATAACTCAAGTTCGTGACTTCCTGTTGCGACCATGTCCTTGGACGGCGGTCGTAAAATCCAGAAATTTGCGTCGCGCGTTCGCCAGAGCACAGACGACTGTTGCAAGTAGACACATCTGCCGAGATGAGCCTCAACAAGATGAGAGGATAGAAGGCGTCAAGATTATTTACTGGACCAGTCTGACGTCAGGACGTTATTTAGCAGCTTACATAAAATGGACTAAACAAAACTACATCCATCTCTCACTATTGCATTTCCAATAACAAATTGTTAATAGCCGTATGGAGGGTTAATAGCAGCGAATGCGAAAGAGACAAAAATTAAGGTGAAAACACCCTAAACAATGTATAATGTGTTTGTGGCGTTTTGTGAGAAAACTATAGTTTCAGGTTCATTGAAATATCTTAAAAATTAAATTCGGCATCATTCTTTATTTTAAAAACCGGCGCACTATTTCAAAGCAATATAGTTGGATAATTTTTCTTGCTATCCTCCACTGCTCTGAAATGACGACTATATTTCGCCTATGAAAACGACGATATTTCGACAGAAAAAGTATTATAATCAGGCTCTGGTTTGTATTTAAATTACTGTTTTGGAACCAAGAATTATGTCCGCTGACGTTTAACCATGAAAATAGATTTTCAAACACAAATATTTTTCTTCGTTAAAAATGCAAATCTTGTTGAAAAGTTGGTTGTTTTTTATATATGCTACTAGATGCCTTAGTGCATATTTTCAAGAACAGGTGAGACATGTGTCAGTCCTCGTAAATTCATTAAACGCCCTTGGTTGACATATTTCAGTCCTGCTTCCGCACTCAACTGCCAAGGAAATGGCGCGAAACATCACACGATTCGGGTTTTAAAATCATTAATCGTACGCTAATACCCGAGCGGCAACTTCACGTCTTCGTTTTCAATATACTTTATTACTTGAAATGACTTCACAGGTGGATTCTACAGATGAGAATATATTTTCCATATTAATTTCTGAAATATACGTTACAATATCAGAAAAAAATATTTTCAACTTATTCTCATATTTTTCCCCTAGCAAATACAACTTTTTAATTGTAAATTAAAGAGGTTTTTAATGTGGTCAGGTGTTATCATAACTTCCGACTCTTTTCTCAGCGGTCAAGCGTACGCAACAGGAATGCATAGCGGGAAATGAAGGTTAAGAACCCACCGATATATAACCTCTATTCTTCAAGAATGTGCAAAAAAAATATATAGGATAGGAATATACATTTTTAGATTGTTTTTCTCTCACAACTAATTGACCATGGAAACATATTTGATTTACATATTCCAATACATTTCCTTACCGAGAAAGAAACTTTTACTAATATCTTCAAGAGATTCCTGAACTTCATTCATCTTTAAAACAAAAGATGCTTTTCCCGGAGTCCACGAAACAGAAACACTTGAGAGCAAAACGTGGATGATAAGATAAGAAGAACTTGTTGCCTCTCATTTTTAACAATTTCCCAAAGCTAGAGATAGGTGTACATACAGATAGGGCGACATTATGAGAGAAACATTTCTCAGAAAACCCACTGATCACAGAAAAACATGTCATTCACATATCCTTTCACATTACTTTTTGAAAAGAAGCGGCTAGCTCTACATTAAACATATTCCTGAACCTGGTCACGCGTTTCCTAAAACAAACTGACGCATTGTACCCGGAGACAAACGAGAGCACAAAACAAACGCGCATAGCGATACAACAAATGAAAGATAAGAACCGCAGCGTTTATTGGTCTGCAGGAAAAAAAATCACGCGAGACTCGCGCAGGTCTCTGAACCGATTTATTTGCGTCCGAGGCTGGTGCGAGGACGGTGGCAGCGGCGGTGGCAGCGGCGGCGGCGGCGCGGAGCCGCAGAGGCGAGCGAAGCGGCGCCAACGAACAGACGAAGGCGCGTCGCGCGATTCCGGGCGTAAAAATAATTCTGCCTCGCCGGGAGTACGTGCACTAAGGCCTAACTTTAGCGCTGGCAATGGGCGTGTAACCCTATATTTAAGCCGACACGCGTCCCCGGGTCGAGCTGGACCGCAGAGGTCGTGGCTGTCGATGCAGTCAATGGAATCTTAGATATTCCTACAGTCGTGGAGGTATTGTTTTCGTTGTTATTTTTTTCGTTTTATTGTTTTGTAATATGTTTCTCAGATTAGTGGGTCAATCAATGTTCTCCCAAAGCAAAGCGAACACTTTATATTTATCAACTTCTTTTTAGTGTCGGTAGTACTCGATTGAAGTCCGACTTACACGTTAAATTCCACACTTGAGATATCTACAGTTATCGAAACAGATCTAAACCCCATGCATAAAAATTGTAAGGATACTGTTAACAATTTATTAATATAAACACTAAGGTAGGTTATAAAATTTCCTCAAAATAGTGCATGAAGCAATTTGACCTATAATCATAAGAATCAGCTACATTGTATTACAAACGTACTACTAAATTATTACTATTTTGACAAAAAATTACTTCGTGGGTTAAGTGTATGCATTCACTGAGCACATTACTTTCAATATACCAATATATAAAAGTTTGAGGTGGGTGGGAATGCATGATTGGCGAGAAAGTGGAGAATAAAATAAGAAGGAACAAACTGCATAAAAAGATGAAAGACCCCAAAAGCATGATCTACGATGTGAAAAGGAAAGAGCGGTTACATCGAAAGTGGAACTCTATTCGATTACATACTAACCGAATTAGTTGTGAATAATGCAGAACGAATACAAGGTTTTATAAGAAATGTCTTGTAGGTGCTTATGATATTTAAAATTAAAATTTTAAGAGGATCAAATTCGGTATGATATACAGACGGTTTTTAGCATGGAGAAGTTTGAATGAAGGGAAAGAAAAATGTGTTTTCAGGGAAAAATGTGGTGAGAAATG
This sequence comes from Gryllus longicercus, assembly GCA_038098605.1. NCBI lineage: Eukaryota > Metazoa > Arthropoda > Insecta > Orthoptera > Gryllidae > Gryllus > Gryllus longicercus. Next base: position 1,102,429 of record JAZDUA010000497.1, on the reverse strand, counting down.
AGATGATACAAAAACAATACAAAGTAGTAGTAGGACGTAGACAGTAAACTGAGAACAAGAAAAGAAGACAAAAAAGTGGGCTTTCGAACAGATGGGTATTCGAGCAGACGGGCTTTCGGACAGATGGGTGCCTCTTAGTAGACGAGTACACTGGCGGAGAGATTCGAACAGAAGAGCCATTCAGCGAACGCGTTTTAACACGCATGGATATTTTGAAGAATTGGAATTCGTGTGAACAGACATTTGGGCAGAAAGGGCAATTGAGGCAAAAGAGATTTGAGCAGAAGGGCGTTTGAGGAAAAGGCCAGTTGGGCAAAATAGAACTTTGCCAGAACGGCATTTGGGAAAAGGGGCCGTTGAGCAAAAGAGTAATTTGGCAGAACGGTTTTTGGGAAAAAGATCATTTGGACAAAAGGGTTGTTTGGCAAAAGGGCATTTGGGTAGAAGGGCATTTAGGCAGAAGTGCATTTGGATAGAAGGGTAGTAGAACAGAACATAAAGGTATGTATGTATGAACAGTTCCAGACTTCGGTTGATGGACATTCTAGAGAGCTTTCGGGCTTCGAAAATTCGGCCGGACGGCGGCGGGCGAGCGGCTTTTCGGGGGGCGGGCGGGCTGGGGAGTTGCTGTGAGCTCGCAATGCGGGCGGGCAGGGGCCGGCGCGGGGGCGTTCGTTTACGGGACGAAAATAACGCGGGCGGCGCAGAACGCGCCATTGATAACGTGTTTACCCGCTTCGCCGCAGAGCGCTGCCTCGACGCGGCAACGAGGGCGCCTCCGACGCTCCAGCGGCCGTGCGTCACGGGATCTAACGCTGTCGTCTTCTGGGAAGAAAATACCGTCGCCCGGTCCGTCTTTGTGGCTGTTGCTCCTTAGGAGCTGTTGCAATTGCGTTGGGTAACGCTTCTCTAACTGCAGTATTTAATAGCAAGTCCCCAGAAGAAATATATTTCAATTTTTTTTCTGTCGCTTGGTTTATGCTTTTATCAGAAGACATAAAAGTAGAAGAATATCAAAAATATGAATTTATTATGTATTGTGTTTACTAAGATTTTAAAAAGAGAAGAGACAGTTCCTACATCAAAATTTGAAAACAATTGTTGGAACAAATCATAATATATTTCGGAAATTCTTAATGTATGTATCATTAAATTACAGTCAGTTTCGTACAACTATTCATAAATTTTGTCCAGAAAACCCTTTTGCATTTACCTTAATTTTCCCCCTTAATATTTAATTAATTTATGTCAACTCTGACGAACAAAATAAAATGAAAGTGTTTTCAGAAGAACTTTTCTATGCTTTGGATATTACTTCCACACGACTGTTCTGCATTGCGCTGGACAAATGTTTTACTGCTTGCTGTTAACTGGCAAGAAGCACATGTGCACGTCTCTTGCATACAGCTTTTTGGAGTTGCATAACTGGCGGCCTTCAAGTTATTTAAGATGGAAACACCCAAATAGAACGGAGGAAATGCAACTGAGGATCTTTTTCGAAATTAGTACGGTTTCACAATTGCTGAAAATTTATTATTCGTGGCAAGCGGCAATACTCGCAACGTCTCTTTCATAACTTCAATAATTATAATACACTTATTACTATCTTGTTTTCCGTGTGTAATTTAACGATGAATTTGAATAGTAAGTTTAATGTACGGGGCTTAAGAAACGAGAACACAGGGTTTTCAATGACGGTTCCAAAGAGTTAAGGAACCCTAGAATTTCATGTCTAGAAATTAGAAAGATTCACTTTCTTCATATTTTGATTGTGCTTCAATACTCCACGAGTAGCAATTTTTGTACAATCGGGCTGGAATTACAAAGAAGATAATACAAATTATACATACAGCGTACTCTTCGTTGCCACAGAATGTCTGGGAATGACTTCCCCTCATTTTTTGTCATTTCACAAAAAACTAACTTTGCCAATGATAACATCCTCCATGTTCTTCAAGTTTTGAAATATTTGAGGATTTGATCTCTAGGCATGTTCATACCCTTCAAAAAAACCTTGGGCAACCTAGATAAAGCATTTCCTTCGAAATATTAGCAACAGTCAGGAGTAAAACTACTTTTAAGTCCTTCAATTCGTCTTCAGCGACTCCAACAACCTTCAAATTTCCAGTTAAAGGCACCACTGTGATGCTCTAAAAATGTTACGCTTCAAATGAGGCTTAGGTAGGTTTTAGATAATCACCCTTATCATAAGGTGACTGGAAACAATAAATAAATTGTGTGAAATTTGTAAAGGATATTTTTTTTACCTTTCAAACCAATTTAAATGGTTATTAACATTGAAAAGCCATCGACACGTTTACTAATCTAATTTCAATTTAGGTGTATAGTGCAGGATTTATTAAAGAGTGTCTTTTTTTTAGATTTATTGACTCAAGTCTATCACAGCCAACGTTTCGAAGCCTTATTTGGTCTCATTATCAAGTCCAAAGTACATTTGAAATATAAATTGCGAAATGTAATGTACGTAACAGAGCTCTGTTACAAGAAGGCCATGTCAAAGAGGAGAATCAATATTTAAAAAAAAATACTTTTTTAATATTGATTCTTTTCTTTGACCTGGCTCGCACATTATACTTCATATGTTCTTGCCTTCAAATGCAAGGATGAGACCAAATAAAACCTCGAAACGTTCTCTGATAGACTTACATCAATAAATCTAAAAATAAAAAGATAAAAATATGACTGTCTTTAATAAATTCTAAACCAAACCAAATTCCAAACCTAAACCTCCGCGGGGGCGCAATGGCAGGCATGGCCGCTATTTTTATGCTAACTTTTGAAAACACATACATTTTGAACTAACCAACAAATAATAATAATAACAATAATAATGATAATCATGAAATAGTCAGTGGCGAGAGTCTCAGGGATCGACACCATGGTCTCGATATCGGCCGTCGCGGTGGACGTCACCGTCTCGTCTCTGCACGTCGCGTCGCCTCGGGCGAGTGGCGGTGCCGCCCCGCGCAGCGCTTCTGCTCATTGCACTCTGCCGCGCTGGAGGACGGGGAAATGCACTCTTCTTCCACTTCTTACAACTCTTCTTCATCTGACTGTACTTCCTTCTTCCCCTTCCTATTTCCTTCCTTCGTTTCTTCCTCCTTCACCCTCTTTTTTCCCAAGTCCTTCCTCTTCTTCCACCGCCTTCCTTTTCTACCTCATTCTTCCTCTTCTTTCTCCTCCATCTTCTTGTTATGATACCATATCTCTGACAATGGAGGAGACCAAATACAGAAAAACAAAAATTGGCTGAGCCTATGTCTTGGCCAATAGTTAATAGTGATGGATAGTGATGACGACAATTAATTAGGATATGTTGATTTACCTTGGCCTATCACTCTATCACTCTCATGAAAACTACGCTTTACGCCGCAACCAAACCACGTCGAGTGGTTGCGGCTGCACGGAGAAGTTATAGTCTGCGCATAGTAGATTGGAAATCACAGTATTTCAAGGGTAGAAGTAGGGACAAGACACATTAACTATCGAATGCAGTGTAAAAGTACGACCCTTAAGGAAGAGAATGTCAGTTTTTCTGATTTGATGTGAGATTGTGACGTGAAAGGCGAAGGCCAATTCTCACGTATCTGATTATTGTAAAGCAGGATTTCCTAAACTTCTCCAGATTCCTCTCGCAAGTGTAAATAAAAACCATTCAGCACACACACACTAATTAACTTCCCTACTCAAATTAATGAAGTTACGTACTAGTACTTGGTGTCAAATATTTCACCATATATAAAAATATATATAATTACTTGTATTCACCCATTAATAAATCATTTAAAAATAACCAATGTTACAAGAAATGGATTATCATTGCAACATTTAAAATCGAAATCTATCCTGCTGAAATTAACGCAAAATAACACGAGTACTTTTTGGTTAGCGAAATGAAAAAGCAAACTCAGAAGAGTCCACAAATTAAAATCTATTTATCAAAAGTAAAAATTAAGTAAAAAATTTAACATAGACCTACATATATGCAGTCTCCTTCCATACTTTGCTTCGTCGGAATAGAAAATGCATGCTCGGTCATGAAGTTAGTCCTTTACGTTCTTTCAAGCAAAAAACATGGTTATTGTTATTTCGTGAACATTTCAGACAATATAGACGAGATAGAACATTTTTATTATTAATTATTTTTACGCCAACTTTTGAAAGCATATACATTTTGAAGTAACCAACCAACAAATAATAATAATAATAATAATAATAATAATAATAATAATAATAATAATGAAATAAATAGTCAGTGGCGAGAGTCTCAGAGACTCCAGGGCTCGATATCGACCGTTTCAGGAATTTGTTGATGTAAACCATAGTTATTTTTTAATTGACCTGGAAAATCAACAATTCGTTCTCTGTTGCCCTCAACTATCTCGTCAGACAGACTGCATCGGAAAAGTAATTCAATTTTCAATTTGAATATGCTTTCATGTTCCACATTTCATCTTCCTAACCCATTTTAGTATTTCCTCATCTGATCTCCTATTACCTTCCTACATTAAATCCATCCTTCATCTCAAGTGCCTCCGATCCTCCGCGATCTTCCATTTGCCCTAGGAGTCCTTCTGTTCTCATTCGCAGCGGAACGCGGTGGTGGGTCGGCGTCCACCAATTGGCGTGGCGGCCAGTGGACGATGTGCTGAGTAGGCGATTCGGGCATGCAAATGAAAGAACGACCAACAAGCGAAGGCGTTGGTCCACTTACATCTCGTTTAGAGAGCAGTAGGTGGCATTTAGTGAACTCTAAATGCCACCTCCTGAACTGTTGTTCATGTTTTGTTGCAGTCAAAACGCTTAGAAGGTTAATATGTCAATAGCAACAATTTAAAAAGTTACCTTGAAAATTCGAATACACACTCTGAATGAACAGAATTCCCTTAAAATGCATCCATCCACTAATAGTACTTTAATACGTTCCCCAAGTACACAATTATTCAATTTTATTTATAAAGACGCATTCGTTGTGCTCAAATTAATATTCAGTGTAATTAGATGGCGGACTTGCGAGTCAATGCCTTTTCATGTAAATTCAAATATCAGTATTCATCAAGTCCAAAATTATTGTTAAAGTTCAGATATTGAGAACATCCCTAACGTAATCGAACTTTATATTTTTTGCTTCAAAACATTTATCAGAAGCATGCTTTCTCTCTAAAACTGTACAAAAAACGTTATTTCTTCGTATAAGTATTTTTATTGTAAAAACGCCGCACACTTGCTCGGATTCGTGAAATTGTACTCATCCGAGTTGGCAAAACACGTCTTTAACTGTATCTCGAAGGTGCCTTCACTGTGCAAACTTTTTCCGCCCAACTATTGTTCGTATCGTCTTTCCGCTCGGTGGTCGATTAAATCGTCTAATGATAGATCTGTACACACAAAAAGGATATGTGCACAATCCTTGAGGATTCGTTCAGCCACGAACATATATTCTAAAAACAAATCAGGAGCCTATGGGTTTTGTTTTTCATGTCGGGTTGTGACAGTAGACGTTTGTGTTTGCCCGAACTGTTAAAACAGAATGGCTGAAACTGTCACCTATCTCAAGCATGTGTGCAGTCACAGAGGAGTGAGTGTCACGAGGCTAGTCGGGAGCTTGTGCGGACTGGGACGGTGCCCCGATGGGGGGGAGGGATTCCTCGTACGTTGACGCTAGATCTCATCCAGCGGGTGAGAAACACCGCAACCTCCCGGGATAAAAACATTCACTAAACTAAAGAGACTATTGACCTTTCCAGTTGACGATCCCGGAGACAGTAATCAAATCAAAAAAAAAAAAAAAAAATACTAATCAACATCTGAATTTCTGGAGATGAATTCTGTAACAATTATTATTTTCGCCTACTCTGCATCTGAAGGCCCATTTCTCAACCACATGTCGCATTTACTGTGTAGTTTATAGGAAAATACATGATGAAATAATTTACTTAAAATAACATAATGGAAGTGATTATTTTTAACAAAAGTCGTCAATGATTTATGATAACATTAGCAGTTGACGAGCCTGAAAACAGCAATCAAGCAAGAGATGTACGAGTTTCTACAAAAATACTTCAACTGATATAAAGAATCGCGCAAGTAACCGTCGTCCAGCAACAACGCATTCGCTGTTGGAACCGCATCTTGGGTGCGCGCTGGATCAAGAAAGCAACGAGGGCGTCGCCGGGGCTTTGGCTGCGGTCGCGGGCGCCCGGGACCGGAGGCTGCTCGGGATCAGAGGCGCCGCCGCCGGCGGCAGAGCAGCGCTGTTCAAACAGGCCGGGATATACGGCCGCCGCCGACTCGGGCAACTGGCCCTCGCCCCCGGAGCGGCGCGGCGGAGGCAGGCGGTGGAGGGGGGAGGGGAGGGGGGCCGTCTTGGCAGCACGCACCAGCACGCGGCCACCGTTCTCGGGAGACACGCGTGGCCAAACCCACAGGGCCGCAGTCACATTTCAGGCTCGGTAGACGAGCGTGAAAGAAAGAGAAGTTGACTGGAAATTAGTGAAAAGTGGAGGTGAGAATAAAATTCATTTCATTAGGTATTTATTTGTTCTTTTGTATTTTTTATTTACTGAGCTTTAGCGTCAACTACCGACGTTATTGGAGCCCATGAGTGATAAGATAGGCAATAGCAGTAATGAAAATTTATCAATGAATCAATCAATTAATGTTGCCTTATTTTACGCGGCGAGACTCAGACCACCAGTCCTGCTCTTCCGCCCGACCACGCAAATTTCGCTACCCTCCTTTCGCCATCTAGCAAAAAAGAAGGTATTACTCGGACGAAGAAATAGACGATTTGAATGTTGCTCAGAGACTTCTTTTAGGCTTGAGGACATTTACACGAAGTAAAGCTACATCATGGAACGCCCAACTTTACTTCCCATCCGATAGAAGACGTACGTAGTATTTTTTTCGCCCTTAAAAATCCATGGCTTGTGTCGACTTTGAACCCGCAAACTTGACGCTAACATTATGCTAAACTGACGATGATGCTGAAATGAACGCCAGAGAGAGTACGTGCGAGTCATTGCACCATCAGATCGCCCCCATCCACACACTTACAAATAAGAACAGCTAAAATCTATTTATCAGCCTCTATAATTTCCAATATGCGATTGGACTGTGCAGCACTCTACTTAGGACATGGCTTTTAAGGAAGTAGAGTTGAAAGGAATCGGTTTTAGTACGCACTCGGCCACCAAAATAATTGTGGCTTTCTTTGCGGAACTAATTTAGGGTAGTCTTGGCAGCGTTGATGTAAACGCGGTCACCATTACGTGCGGCTCGTTGAAGATTTGCGTAGCAAAAACGTCATTCACGTCTGAAGCTCTCCAGCGACGAACAACGGCGTAAGAAATTAGGAAAAAAATCCCTTGAATTTGGAGAAAAATGTGAATAAGAATTACAAAATTTACATAAACTGTTGTGGGATACTTCACAACAGTGCTTCTGTTAAGCAAAACACTGAAAATGCTAATGAAAATAGATTTGATTATTCAGACAAGGGCGGATACAGAGACAAATTGTAGAAGGGGAAATTCTAAATGCTTTGGTCGAATGTGTCTCATTACAGATTTTGTAAAATGTCGCAGGCTACACTCATCTCATGCTGCGATACGATTTTATTCGTTTTAATGACTATCCGAACATTTTTTTGTTTTAAAGTTTCGTGGCAACTTAAAATTAATAGTCACTGAAAAAATTTAGGGGAGAAATTTCCTACATTTCCATCCCCGTGGATCCGCGCCTGAGTCAGATGACGAAACTTTCTTTGCAAAATTAATTTGCAGTTTCGTCTTGGAAGAAAACGAATTCGCTGTCACGATCCGTTGAAGACGTGTTTAGCCAAATCAACTGGGAAAAGCCTATTAATCACAGGTTTTTCTTAGAGATGAACGACGTCTTTTAAACAAGGGGAAATTGGGATTCGGCGATAGGTGTTTTTATTTGTAAGGTTGCATTTTAATGGGAAGGAAAAACAAAAATATCCATAAAAACATAATAAATTTCTTAATTTTCCAATGGTACAGCGACTGAACTGTAAAGATTCAGAGTTCCTTACTACTAGAGAAATGGCTCGTCGAAGACATGCGCGCCCAAACAATAAAAACGAACCGTACAAAACGAGAAATTGATTGGATTTGGGGAAAATGAGAGAGTTAAATGGGATTGAAAAACATGCATCGTAAATCAAATTCAATAGTCCTCAATAGTTCATAACGAAACCAATCCTTGGAAAGAAGAAAAATCGACTCAAATTAGATGGAAGTCGTTAGTTTTTATCGTGTGCGACTAAGGAGAGTTCAAAATTTCACTGTAAAAGCTCTCAATGTTTTAAGTTCTAGTCAGCAAACATTTATGAAAAAAACCTTTCTATGTGGTAGAACTGTTTTGCGTAAAAGTTACACGTCTCTCAAAAGTTTGACGAGAAGACAAAAGTTGTTATTTTTTAAATAATTTTTACATTCACTTCTGCGGTAAAGTAGATTTTTGCGGTTGTAACTACTAGGCTACCGCAGGACGTAGCACTGTCTGTAAATTTCTACTTTCCAAATCTCAAAATGCCTTTTACTTCTCTCTTTATATGGAATTTTGATTTGTAGAAAATTAAATAACTAGAACGTTTTTCTTTTCACACTTGCAACCTCAGGATAAATTTCTACCTCCAGGTCATTTTCGCATTACAACGAATTAAATCGCATGTATATCATTGCGGAGGTCAGGTATTCAGAACGATTAGCTTGCACACTCAATATGCTATTACATTCTTTGGTATTGACATATTCATGTATTGATGATGATGATGATGATGATTATGATGATAAGAACAATACGATGACAAAAAAAAACGTAACACGTAAAAGGGAGGAACTATTTAACCACATTTTGTTCTCTACCTCAAAACAAACCGCCTCAACAACCTCTCCCAATCAGCTGGCAGCATCATGCTCTAGGTCGCGAGAATTGCCAATGAAGCTCTGAATCCGCCGCAGCAGAATCGCACAGTTGCCCTGCGGACGCTTGTTACTCGCAGGGGCTTTCGCAGCGAGGCGAAACAAGCGAGCCGCGGCGCGCGCATGAGGCCGGGTGCGCGGAGTGAGCCCAGCCGGCCGGCGCCGCACGCAAAGCTCCGGCCCATCGCCTCGGAGAGCGAGAGAGAGCTCCGCGGATTGCCGCAGCACAGTGGGTCGGGCCGGAATCACAACTGGAAGAAACCCTGTCCCTAGTGCTCCGACTCTAGGACCTCCCGGTCGTGGCCGCTGCAGATACAACGGCGAGGTTGGCACTGAGTTGAAGTCAGCCGGTTGTTATATCGTGAGGCAGCTGGCATTCAGAGACGATCAAAAAGCAATTGTTAATCATCCTAATACTTACAGAGTATAATCAATATTGAACAAATTATTCTCACTATTTAATTTCAATCTTAAATTGCCTTGCCTTTTTTGTATGTAAAGAACACATACGGTTATTTATATCCTCCTAAGATTAAGAGGTATTTTTTCTCATCAATCATTCACTGCCCGTGAGACAGCTTTTGTTAAAGAGACGATAAAACATCCAAAGAGGCGTTATGCCATAAACGTGAGTTAAGATTACGGAACCACTCACATCATGCGAATGCTATGCTAAGTTACACTTTTCTCTCGCATGAAGGTCTGCCATTGGCTTTAGCTGAGTTCTTTCCGTTTTGGTTGGTTATATTAAATTTTACAATACAATTTTGCAATTCATTTGGGTAATTGAGTAATTAAAGGTAATTACTCAATTGAATAATTGAGTAATTAGGATCCTGCAAAAGTGGAGGCCTTAGATGGGGATATGTATAAGGTGGATTATGAAGATTAACGAATATACGGTGTGGTTGTCGGGCAAAATGAGGTCTCGGGAGAGGTTTTGTGCATTTTTGGGAGGAGTGAGAAGGTTCTTCCTAATGGATCAGGTGAAGCATTTAGGGGCAGAAAAGAAACAGTTTAGATGATGGCAGGATCGATGAGTCTAATGTAAGGTACCGTCTTAAGTGGATCAGGTCAACAATTAATGTCACTACAGTGCCTCTGACCCGGGAGTCTTAGGGTTGGAGTCCGACGGTGGCAGGATTTCCGATAACGTGAGGTTGAATTCGCCCGCTGTCTGGAGGAGAATTCTAGAATTCTGCTCAGTTTCCCTCATTTTTTCGATCAAAACCAGGCTAATGCGCAACCCAACAATTGGACCACGGGCTGAGAGCGATCGTTCCTTCCTCCTCGTTGTCCTATCCTCATCCCTTACCTACCCACACACTCACATGCTCTACACTACCAAAGACAAGACAGGACACCAATCGGGATCTTTAAGCTTGTTCCTGGGGTGGTGCCCTCCTGGTTGCCAGATACCTAGTTGGGGAAAATTCCGCTAGCTGACTTGTAGATGGGCGCCGGAACTCGTCATCCAGCGGAGGAAGATAGCTGCCACCTCCCACGACAAAACATGCTATACACTCACGGGAGTAATGACCTTAGCCAGAGATACACCAATCAACCAATCTAATGATGGTTCCCGAGGTCTCTGCGGATTTGTGGTCTGCGTACAAACGAAATCCTTGCGTCAAAGTTTGGCCGTGTGCACCACTGCGCGTGGCCGGCGCGGCGGCCGAGGCGGCTGCCTTCGATAATAAGCAGCGGTCGTAAATACGCGAAGCGCTCTCGCGGCACGAGAGCGTCGGCCCCGCCCACCCGTCCACGTGGCTTACGGCCCCCTTGCCCCCCCCCCTCGCCACCCACCACTCCCCCTTGCGCGGGGGAGACAATGCGTACGGGCGTGAGCACACTCGTAAACAGACGTTTCAACACACGCCCCCGGAGGAAGTGAACTCGGGAGATGATTGAGATGTTGACATCGCCAAGACTGGAAATGAATTCGAATGGCATGATAGTGTTGTTTATTACGTTCTGGTTGGTAATAGTTAGAGGTAATGGTTTCTCGTGGTAAAGTTTTTTTTACCCACACACTTCTGTGACCAACTGTGCTGCGCGATTCAAGATTCTTCCAAAAAACACTGCTTGTTATTGACAATAAAATAAAATTCACAAAAAAATAATGCATGTGCGGATGCGGGGGGTGGGGAGGTATATTTTACTCGACTGATTGCATGAGAGAGACTACCTGAAGTAAAATAAAATCTTAGTAAGGAATAATATTAATGATATTTCTTTTAAAGCGTAAAGAAATGTAGTTCAGTGCAGCCAAACTGTGTAACCAAAAACGACAGCAAATTAAATATATTTCAAGGAAACATCCACACGTAATGAATGCATATTGCGACCAAGCGATGTTTTCCCAGAAGCAAAGTATTCCAGGGAATAAATTCATACATCCGTTTCCAGCTCCATTAAACTCGATCAACGAGGATCGTGTATTTCCCTCCAGAAGTGGTTTTGACTTGTCAACCTCGCCAGAAGCAAATACCCACCAAAGATCCTTAGACCCGCAATAATTATAGAACGAACCGTGTTGACTGTTTACACTACCAATCTACATGCAACAGGTTTGACGCTCGTAAAATATACACCAGAATACTTTAAGCTTTTCTTCTTAACTATTTGCGACAAACTTCGGGCAGCAGACCAAGTGTGGAGGACGATGGGAAGGCCAGCTGTGAACGATGGGAGCTGCAGTCAAAACCGGAAGTCGGAGGACCATGCTCTGCGCAGAGCGCAGGAAGTTCCAATCAAAACAATTAGGGATCTCTGAGTACAGCGATAGGGTACGGCTCAGACGAGCCTCATTTCGAGCCGCAAACAGGTTTGTTTTACTAGAACTACTATAATGTTTGCAACCTTACTGGTAAATTTCTATAACTAAAGTTATCCGTAAATCGTAAAAATTGGACATGTTTATACAAGTATGGCGCACTGGCATTGAAATAAGCTGGTACTGTGCACCGATAATCAGAAGCTATCACTTGAGACAGCGTACAAAGTTATGTATCGCTGTTTGGATACTATTAATGGCATTTTCATCATCATGCAAAATATTTTTCAGAAGAAACCAATTATAATTTACAGTTTCTCTCTTAAGCGAGTTCAATTACTGATCACCTGCTTCCTCCTCACTTAAGGGTTACATATTATCTTTTCTTATTTAAATGAACAAAGACTTAATCAACATGACAATGGACACATTGTGAGTGTAGTTCCGTACTAGAACCAGAGCTAATTTAAATCGTTTCCATTCAGTATGAAGACTGGTGAATGACTTATAATATCTGCATACGCAGTGAGTAAGTAATAAAGTCAAGTTTCTCTACTTATCAGGGCATGACAAACTTTTATACAGTTCGGTAAAATCGAGATTCTGACATAAATTGATTAAATGTAGTAAAATGTATTCCACAACTGTAAACTTCCATTCCAAAGTCTATGTAATAGCTGTCATGATATCATAGTTTACCAATTTGCACGAATACTGTTTGACTTAATGTTCCTGCACATTTGTGGGGTAAAGAACACATGCGGTTATTTATATCCATTCGAAGGACAAAAGGTGATTTCACTCATTAATCCTCCCATCAATCATTCACTGTCTGTTATATTACCGAGGCCATAACACACGCATACAAGCGTTACGTTTAAGCATTGATCTAAAAATAAACTCCGGAGCAAAGCACTTTAAGACACTGAATTCCGTGAGAGAACGTCCAACCCGCTCGAACATTACTCAGTGGAAACGATATTCCGGAGCTCGAAAGCCAACGCCCCACCGCGTTGCCCAGCGCCGCGCTTCTCGTTCTCAGGAAAGCTTCCTCCGCGTCGCTTCGTTTCCCGCCTCCCCGCCCTCCCGCCTCGCGGCTCCCGACTCCAATTTGTAGTCTGATTTGGTGCAGTCGGATGCTAATTTGCGCGGCCGCTCACAAGGCGTCGAGTCCGCAGGTTCCCACCAGCCGAGGCACTGCGGCCGCCGCGGAGGGACGCACCCATCACCTGGCTCGGCCTGCTCCTGGACGTCTCTCGGCACTGTCCGCCTGCCCGCCCACCCGGCCCGCTCGCTCCTACCGGCCCGCTGGCTCCTACCGGCCGCCTGGCCCCTACCGGCCCCCTGGCCCCCTGGCCTCTACCAGCTCCCTGGCCCCTACCGGCCGCCTGGCCCCTACCGGCCCCCTGGCCCCCTGGCCTCTACCAGCTCCCTGGCCCCTACCGGCCGCCTGGCCCCTACCGGACCCCTGGTCCCCTGGCCCCTACCGGCCCCCTGGCCCCTACCAGCCCCCTGGCCCCGCCCGGCCCCTCCCTGCCCCACAGGATTGTAGCCTTTTTCTTTTTTTTTTTTCACATTTTCAAACTCGTAATAATTTTACTCCTTTGAATAGGCTGAAGCGTTTTAGAAACCGTAATGATTTTTTAAAAAAATATTTTTAACCAGGTTACTACACGGCATTATTCAGTCAGAAGAAATTATATGTTTATAGTACCTGAATTTGCGCATTATTCAAGCAATAATTTAATCTCCCCTTCAATTTATCAACGATTTTGCTTCCAATCTCATCAATTCATTAAAAGAATTAAATGATAATTCATTAAAATAGTGTTTTTTCACATGGATTTTATCAAATTTAACTTAGTAAACTTTGGTAAACTTTTTCAATTTAAAAAAGTGGTTAAAATTGCAAGAACAATTACAATTAATGGATTCCATTTTTTAATATACAGGCATCGAAATTTAGAAAAATTAAAATAATTAAAATCTAATGTGTATTTGCCGCTTCTGAGCCCTGCTCCATCGGAATAAGGACCACAACCACGCGCGACCAGTTCCCCTCTCGGAGGCTGCGAACGTTTAGAGGATGCGTCACCGCCGAGATGAAGCGATCTTCAATCTCCCGCGAACCAGATCCATCGACGTGTTTTTCTCCCGAGAAGCGCGTTGGGAGGCTGATATACATCTTCCCGGCAGCGCGCTAACTAATTAGAGAAATGCAAATGAAGCTCGTAATTCACGTGAAGAGTCGCCTTTGAGCAAATAACCGAGGGGAAGTCCGTCCGCCTTCGAAAGACCTTTCACAACTCCGGCGACGCGTGTATTTTTACATCCGTTGAAGCGCACGCCGAAGCTCATTTATTTTGGCAGCACCTGGTCCGGGCATACGTTATGGTGTCTCCTAAATATCTATATTTAAATGGGGGCCCGCAGGCGCAAGCGGAACGGCGTTGCGCGAGAGGCAATGGCCCGACACCTGAACCGAGACCGCCCGCACCCGTGCCCGCTTGGAATTCCAGCATTCGGGCGGGGGGAGGGGGGCGAATACCTGGGATCGTGCACATCGATGCAGATGGAGGCAGAAATCGGAGTCAGCCAGGGTTGGTATACTACTACGCAACAGAGATATATTTGTATTACCTGGAATATGTAACTGTCATTATATTTGCGATGCACATTCATTTCTTTCGGTACTCGTATTCGGTATCGGATGATTGGTATTTTGGTGAGCGAGCATATTTATGCTTTCCGGGCGCGTTACTTATTGTGATAATTAATCCTGCAAGTGTTGTGCATATTCTGTCCCTGCATGTAGCGGTGTTCCTCCTCTTTTGGAACATGAGATGTGTGTTAACATATCGGCGTGAGGACTTTTCAGGTTTCCTCCACGCGGAGCATAGCTCTCGCTCTATGTTAAACATGCTCTAATTTCCTAACTGGTCTCCCTACATGTGTTCATGTAGCGTGTATAAGAATATGTGTGTGGGTATGTGTAAAGGGAGAGGAGAAGTCAAGGACGGGGAAGGAAAGATCGCTCACGGTCCTTGCTAGGGTATTGCTCCGGCCTTCGCCTCATATTGTCAGAAGAAATCAGGAAAAACTACTCATCGGTGCAGTCCGCCGCTGAAGTTCTCGTCCAGTCAGCGGCTGAATTCGCCCTGGCTATGAAGCTAATGATGAAAATCCGCCATCGTCATAAATTCTAGAACCTCTTGGTCAGCGAGTCTGCAGCGACAACGGCTGTTGCAACTGAGCCATCCCAAGTCGATCGATCGATATATTGCTATCTGTTTAATAAGTATATTATGAAAATAGAAAGCATTCCATCACGATATAAATCATTAGAATAAAATACCAACTGACTAAAAAACAAACACAGCCAACATCAATAGATCTATTTATTTTTCAATATCACAAGGAATTAACCCTGAACATGTCCACATCATTATCAGAATTGTTAACATATCAGTTCTCTTTTGCAAGCCAATATTCATAGCGCTTTTTTCTTCGATTGTTGTTCTCGCACCCATTTTGTATTGTTGGCTCATTTTATCAAATATTCTGAATTCTATTCTGTCAAAATAATTGCCTTGTCAATATCAGAAATCACAAATTACCTCTCTTTATTTCATTTTCTATCCTCACAGGCAACGCTTTCATAATGCATCACGAACCAGCGACATTTGGCGCCAGCCAGAAACACAGACAAAAGTCTCTTCTGTCTCAGTGAGCGAGACCAATGCTAAATAGACAAATCTATCTTAAGGGAGTCATATTTGAAAATGGATCATCTGTGAATGAATCTACTAGAAGGGAATTGACAATTTTATTGCATTAAAAAAGTACAGTATCTGGTGTGTGTGATCTTCAGGGGATGAAAGTTACATTTAAGGTGATATAGAACCAAAGCTGTGAACCGAGTTTTTGAGAGAAACTGGATAAAAAAAACTTATCATTAAGAGGTCGCTAACACACTGAAGATAAATTATTCTTCATTTGTTAACAGTTTATGCAGTTAATATTTCAGAATTATCAATATAAATTTTATCAGATATACGAATGCATCAATATCATTAGTATGTAATGAGGTATGTTCTTTTCCTTTTTGAAACAGGAAACATGGATATCCTCCGAACACTCTACCGCACGTAAGGCGCCGCGAATTTGATGCGGATCGATTAAATTTGGGGGTTACATTACAGGAAGCCCCTAAGATATATTATTTTTTTTTTTTCAAAACTGTCTCCAATGTTTTTGCTCGAACACAACAAATTGACTAAGATTCGATTGATTGTTAGTAATTCCGGGCACGTCAACTAACGAGGTCATTAGTCCCGTAAGTGTAGTGCATGCTTTTCTAAGCGCCCCCTAGTAGTGTGTAATGCACGTAAGTGTAAGTATGTGTAAGTAGATAGGAAGGGACAAGGATGAGGAAAGAAAGATAACTTGTGGCCCATGGCCCGTTTATTGGGATACTGCTCCTGCATTCGCCTGGTGTTGATCACAGAAACCATGTGGAACTACCGATCAGAGCAGATGGCCGCTAGAATTCCCCTCCAGACAACAGCGCTGAATTTGATCTAGCTATGTATCTAATGTCGAAAATGCGTCATTGTATGCGTCGAGCCATTGAACCGCCCGGTGAAAGGTGGTTCAAGAAGCAACAAAGTTGGCACTCATCTATCGCATTCGGGCTGAGCTGTTGCAACGAGATTTCAGTAATGTATCTCATGTTAAAGAGGACTTGGCCTGAAACTGTCTTGAGAGAGGATTCTGAGTCACGCAATTTTACAGAGAGGAGTTGTGACTATTGGCTCTACGACTCAACACACGAATCAGCCGCGGGTTCAAGGAATGAAATTCAGAAACGACGATTGTCAGAACATTGAATATTCTGAAAAATTGATGTTATCAATTTCGAAAAGATAATAAACTGTCGGACATCAATGTACAGTGTCATACTATGTTGCACTCGTTAACAGACTGACTTGGACAAATAATGCTGCAGCACGGTCGTTCGTATCTTACACAATGACCAGTTCTTCTGATGTTGTGGTTTCTGCTCTAGTCAAGTTCGTCGCGCCCGTAAGGTCCCGGTGAGATGGGGGCGTGTGATTGGTGGTTGCCGTGGCTGCACGCCAGGGTTAACATGGCGGGTTGTTTTAGTTTAGCCCAGAATCGAACTCACGTCTTCTAACTGTATGCGAAATTAGATTACTTGTTTATGTTTACATTCAAGTATCTCCAAAATAAACATTGGATTATATAATTAAAGGTTTAATTGGAATTTTTTGCTTTAACGTAGGTAATTTTTTTAATTATTAATAATTTCATAAAAATCAGCCCTACCAATTACTTGGATAAATATCCAAGATGAAAATGAGTAAGTAGCATATCAAATTTACAAAATCAGCGTTGTGCCACCTCGAACGATTTTCTAATGTATTGTTTATTTCATTGTGTGTGTGTATCGCAAATGCACAATGAAAGTGACGCACCTCAAAACTTATTTTTGAATTAAGTAAGAAATATGTCTAGAAAATATTTTATTTGTGCTATTAAAATTGCATAAATATAGCTACAAGTTAAGTAGTAAATTTATTTCTCTTAACCAGCAAAAAGCGGCATTTAACAGGAAAAATACGATCTCTTGAAAACGACAATTTTTTAGACGTGACAGTTTTCTCGTGCAACGACAATATTTCCTTCTTTTAGCAATTATAAATACGGAACAAAAATGTCACAAGTCATAGCAATATTGAATATTGTTTTTCCCTGTCGGTTAGTTCTAAACCATTTTAGAAACATTGTTATTCGCTGTTTTTCCGATCGTGAAAAAAATTCTTCTTAAACAGCGTACCGTCCCAATTACTTCCACAAGCCTCTCTCACTTATTGCCCTGTGAACTGCCTACCGTCGCCTTTCTCATCGTTCTTATACGCCTCCAAGCTTCAACCAGCAACTACTAGGTTTTTGCTCACCACGGACGCAGTACTTACTTTTGATCCATACAACGCGCCCTTCTTATGCGAGAGATATCATCATGAACGATGTGACACGTAACCGCTCTCAAATCCGCTCGGAGCCTTCTACCACTACCATAACCACAAATCGTTAAGGACATCACCAGCCTAAGAATCGTTTAGTTATTGCTACGTCTCCTCACCGCCTTCACCATCCCCTTCCTTAACCTCCTTTCATTGCCTTCAAAATCTCCATCAACCCCTCTGCATCATCCTCAGTACCTTCACCACCCATCATTTACATATTTATCAACATTCTTATCCTCTCACGTCTTCACTTTATTTCCCTAAACATAACGATCTTCCCCACTGAGTTTTCGATCATTATTGTTCCCGCCAGGAAATTAATGAAAGTATTGATTCCTTTGAATTACAATCATTTCCCCTTCAGTGTACATTTCCCGATGAATATCGTCTCTCTCAAATACTCTCCCTAGAGTCAATAGGACAGCAGGTATACACATTTTGTAAATCTTTCTCTATTCATTTGTTTATTCAAGTTTACGTGTCCTTTAATCACGTTGTCCAATGAAGTCCATGAGTGAAGATCTAATGAGTAGATGATAAAGCAAATGTCGATAAGGTGAATGATAATAGTAAAGAAAAAATGTGAAATGACTGCCAAGAATACGCGAGAACCGCGAGAAATACGACCGAGAGCCCGTCTTGTTTTTTCCTAAATTCCACATGGATTCTCCAGAGATCGAACCCAGTCCCAAAAGACGAGAAACGTATATGGGCACTTACTCGCAACACCCTGTTTGGGTGGCTAGATGAACCAATCACACTCGGCCCTACCTGTGTGCAGGTGACCCACAAACTATGGACTACCCCCATAACTTTAAACGGATTTCGATTTCGAAGTGCAGTTTTCGCTCGACCATTGAGAATCATGGGGGAACCAATATGCTGTAGAGATATTTTTCCGATTTTTTTAGTTTTTGAAAATTTTAATCATTTTTTATTTTTAAATGGAAGTATAAATTTTTCTCACTAGCAATGGATAGATCATAAGGAGAGGAATACTATGATGTATCATTTGTTAATGTTTTGCTACTAATTTGAGTTTAGAAGTATACTTTCTGACATGTGGTCTTAAATTAAACGTACAATATTTCCTGTAGCAACCCTGGCAACTGTTGGCAGGTATAAACCCGAGTACCAGCCTTTCAGGCGCAGATCAGTCCTGAGGAAGACCACAATAAGATGGTCGAAACGTCGGCATCATAGCATTCAACGCGACGTCGCTCGGACATCCAAGCGCACTCTCACACACTAGCACTTTCGCCCAGATCCCCCTTCCTCTAGTGCAGTGCAGTTCGGTCTTCGGAGGCGGGCCCTGGCCGGGCCGTCGCCGGCGCTGAGCCACGGTCGAGGCCGCTTCAATTGCTGGTAATTGGGCGCGGGCGCGGGCAGTGGCGGGCGCCGCCGCGCGGGACGCGCTCTCTCGCTCACTCAAATGCGTGTGCTTGAGCAGCCCTTAATTGGCGCAGAGCGCCTTGTCACCCACTGTTCTCATGCCGCATTCGCACCGCAAGGCCAACGCCCCAAAAGGACATCTTCCATGGATGTCCAAAGTGTGGTTCACACAGATGCATCACACAAGGCCTGCCCAGCCAGCTCGATGCAGGGAATCGGGACATTTCCGGGCTATT
The DNA here is from genome assembly GCA_038098605.1 of Gryllus longicercus. Lineage (NCBI taxonomy): Eukaryota > Metazoa > Arthropoda > Insecta > Orthoptera > Gryllidae > Gryllus > Gryllus longicercus. The sequence goes on along the minus strand of JAZDUA010000497.1, from coordinate 1,083,006 downwards.
TCCTCCCCTCTCCCGAACCACCCTTTTCACCACCTAGTCTCAGGCGTTTTTCAATAGTACAACCAACTGTATTGAGGGCTTGATTTTACATCGTGCAGCCGGTTTGCTATTTTTGAAATGTTATTTCAAGAACAGAAAATATATAACAGCACAGACAAAAAAGACAGTTTAATATCGATGGAAGAAACTCAATCTAGCGCTTCCAATTAATTTAGTGACTTAGGATACTTCAACGTAATGCGTAAAAAACGAGTACAGAAGGTACCTTTTTCTAAGTCTCGGGATTGTGGGCTCTGTGAGACCTACAATACTTGAAAATGTAGGATGCCAGGAACCTTTTACATGTTAAAAAAGATGTCTTGAGATATGGTGCGTATGCAGTTTTGGATGGAGGATGAGGGCTAAGGCAGTTGGTTTTCTAATCCACATGGAAGTTTTTAACGAAATTTAGATGAACATATTGTCGACCCTTGTTCTTGTTAGAAATCCTACTGAACTTATGTTCAGTCTTTGAAAGTTTTGAAATATATAAAATAATATTAATGGAGTCTGTGTTGCTTTCTCCAATTAAACGATATTGTCTATTGGCATCAGACAGCTGGTCTAAAAGAATACTCCGAAAATCAGGGTCCTTCCTTCTCGATAAAAAAAACATTTCACTGAAATATTTAACTTTATATCCTTCTTAACCTCCATTTATTAAGCAAATCGCTGATCATTACTGCCACACAATAAAGTATCCATAGTTTGTCCCGAGCACAATTTTTTCTTTACTGCGACCTTCTGACGTTTCTAGGTGAAAATTGTGATCACATAAACTCGTTTGGTGACGGCTAAAGTTAGTGGCGCCGTTACTTCCTATATCATTTTCATTCAAACCACCAAAAATCTAGATAATTGCACATCACACAATCTTATAAATATTTTAGATTGTTTCTATTCATTCGAAAGAAGCGGTTACTTGTTTGTTTGTTTTTTTTGGGAGGAAGGCGGAGAGCTTTAATATTTATCATCTACTTCAAAATATAATTTAATGCTGTCTTTAAATCAATAAAGCACATGGAGGAGTATTGGGCGTATGGTAACCGAAAGTATTCATTTGTAGCCAAAAAGCGATTTACAAGAATAGATGGTTCATCATTTTCTCGTGTTGAAGGGCTTAGGTATACCATCGTCAGCTCTAAATTAATGTAAGAAGGTGAAAGTTAATAAATAGCAAATTTCAAGCCACAAACAAGAACAATATAAGTCTGCCTCCTTTTTTTCTGCACGATTATAAATGACTAGACACTTGTAAGAAATATGTGTTTGTCTTTGTCTATCATGCTTTAGCTAGTAAATGAAAACATACTATTTACCTCACGTGGGATTCAAACGCATACCTCACACGTGGAGGGGCTACACCGGCGCTGCCATAATTTACTCTTCAACACATTTTACTAAGCATTGTGCCGGCCTGCATTGCCGCGGTTGCTAAGGTTGAAGAGCCGTAGCTGCCTCGTGCCTGAAGGTTTGAATCGCGCCCGGGGAGTGGATGTTTTTGCGTGTTTGGATACCGTTGGCGTCACCCCCAATGTTACTTAAAGTCGTCGTAAGACCGTAGTGGTCGAAAAGACACCTTAAATAAATTTTAAAAAATCTTTGGTAGACGTATGTTTGGTGTACGTTCAGAAATTTGAACTTTTAAAAAAATCTAGTTTCTTACTAAATTAAAATAAACTAGCTAAACACGTGCGATTACATCGCCCAGAAGTAATACGTGAAGAAACTTTACGACAGAAAACACAGCATATCCATGAATGCAGATATGTTTTACTATATTGATTGAATTTTTTAATGCCATCACTGAAACTTTTATATTGATATCAAAATAATATTTTATATTTATATATACAAATACTGCCGATCAGATGGCCGAGATCGCTAAGGCAGTAGTGCCGGAGTGGTCTCGGACCAGAAGATCGCGGGTTCGAGTCCCGCCTCGGGCATGGATGTATTTGTGTATGTCTGTATGTATTATCCTTTCACCCCCATCATCATATATCGTCATTTCATCTTCCATACCCCCAGGGCTAACAACCTTGGGGGATAAAAACCGGATCCAGCTTAAATGCTGGTCCCCCCAAAGAATTGTCGCAAGCACCTGCCTCCGTGAGAATGAATAAAAACTGGGCCACGGTAAAGGCAGAGTGCTTACCTGCGTGGTCCTAGTTGGCCGATCAACGAAAAAAAAGATACAAATACTATTATATTTAATTTTTATAAAATAATTGATAGTCACAAGCAATCGTTTTAACGATCACACAACTCGATGTTCCCAAAGAAAGACCTCTATCCATGTCCGGTAACTTGCCAAGTTGCAACAACACGACTTTTGTAGCTTTTTATTAATAAGGAAAAGCTGCAATCTATTCAATATTCCGTGACCTCCAATCCTAATTTTTTTTCTTCTTTTTGGCACTTTACTTGTTTAAAACCGTTCTCTGGGAGCCGATTAGAAGAGACATTAAATCGTTCTCTTTAGAGTTTTAATATATTTGATTACAGCGTCCACGCATTTCGTCCTGCCGCTCCGCATCTCCGCCCGAGTCCCGCTGCCCCAGGGCGGGCGCGGGGTCGACCTCGTCGTGCGTTGCCCTTGCTCTGCGTTCCAGATCCGCCGCGCGCGTATTTCGAGCGCTGGCTGCCCGCGCGGCCGTTTGGCACGCTCCAGCGCCACGCCACGCGACGCGACGCGACCTCTAGCGGCCGCCTCTAGCGCCGCGAGGAGCGAGGGGTTACGGGGTGAGGGGCGGGCGCGGAGTACATCGCAAGACCTCTTTGCGCGGACTCACGCCGCAGGAACGCGCCGCGGCGCCGCTGTCAGCGCCTGTCACAATGGCCGGATCATTACACGTTCCTTTTTCTGGATCCCTTAGATTCTTGAATAAGCTTTGGAGGCCTTGAAATGTGAATAATTCAACATTAATTCATTGAAGGGTTATTATTACAGTACGTAGCCATGAAATCTGTAAATAAACCACACGTTTAAAATTTGAATTTAAATTATTTTCGGATAATTCGAAGTCATAATTGAATCGACTTCCTATTATAATATAGTACTCAATACTTCTTTATTTCAGTACTACATAAAACTGCAATATGAGATACACGTAAAAATTCAGGAAACTCCCATCAAATAGTGACGTTTTTTTATTAACTTGTACTTTGGCAGAGATCTTTCCATTACAAAGAAATTTTCCTTTCTTGGGGTTTCTGGCCGCCACCGCCGCACGGCTAGAGGTGGACACGGATTACATCGTAAGAGCTCTTTGCGCGGACTCAAGACAGGAATGTGATGCCGCCACGCGGCGCTGTCGCAGTGCCCGCGTCACTGCACTCCCTTCTCTTTATCGCGTAGGTCTTGGTTTAGTAGACATCTGGAGGTTAATTCGGCTTTAAATGATTTACGAATGATTTAATTTCCCGTGAAATATATTCCCCACGTCTCTTTTTTTCATAAAGGCATCTCTTTAATTCGGCTCTGAATAATTCGAATTATTGAATAATTGAAAGGAACGTTCGTTTTGATGAAAATATGTATTTTAACTAATAATATTTAAAATTTGAGTTTAGGTTGTATTCTGATAAAACACTGCCAGAATTTTATGAAGAACGCTGAAAGTCTTAGTATATTCTTGTAATACTTGTTCATATGAAGTGTCACAAGATAACTGCTGCCACCACTCAAATTATGACTATTATTATGTAACCCATGACGAAATCTACGAATAATTCTGCCATTTGTGATTACTAGTTAAATATTAGTGTGTTGATGTGAACTATGTAAGCACGCCAAAGTTTCGGAATTTAATTTCATCTTCAAGGCTTAATATTAATGGAAACAGATTTCCACAAACATTACGAATGTGCCTGATATTTTATTTAGACCACATATTCTTCACACGTATCCAAACTCACAACACACACAACTCACATAACAAAAGTACGTCACCTTCCTCGCGCCCGATCTCCTACAAGAAAACCTCTCCCAGCCATCTCCTAGTCGTCGTCCTCTGTCATCGTCGTCGTCGTCGTAGTATTCGACGTGTGGCGTCGTGGCCATCGTCTTCGTCCTCTCGCGTCATCGTCTTCGTCCCTTGGCGTCGTCTCCATCGTCGTCCTGCGTCGTCTTTGTGGTTCTCCAGCGGCGTCGAGCTCCCGAGCCATAGCCGCCCGCATCGGCGCTGGGTCGCGTCGCCCTCGCGCTGGGCGCGACCGCAGGCCCGCCGCGCCGCGCCGCTCGCACTGTTCAGCCGACGCCATCTCCCTTGCTAATTGCGTCCGCCAGACGGGCTCTGCATTATGCAGGAACGCCACGCCTCCGCCTCTGCCACCGCTGCCATCGCCACCGCCGTCTTATCGCCGCCACGCACCGCGCGAGACCTTGACCGTGTTAAAAGCACGCATTCCGCAAAATTCAGTTGGACTTTTTCTGTACATTTCTAGTCCCAGAGCCATGCGGCGAAGTATTGGAATAGGATTCTATCTGTTACTACACGATGAGGATACGATGAATTATGTGAGAGACGAGGTCTCTTTCTTCCATATCTATCACAGCCTGAAAACATCGTTACATTAAAATAGATTCGAACCAACAGTTCTAACGCAAAATGATTACTATTTGCGTCAATCAACAAATACGGTAAAATATCAGTAAGTCAAAAATGTTGATAAAACATTAAAATACTCGACACCCCAGTCCTGAAATAACTATATGGTCAGGGATCACGTTAAGAGAATACGTTTTAAATAAGTATGTTGGAAAACCATCAAAACCGTATTATTTAGGATGTTACAGAGTTCATTATATTCAATTTTCTCTCGAAACAAATTAAATCATTATTACGGCATTACTAGAACAAATAGAGCAAATGGCAAAAATATTGCAATGAGAAGCTGTAGATTTTACGTCAAGGCTAGAGGAATGATTTTGCAACCGCCCTATTAGGCGATTCTCTCCAAGGAGGAGATCTTAAGAAATCCAGTTATCGTCTGAAGGATTCTGCAGCTCACTCTCATCTTATCATGCAAACGCAAGTGAAATTGAAAATTGCGAGACTACCCTTGCGAATTGCCTTGCCCCATACGTCCTTATGCCCTAAGCACGACGGGACCATTTACACTAAGTATTTCACATTACTTCAGAAAAATCTAGAGAATGCATTTACTTGCTTCTGAGGATGAGAATATATCAAAGACAATTTTGTGAACAATGAGAACGTCGATTGTCAAGGTGTTAGAAGAAGTAATATACCATACATATGAGCACGTTTTATTCACTTTTTTTATACCATTGTCTCAAGATACATTTTTCTCTGTTGAAAAATCGGCATTTTTCGCTGCAGAAAAACAATACTTAATATTTCCACGTACATACGGAGTAAAGAAATAGTAAAAAGCAACATTTGAATTTCATATTTACCAGTGTGTTAATCACCATTGTTTGTCCAACGTGACACTTGGGCCTGAAATTGTTTTTCCAGTCTATCAAAGAGTACAAGGAGTCTTGTTACCATATTACTAATTTACGGATAATTTTCGTAAATTAAATAATATTTCTGATTAACAAATATGTACATTTTATGCAGATTTCGTTGGCTGGACTTTCACTGCAGACTCTTTCAGCTAGTTCTCTAGAAGAGTGAAGAATGAAGAAAGGAAGGGGTGACGAATGAGGAGATGGGTAAAGGAGGAAATGGCCACGGTGATGGCCCCGGAATTTCTCAAATTATGATGCTGAATCTGAATGTTTGAATCCATCTTATTGTGCAGATCTGCACAAACATCGAAGTTAAATTAAAAGCTAAAGTTTCCATTACATTAATGGTAAAGAATTCAAGAGTCTTGGCACGTTTAATCCATGTTTTGCGTCTTGAGACTATGCCTTATAGTTGAATTTTTTAAATCTTGAAACGTATTAATTAGTTTGGTTACACCAGTTTATAACATGTCACGAAAAAACTAATTAAGTGAGGAATGTATCCAAGATGGTTTCGTTAGAACGCCAGGTTGCTAAGCGTTTTCAATTGCATTTCCATGTGTGAAGCTACACAGGGTAATAAATCACTTTACAACCTCAGGACTCCTTCGCATCGTTAATGTGCATATGTTCACTCTAAGACCACGAAACTAAAACCACTTGACATGACACGTGAGTTATTTACAACGCTCGCGAACAATGACATACAAATTCGTATGCCTCAATGGAGTGACAGGTTTTCCGAGAACACTTTATTACCTCAATATTTGAATGCATTTCATCAACGCCTTTAAGATTTAGGTATGTTTTCGTAATCGACATTCAAAAGAATTACTGTCACAATATGAGAATTTTCTCGGAAGTGGCTGTGGCATTGGGGATGTCGGTGGAAAACGCAATGGAGATCGATGTCGAGGTGGAGGTGGCGGACGCGGGCGTGGAAGTAAAGATGGAGGTGGAGGTGGCGGTGAGGCGGAGGAGATGAAGATGGTGGTGGGGTGGGTGAAGGTGGAGGTAAGGTTAGTGGGGGAGGGGGCAGTCGAGTTAGCGGTGACAGTGGCGGTGGCGGTAGGTAGAATTGGAGTTGGCGGTGGCGGTGGGGGTGGTGGTGATGGTGGTGGTGAGGGTGAGAGTGGGGGTGGCAGTAGCAGGGTAGAGAGCAATGGAGTTGGTGGGGGACGGGTGGGGTGGTGGTGATAGTAGGGGGATGATGGTGGTGGGTGTGATAGTAGGGATGGGGTGGTGTGGGGGTGGTGTGAAGGTTGTGTGGGGGTGGTGTGAAGGTTGTGTGGGGGTGGTGTGGGGGTGGTATGGGGTGGGGATGGGGTGGTAACGGACGCGGCGGTAGCATCGGAGGCGCGGAAGCGGGGGCAGAGGCGGGGGAAAGGGCGGAGGCGGAGGCGAAGGCGTTCGTGATGCGGTTTGCGAAACGCGGCCCAATTCAGTGGCGTTAATGAATTTGCTCGATATCGCGCGCGCGGGTCGCCGACCTCCGCTCCCCAGACGGGAGACCGCCGCGATGCACTGCAGACCTCGCAATCGCGCGGTTGGGGCCGCGATGCAAGAGCGCCCAGGGAAAACACTCGCGATATACGAGGCAACGGGTCCATCTGGAAACCTCGTGGAAGGACAGGAAGTGTGAATTTCACACGGAAGGATCTCCTGTTCACAAATGAACATAGGCGTGCTGTATGTATTGGTAGTTCCCCATGTTTGTTGTTTTATGCAAAGTAAAGTACTCTATTTCAAATTTATCTGATAATTCTCGCAAATTTTATGGTAGCGCAATGACGTCTTTCTTTAATAATAATCACTTTGATGTTATTCCTTCATATAAATTAGGTCATAATGTGTTTCCCTACAAATTACAACGTAAATGCGACGTATGGTTAAGAAACGGCACAGCAGATACACAATGGGCAAACATTATAATTGTTATTCATTTCGTACAGAGATTTTCAGACTTTATTAGGGTCAATCGGGGCTACTATGATAAAGAAAAGCAAACTTTTTCATCTTAGATTCTATACCGTTTGTAGGAAACAGATGGAAAAATACTAAATATGTGCCTTTTGGTGATAAAGACATACGAAGTAAAAAAAATAATAACGAACAGGCACCGTAGAGACTAATGTCTCATCAGCATTTTGTTCATTTTTTTATCTTTTGCTTTGCTCAAATGCTCAAATATTGTAACATTTTGAGTTCCTGCTATATGGTCATTAATAATATATTTCCTATTATTTGCTATATTTTTGTTAATTTTGGATATCAATAAGTCACAATTCTTAAAGTGTATCACACTAATCCCATTTTTTGGTGTAACATATTAACCCCGACTGACTAGTATTTTGTTTGGATTGATTGATAGATTATTTCGTGTATCCAATCACGTCAATGCTAAGGTTATTCATCATGTGTAGTACGTATTGCTATCACGGGAGGTAGCGTTGTTCATCCCTCACTGGATGGGAGATCTGGCGCTGACCTTTACTTCAGCTTGCGGGGTTTTCCAACTCCTTGTATCTCCTCCAGTGGGCCACCATCCCAGATTGAACAAGCTCTAAATTATCTTCGTCTAATTTATATTGGTCTCTCAGCATCCGCGGTAGTGTTGTGCAGGAAGTTGAAATGTGTAAGGGGAGAGGGGGGACAAGGATGAGAAAAGAAAGATCGCGCACCGTCCGTGATCCGTTTATTCAAGTACAGCTCCAGTATTCCTCTGATTGATGAGCGAAACCACCGGAAACTACAGTTCAGAGCAGTTGAGCGTTACAATTCTCCTCCAGGTAGTGGTTGAATTCGTCCTAGCTATTAATGTCGAAAATCCGCCACAGTCGAAACATAGGGCCTTTGGGCACGTTGCAGTGGCAAAAGCTGTTGCACGAAGGTATCTCTGCCGGTTTATTTTGACAGTTATTACGTTTAATGAAGTGTATAAATAGGGTGAGAAGTTATAATTTGGAATAAAATTAAGCGTCATTTAAAACCAAACTGCAGCACATTTACTAGCTTCTTATTCGTAATACGAAACAGGAATTGGAATAAGAAGAAAACTTAAGATCCCCTTAAAAAATTCGCGCATCGAAACCAGTTCTAAGATGAGAAATGTGGATATTTGATTTACATTACGGACCATGTGTACAAATCCTATTTGCTACGAAACGCAGCCTCAATTAAGTAAATTCGTTTGCTTCTGCAGCCAGAATCATACGACAGCTCTTCGCGGTCCGGGTATGTCGTTAGCTGGGCAGCTCACATTTCGGCAATCCAGCAATGACTTTCTTCAGGCTGAAATGCATTTTATTTCAAAATATTGGTAGAACAATTTTTGACGGGACGTGGTCCGGCCAACCGAGGGCAAATTCTGTCTAAATTGTCCTCCAAAAATTTACATTGCTACGCACACTTATGGCCCTTCGGGAGCCTGATGGACAGCTTGCTGTGAGGTGGTACTGGTTAGATTCCTTGCTCCGGTAAAAATTAAGATGTAGCTTTCCAATATAATTAGTTTCATTTTCTTGTAACAAAATAAATAAAAACAGACAGGTACGATGATAGGAATACGTCTTGCTAGCCACATGTCTCCCTCACCCCCAGGGGTGGACAATTAATAAAATCAGGACCCAGCTCCGGGAACACCGCTAGCAGGCAAATGTCGGATTAATCAAAGAAATGAAAAGAAAAAAATACGCACGGTTGATGCTTCCTCCAATTTAAACCCGGCCCTCTGCACACAAGGCAAAGGGCTTCCCAGTAGCCCTTGGGCGTGAGGAGGGACGCAAACGATGTAAATTGCGCGCCTCACACGGCGCCGACTAATGAGCAGCGCGTCCGCCGCGCGCGCGCGTCGCTCTCCGGACGAATTACGCGTCTCCCCGCGCGTCTTTTCCGCGGACAGACGACACGTAGCGTCGCGTCTCGACGCCTCTCGACGCGCGGGTGCAGCGTGAGAACGAGGAGACGCGGACGACTCACAGTGGGTCGAAACGGACTGAGCGGCATGCACATCGAAAATCGATGAAAAATCAAGAAATTTGGGGTTTTGCGTCTTTCCCACAGTTAATCACTTTTTTATATTTACAATTTTATTTATTTATGATTTTCTGCTTGTTTTTGTGAATTGAATTTCACTCTTGGAAACTTAACATCACAATTCTTGCAGTTAATAGACACCATGAGAGAGAGAGAGAGAGAGAGAGAGAGAGAGAGAGAGAGAGAATGAGGGAGAGAAGGAGAGAGAGAGAGAGAGAGAGAGAGAGAATGAGAGAGAAGGAGAGAGAGAGTATAGCTATACCTTCGTTTAGCAGCCGGACAGACGGATGTTTTGCCGTCATTTTATTTTATTTTATCGAGGATCGACAAAACGTGGATTCTGGGCTATACCACGTGTTAGAGGACTTTTTCTCTCTCAATTTATCAACTGGATTTACCCACTTTTTCGTTACTAGGGCCCCGCAATAAGAGTTGGTTTTTTTTTGCCAAAAATTCTGCATTTTTTCGCAGAGCGTTACATAACTTTCTCTCTAGTGCGTACGCGATACCTAGAAAGTAAAATTGTTTAAAATATTCGTATATGTCCTCGTCATACCTTCAAAACTGCAAAAACGCTCAATAAGAACTTTCAGAAAATATTGAAATTAGTTGCTAAATATGAAGTATTATTTCTTAAATAACTTTTTTCTTCAATTATTTTGCAATTCATTCTCAGGTCCGTCATGGACCCGACGTTAGTGTTCACCTGGTTCGAGGTGGTATTGATATCCTACTGTTAACCTACTTTGTGTAAAAACATCAGAAGTATCTTCCTTAGTCATGGACTCAAGCCCAACATTTAAAAATTAACAATTCGATTAAGAAAGAAGTATGCTAATTACCAATTATACATAGCAAATTTATTTATAACTGCACACCAAGAATTTTAAAAAGCTACGAAAATGCTGTTAAATGTAACTCCTACCTGTGTTGTACCCTAGTTGATGGTTTTGTAATTCAGATATGTTGATGTGAGTTTAATTTACTGTCCTATCAATATCGCTCTCAGAATAATGGGATAGTTCTTGAAATATTGTTTTTTATTTTATTGTTATTGTGTGCATTTTTATTGTAAAATTTATATTGTATTTTTTGCGTAAAGTTACTTCATTTTATTTGTTTCAAAAAGAAATTTAATTATTTATAAAATCCGGGCCACAAAATATGAAGCAGCAGGTAAAATGTGTGACAAAGCAAGGCCACACAACTTTTAATCTCGGCCCACTACTCTGCTACAATTACGCACTCTCAGGTAATCCAGTGTTTTCACCATAAACTTGCATAAAGCAAAAATTTTTCGCGTCGAAAAAGTGCAGCTGTTGATTAATGGAACCATAGACTGCAATTTTCGTAACGTAAATGTGACAGAAATGAATATTCTTCTGTCACGTCTTACCCTGACAAATAATGACGTTCATAAAAATATCCATTCCATATTTTCATCCTTAAATCATGGATGTCTAAATCAGACCCTGCTAAGGAGAGAGGTAATTTGAAGCCGTTAAGAAGTCTCTACAGAGTGACAAAATGACTGTAAAATACTCGTAACGTGTAGAGATTTTTTAAAATTTTGTAACAGAGATTAACTCCAACCCATCCCCATAAATAAGTAAGAAGACAAGCAATTTGATAGTTTGATATATTATGTTATTTTTTTCCATTTTCATTCACTCACATTACGCATTTCCCTTGTTAAAAAAAAATATTTGCTCGGAAAGCACAGAACGCTTATTAACCCACTTCTGGCACCGTTTCGGCCCACTGCACAGCCGCCGACCGTGGCGCGTCTCGTAGTGATGGTGAGGGATGGCAGAGCCCTTCCTTTGCCGTAAATCGGCGGCGCCCGCCAGTTAAACGACCGCCTGGACGCCGCCGTGGCTCTCGCGGCCGCGTCGCACTTGACGCTGCGGCTACTGCAAAACGGCCTCCCTTCACCCCGACACTTGTTCAACCGCATTCTCACGCACGTCGAGTTCGACGAAGGAATGTGCGAATGACAAAAATGTTCTCACAAGGGTGCAAGGTGTGTTCTTGTTGTAGGAATTTATTACGTAAAGTTGTTGCGCAGCGGCAACGTTATGTTATTTTTCTGACAATCAATTGTCGAAGTCGAATGGAAAATGAAAATGATTTGTATTAAAGCTCAAGCCCCAAACTTTTGGACTCGACGCAGTACTCTAGTACAATTAAGGGAACGCAAAGTCAATGTATAATACATGTGACGTAATTTATAATGTAGCTTGTAATATTAAAACATACATTTAAAAAAATAATAAATGTAGTATACTTCATTAATTAGATCGCTGGTGAAGTAGATTTTATTATGATAAATAAATAAAGATGTCTGGTATCTTGTAAAATGTCTGGTAAAATGTTGTATGGATAACATCTTTATTTATTTATCGTAGTATACTTCGTTGGCTTACGGGTAGGAAATATTGGGTCGTGTTTTCAAGTCTTGGGAATATTCTAATTGCTAAACACTTTCTAAATTTTCTACTTTTCTAGTACGGGGTTTAAATTGAAAACCTTTCCTAAAATTGAAATGATCGTACCCATGTTTTTAATTCCTTTTTTACTTAATTTAATAACCGCTTAGTTTTGTAATACATTCTCATTTTTAATATTGTTGTTATTATTGTTACAAAATACAAGTTTTATCATTACGAAATACATAATCTTTCAATGTTTTCTATTTCTCTCAAGACTCGAACTATTGACTCGAGATGTTTTCGCTCGTATGCCGAGGATATTCCCTCCCTTTCTACGCTTTTTTAGGGGTAATTCAAAAATACGTAAACAATCTTAGATCCTTCAAAACATCTGTTAAATAATTAGAAGTTCTTTTTAACCTTTCACTGACTTAGAAAAAGCTCCTTCCAATCCTCATCTGTTCCTAACTTGCCGAGTTACAAAATATAATTTATCTAAATTTAAGTACATACTTGTAGCGTTTAATCTAATATATTTATAATTAATTTTAATACATCCCTAACTTGAAATAAATAACTTTAATCTCACAAATTCTGAGAGTATTCCGTGTTCTATCTACTCCTTCATCCCTCGCTTTCATTTCTGTCTTCAATGTGAAAAAAAACCTCATCCAAATTGCGTACGCATTTCTCTTTGAATAACCTTCCTTTCATGAACTAGTATTGTATTAAATATTTTTTAAACTGGTCAGCGGAAGAGCAGGCTAAATGGCATTAAGCCAATAAAGACATTTATTTATTTACATGCTAGAAAGATGAACTCCGCGAGTCTTGAATGCCTCCATGGCGCAATCCCTATTCAATTGATCAGCGAAATTTTCAGCAGCAGATTTGTGTATGTACATGTGTTCGCATTATTTACTCACGTTCAAGGGATGTTATTTGTTCATCACAGCGCTCTCCGCTTACTTACCTGAAAACAAGAAGACATTAATAAATAATTGCAATTCATACATTTCTAAAAAAATATTTACTAACAAAAGATTATTTCATTATGAACAGTAATAAAACAAGAATTACTACTCGTAATTTAATATTTTTAATATGTGCACTACACGAATGCGATGGCGAGTTGTAGGATAAATTTGAAAAACATTAATTTTCCAACGCAATTATAACCCATATCTTGTTTACAATCAAAAGCACTTAATATCTTTCGATTCTAAAGAGCTACTTTAATAAGTGTTCCTGAATATTCATGAGCAGTTGTACAAAATCGTTTCGCGCTTCTCTTGAGTCTCTTTCCAGTACTTTACGAACATGTATGTTCTACAATACCTGTAACCGTAAAAATGTGCAATAACTTACACTGGGGAAGTTTTAACAATAATGATACGTCGGATTAATAGTAAAAAATTACAATAATATTCATTGATGCTCAAAAACTAGTAAATTAAGGTTCAAAGTTTATCACTTTCTCGTAAGTGCTACGGCGGAAATAGGTGATTTTTTGACAAAAAACTATATTGTCGGGGCTCTGCTAACAAAAACGTGGACACGTCGTTACGTAGTTTGGAAGTAGAAGTTTTCGTTTTTTATAAACATTTTTCTTACATAGCCGATTAGCGCTATACGAGAGTGTTTTGTTGTGGATAAGTCGTTCGTAATATGTAGTAAATATCTTTCTCTAACACGTTCTGTAGACAGAAGTCAAGTTATGTGGGTTCAACAAAATGTTAGTTTATCCTTCCCTGTCCATCCGTCCATATCGTGGATCCGTGTGACCGTCCATATTCGTCCGAGACTTTCCATCCTTGACAGTCTGTCCATACGTCCGTCCATCCATCCATCCATCCATCCATCCCTCCCTGTCTGCCCGTCCCTCTGGGATCAACGCTAGTGCCTAAACCAGCAGTGTCCAACTTGCAAGGCCTCAACTAACACCTTTAATATTCTTGCGGGTCATACCTTCACTACTCGAATGCTTCACATATGAGATCTCAGTCTTTTCTCCAGCTGCAACTGAAAGAGCGGGGAGGTGGGGGTGGAATGATGTCTAATATCAGGAAATACCATTCACAACGAAGTGAAATACATTGGGATGATTTTGAATTTCTGAATTTACTATAAAAAATCCTTAAATCTCAACGTAACCTATTTTCACATTAAAAGAAGGGTGTTGATTCCGGCAGGGCGCGTCCGCTAGGTGCGCTATGTTCTCGCCCGACAAGGAAGAAAGGGACTTTCACTTGACGTAATAACCTTTCACGGGCACAATAAATGGCACTGCGGGCCCCATGCGGCCCGCGGGCTGCCAGTTAGACAGCCCTGGCCTAAACCATCCAGACTATTTTCTCACAAATTGATATTCTCAAGTCGAGCTAAACGAACTCGAGGATCTGCGAGTTCAAAATGGATATTTTGATTTTACATGAAGCCTCAACATTTTCAAAATTTTCTCAAAAGTAGCTCCAATTTTTTTTTATTAAACTTCGTCCTCGGATAGAGCGAAGAACACTTAAAAGACTGTACAGGTCTCATTTTTGTTGATATCTCTTAATTTTCGAAAATTGCAAAAGTTCCATTTTTTCGATATCTTGCTGTAGCAAGCTGCAATGTTGAAGAAATCTGTTGCTCAAAGACACATCTTGAAATGAAGTTCTGGTCATATAAGTAGTTCTCGCATAATTGTGCGAGAATATAGTCAATTTATAAGAAAATCTTGAAAACGGCTCCATTTTTTTTCCTTCAATTTTGTTCTTATACGTGGCAAAAAACGGTAAAAGTTGTACTAGTCCTTTTTTCACAGCACTCTCTGTATTTTCAAAAATGGCAAATATTTAACAATGTAAAAAGTACGAGCACAATAATAATAATAATGATAGAGATTGTTTTCTTTTAAAAAATATTCTAAAAATATATGTTCGTGCTTTATATGAAAAAATTAATAGTTTTTGCATAATTATTGTTTGGAGGTAAGGCAATTAATAAAAATTTCGAAAATGCTCCACATTTTTTCAAGCCTCTTTTACGGGTAGAGAAAAATCGGTATAAAAATAGAGCAGATGTGGTTTTCGTTGGACTCTATTAATTTTTAAATCTCTCGGAAATTATGAATAAAGCTCAAAACTTATGTGCTGTTGAAGCACAACTAGTTTCACAATAGAAACAGTTTTTGCTTAGTTTTGAGTTATCGTTTGCATTTTCAAGTGATGACATGTCTGATGTGGGTAGAAGGAGCAATATAATAATATTACATAACAACCTGAAAGTATGTTCTGTTGTAGCAACACTAGTTTAAATTTAGTCATAAATAATTCAAATATACAACATTGTACTGATGAAAATCTTTGAAAGAATTTATTTTTTAAGAAAAAATATCTGCCAACAAACGAAGAGAATTTTGATTGATACGAGATTCCCGGGACGTCAACTGCTAAGGTCATTATTCTCCAAAGTGCATGTTTTTTAGCGCAGGTGATGGAGTTAGTCTTCCCCCGTTGGATGGCGAGAATCGGATCAGCCCTAACCGTCGCCATGTGGTGTTTTCCTCATCCAAGTGTCACCCTCCAGCGGGGCACTGTCCCAATCGTGATACGTTCTAAGCTCCCCACTGGTCTCCCGACATATGTGGTAGTGTAATGCATGGAAGAGTAAGTGTGTGTAAGTAAGGGGTAAGGATAAGTGAAGGAACAGGAAGGAAAGATAGCGCGCCTTCCGTAGCACGTTTGTTAGTGTATTACTCCGGCTTTCGCCTGGTATTGACCGAAAAAACAACTATCGATTCTAGCCAGCCGCTAGAATTCTCCTCTAGACAGCGGCTGGATTCTACCAAGCAGTTTAGCTAATGTCGAAAAACTTACCACCGTCCGGACTCAAACTCTAGGACCTGCCGGTCAGAAGCATTAATTGATGCCCTCAGCCACCCTTGCCGGTAAATGCAAGGGCAGCGATGACAGATGTACAACCGACACGAGGTAGAGTCGACAATCATATTTTTTGATGGGTACCTAGTTAAAGAGGCTTATTCTCAGGGGATGCCAAGTTTGACAAGCACCTTTTGTAAAATTTATTTCCCTGCTATCTGCTTCATAGTTCTCACTGTAGATCAGTGATAGTTCGCCAACCGGTGCGTTGCGGCCGGGGCTAAGCCTGTCTTGCGTGGAAATGTATTTAAGAGGAGAACACGAATATAAAAGGGTGTGAATTGGGAATTTTCCAGAGGAGGGACACTTAAAATCCCAGGGGGTTGTTCCATTTCTTTGATTTGGTGTGAACATTCAGAACGTGAAGGACATAAAAGGCGGGCCTTTTACGGATTAACTATATCACAGGGAATGCAATTTTAGTTTTCCAGAAGGGGACATCAAACTCCCAAGAGGGGGGATGGCATTCTCAGCGTGTGTTCAGTCAATTCCAACGTAGATAAACGGAATAAGTAAGTATAGTAAGTTCATTGAGGGAAGGGTATGCCACTTCACCTCACAGTCTTTGTCACCAAACACGCGGCTCTTCGTAAACAATCCGCGGAGGCAAGTGCTTTGTTTGCGGGGCACTGTGACACCGCGCCAGCGTCGTTAAGCGCAGCCCCGGCCGCCTTGCGTCTCCCATTAGCACCCGTTTATCGCTGGGCCGCTACGGACACCGTGATTCGGGGACCCGCGTTCAACTTTTCCTTAACCGTTTTCTTACCTCCCCAGAAAGCCATAGCCCGACTCTATAACGTTCTGTTTTCCTCCAAGGAGGATTGATTTCTACATTTCCCGCGGTCTGCTCATAATCTAGTGGTCGATTATAATTTATCCACTTTGGTTTGTTTTCAAGTGACATTTGCATGTTCGTTTAGAGCGCAGCCGACTTTGAAAACGACCTCTTAAAATTTTGTGAAAACAAAACATGAAGTCACCTATCAAGATCATATTCTTACCTCGCTGAATTAACATACACGATTCAGAAAATTTTGCCTTGTTCACCTGGGTTTGAGGTTTACTCTGGACTAGTGGGAGAACATATGCGCTACTTATGAATGTAAACTTAACTGTTACTCCTTGTTTGAATGTTACTCCTTCTGAAACACCACATGAACGAAACTATGTGGAGTTTGGCTACGCCTTCTCATGCAATGGAAAATAAAAGAGGGTTAGCTGGGAAGGGAGGGTGGAGAAAACTGATCGCGGGCTGCAGTTGGAGAATTTCCCCTGTTTCTCTGGGTCCATTCACATCTTCGCTCGCCTTTCCTACTTTACTTTCCTCACATGACGACGCAATTGATGACAATCCTACCTGTTCTACATCTCTGTGTCTGTCGCTTCGAAACTCAAAATGCCACCAGTAAATTGTGCAAACTGATGAGTGAGAGATTCAAAATATTCTGCGCAATAAGAACATGTACACGTTTTAGATTTCAAGAGATTCTCTCCACCTTCGAAGGCAGGCGAGATAAGGTGGTTAATTTACATGGTGGCGCCATTTAGTCTAAACCTTGGAAAATGTATATGATATTATTTAAGTTGCATTGACAATGAACGGTGACATTAAAATTGATAGCGTAAAGCAACATCTTTGACAAATGTGTGATCAGAGAAAATGTGTGCAGCTCTAAAATATCCTCTCGCTAAAGATAAATCGCGCAAACGACATACAGATTTAGTTAGAGATTTTTCCTTTCTGTTCTAGAAAATAGACTGCACATTCAAAACTTTGTGGTCTTATTATTTTTTTTCTTGAAAGGCCCGTTCTTAAGCTGCTTGGACGATGCCTTCGTTCTCTTTCTCAACGAAGACAAGTCGCACCAAAATTCAAGTGACCATGTCCCCCACCCCCGCCTTTCTTACACCGGTGATAATAAGCGTTGGGGTAGCACTTGGTCATTCCTTCTTGCTCGTTTCCCTCCCCCTCATTCGTTAAATATGTTCATCTGAGATTACGTGTTCGAACCACACGAGAACAGGCCAGTTTGATCACGTCAATACTCGGAAAGAGAGCACAAGATACAGTCATTTTTTTTCGATTATTACTATTGCGTTGCCAAATTCGCTAAACCGATCTGCACCCTGGTGAAGCCGAACCTGCAGCGCCTGGCGCGTGGGTGTGAAGGTCCGTGTCGCAGCGCGGGAACGCGCTTGCACGCGCGGCCGCCGACAGCTGGGCGGTGCCTTCGCAGGATTTACGGCCACTTCTCTCCTCCCAATCCCCGCTTCGCATCGCGCGGCACCTGGCCCTCGCGGCACTCGGCACTCGAGACCCTGGACTCCGCTCGCCCGCGCGCGGGGAGCGTCACGGACGCGCACTACCGGCGATTGCGCCCGCGGCCGTGCAGGCGGCCGTGCAGGCGGCGGCGGCGGCGGCGGCGGCAGGGCAACAGTGGGGCCACGGCGCGAGAGGGAATGATGGGGAAGGCGGGGGCGGTCGTACTGCTGGTTATGATCGCTGCGAAGACCGAAGCGGAGGTAGAGGCGGGGGTAGAGGCGGGTGTAGAGGCGGGTGTAGAGGCGGGTGTAGAGGCGGGTGTAGAGGCGGGTGTAGAGGCGGGTGTAGAGGCGGGTGTAGAGGCGGGGGTAGAGGCGGGGATAGAGGCGGGGGTAGAGGCGGGGGTAGAGGCGGGGGTAGAGGTGGGGGTAGAGGCGGGGGTAGAGGCGGAGGTAGAGGAGGAGGTAGAGGAGGAGGTAGAGGCGGAGGTAGAGGCGGAGGCAGAGGCGGAGGTAGAGGCGGAGGTGAAGAGGCGTTGGAGATAGAGGCGAAGGTAGAGGCGGAGGTGGATAGGTGGAGACAGATGTGGGGGCGGTGGGGGGGGCCGTAGCGGAGGGAGCGGGGCAGGGCAAAGGTGGGGCTGGACGGGGGGCGGGAGCGGGGTGGGGGCGCGGTGTGGGGCGGGGTGGGGGCGCGATTGGGTCTCATTGGGAAAGGGACGGAGCAGGCACGGCCTGGGAAGGGGCGGGGGCGGAACGGTGGCGGGGCGCGGATGGGGAGGGATGGCAGCAGGAGCTGGAAGGGAGCGGGGGCGGAACGCGGGCGGGGCGGGAGCGGTGCTGGTGGTAGCCGTGGGGCTGAAAGTATTTCGATGCGCGCTCCTGGACAGATCGGATTGATGATTTAGATAGTGATTACGTGATACGAATGGAGACGGGGAGTCCAGATTTTGGGCATTTGCGCTGGGAGGCGTTTTAGATACGTGAGAGGGATTCAAATGCTGACCGGGAATCTAGTAACGTAAGTTCTTTCGATAACTCTTTATGAACGTAAATGTAAATGAATGGATAAACTCCCTTCAATGTTTATTACGAGTTAGAGAAAATGACTTTATGTATTAACGAATAAATTATGAATTTTGCATTTATTCTTGGCGATAAATTGTGACTGTTTTCGTTAAGAATAAGAAATAAATGTGTCCTGTCAGTTTTGTATTATTTTTTCTTCTTTTTTATCATTACGTTTGAATATTCGAGTTGTGCATGGATGCCTCTTACGTATCCTGACAGGCTTGCCAATCATTCCACAATTAATCAGATTAATAGCACATCAAAAGAGGTCAACTTGGAATTTCCCCCGTGAGCGCAACAGTCCAGACACAAAAACTTTCCTTCGAGAAGGAACAGTGGAAGTCCTGCCAGGGGCGCGGAGTGGCCAATGGAGCGGCGCGGAGAGCGACGCAGCGGCGCGTAATTGCAGGGCGCGCGACAGCGGCGCGGCGCGCCGTAGCACTCGGGCGCGCATATCACCCACGAGACGGCGCGGCGCGGCGCGGCGCGGCCTGGCGTGGGGCGCCTTCAACTGGGCCATCAGATAGCGCCCCGCGCCCGGACCGCGTTATGGACGCCGCCACGCTCTGCCGCGCGGCCAGCCCCGCCCGCAACAACCCCGCCTCGTCTCGCTTCGCCTCGCCCCACGGTGGGCGGCGACGACGGATGCGACTGGAAGAGTCAAGGTCGCACGTGTTGATCCGCACGTGCATAAGAGGTAGAAACGCACTTGCGAAAAAGGAGCTTTTAAAGTAGCTCCAAAATATTGCCAAATATTATAAATATTCTTCATCTTCTTTTTTCTTTGGTCTCTCGTCGTCCCTTGATCCTCCTCCTTTTCTTCTTTTTCTCCTCCTCCTATTTCTTCTCTTCTTTTTATTCGTCTGTTTGTTCTTAGTTTCTTCTTCTGGTTGTTATTCCCGTTCTTCGCCTCCTGTTTCTTCTCATTTCAATTTGCAAAAACTAGCCTCGTTAAGCACAATAAAGCACTCTACCTCTCATTCAAAACTGCCAGAAAAAAACTCGTACAAGCAATTGAATTGGTTTTTGCGTCATCTAAATAAGCATATATTACAAAAAGGCAGTTAAATTTAAATCACAGGTATTCCAATTTCATTTATAAAGATACCCTTGTTAAAATACCACCACTAATGATTTTTATCCTTTTCATGAAGGAGTCTGAATAAATCTGTGCACCTAAAATTGCTCTGACTAAAATAACCTTACAATTGTATTCACTCACGGTGCAAGTCCAAAAGGTAGAAGCGATTGGCTCGTATAAACGACAGCAGAAATAGTGTAATATATCATTACGGAAAGACACTTCCCAGGTATGATAAGTCCTGTATTGTATTGTCGTTAGTAATTAGATGAACCAACAGACTTATGTTAGTATTTTAAAGATAATTTAGTATGTATTGGGAATGAAGTTTCTTTAACCTGAAAAATAAATAAAACAGAACTAGATCGTGTCAGTAAAAGTATAAAATGTAAAAGCACGATGTGAATTAAAAATTATTATAGAACTTAAGTGAAGCAATTAATTTGAATATAAGTACATCGAACATTAAAATACTGCCAAGAGCGCGACGCTTTAAGGCGAATTGAAAAGTCACCGCAAGATAAGATCTAAGAATTGCATATGTAGATAATTTTAAAGTGTAATTGAAATTTAAAAAAAATATATGCGTTTAATGTTTGCAAGCATCGATAGAAACATTGTCGGAAGCCTTATGCAATATTTCTTGAACATAATAGGGCCTAATCTTGAAAAACTATAAAGGAAGGGGACTAAATTTGATTTGAATTTTTTTTATGTTAATTTCATTAATTAAATGTCTAACTTCTCAAATATGAAATAGTATTGGTTTTCTAGAAATTAGTGTAATAAAAATCTAAGTGGCAGTGACAAAGGTAATAAAATATTCTCGGAGAACTTGTAAGGCGAAGGAAATGTCATCCAGACTGTCCATACTATTTCTTTATAATGAAAATAAAAGTGGGAAAATTACACATGTCTTAAAAAATTGTAAGTTCTTAAGGAATTATTTTTACAAAAGATCTCAATGTTGAAATGTTGACCGGTCTCACAGCCTGTTTTTGACCCAACATTTTGATCCTCATAGAATGTTGAATTAAACTTAATGCTAAACATTCATGATTATAAGATAATGTTCAATTAATTAATATTATATATCTTCAATTAAGGACAAAGAGATCACTGTTGTTTTAAACGAAAATTGTGAAGTTCTTCCACCATAAATTTTATTTTTCTTCACACACACACACTACTAGTGTAACATTTCTTTAAAAGCCTAATGTAAGTTAAAAAGTGAATTAATTGTCTTTAATTAAAAGAATCTATGAAGAATTAATTGAAATTTACGAACAATAATTTATTCAAAATTAAAATAATTTTCACATCAGCATTCAAAGGAAGATCGCATTTATTCTGCCTCTAGAAAAATCAATTAGCTAACTGCAAACTTGCAATTTATAACTTGCAATTTCTTTGGAACCATCATTAAATTATTAATATTTTATTACTTCTATCTTTATACCAATTATTTACTTCAATAAAAGTTAAGTTCTGTATAACAGCTGCCTAAATACACGTAGTTAATTAGAATCAGTGGTCACCAAATACGACCCTATAGGTAGTTTTTCCATAAAACTAAATAAATTACATAACAAAACGGAAGTACTCAACTCTTGAACCTAGTGGATAACACAAAGTAGGCTGAAAACAGAATAACTGGCAATACCAAACGGAGTGCAATGTTTTCTGAAAAACTCTGTCAATAAATGAAATAATGCCATTAACATTTCACGCCCATGAACCGTGAAAAACCATTGTCCTGCAGTAGTTTTCCCTCTTATAATCCTCACGTTTTGTCGCACATGGTGGTCCAAAAGCGGAAGTCCATTGCGCCGCTCCCGTTCAATCCCGAACCTGTGAAAAATGTGAGCCGTTGCCACAGACAACCGGATCCTCGACGCGTCAGCTGCGGGCGCGAAATCCCCCCTCGCCCATTACGGCGCCCAGGATTTACATTTCTAATCGACGTTGGGGGACCTTCGGCCGCTGACGAATAAATCTCGGCGTCGTGGGAACGGGTCCAGGGGCGCCGGCGACCGGGTCAAAGGTCAGCCGATAATGTCCCGCGCCAACCTCGCTCTTCCCGGTCGCCCCGACCCGGAGAAAGCACCACGCAGCGTTGCTTGACAGCTGTTCCGTGTGTTTATTGTACGCATGCATATGTATGACGTTTGTTTTTCCAGCAGCCGTTTGTCTCTCCCAATACGCGATTCGTCGTCGACAGGGCTAAATTCATCGTAACTCCTTTTTAACGAGGGAGGGGTAAGTGAACGGCCGAAAAAGAAATGAACCAGGCGAATGGGAAAGGCGACACAAAAGAACGATCGAGGGGTCCGAACTGTTGTTCCCGGTGCTAATAATTTTAGCCATGACTCGCGCATGAGCCTCAATTATGTCATCGTTTAAAAGATCGACGCGAAAAAAGCGGCGCTCGTATTGCCCCCTTGCGGTCAACCCAATTACTACTGCACGCGGAGGCAACGATAAAAACCGCTGGCCCCTGTCTCACAGTCCAACTATTATTTAGTGGCGTTTTATAGATGATATGAGGACGCGCCATATCCAGTACGGGCGCGGTGATGTTACCCAATCAGCGTGGCCCGCAGAGTCGTTGTCCCTCGATCAGTCGGTCGCTGCTCCAGTCGCCTCGTGACTTGCGAGCGGGATAGGTCGCCTCAAGTGGTAGTTGTCGCCTGAAGAGTATACTCCTGCGACGTAGTACGATGTGGTGCACAACTGCAGGTCAAATGGTGCCCCGTTTCATGTCAATGATTTATGAACTGTAATCCGCCAATTCTCTATTTGGTTTCTTTCAAATCTTTGAACCTTTCTAACGGACTAAATCAAAACCTATCACTTGAAATATTCCAATTTTAGAACTACCGAATCTTGAATCAAGATAACAAAATTGTAAAACTAAAATATTTGTGGTATTTGTGTTTTTTCTTTCACATGACGATACGTTATGAATATTTGTATTACAGAAAAATCTGAAATATTTCAAGAGGGTTTCTAACTATTTTTGTTTTTCAGTAAATTAGTTTAATGAATGTTTCACTTTTAAAACGTCTTTCCATTTCAAATTATTTTAGGCGTCCGCGCTCCGAACAGTGGAGAGCTTAAGCTCTTCCTTCCAGAAGTCAATGATTCGTATTCAATAATATAGCTTTTACTGATTTTCTTTACTACGTAAGTCATTCCATATATAAACTGTTAAATTTGTAAATATTATCTATAAGTCAACAAATCAAAAAAGATTTTATTTTCATCATAAACGAAAAATTCTTAATAAGAAAACATGAAGTCAGCTAGACACTATACCTTCAGCCCCCCCCCCCCCCCCCTCGAGAAAAATACTTCGTGCGCCTCTGATTTCAGGGCTTTATCCAAATCCATTAAATATTACTTGCGTCTCATGTAACACATAAGCGTCTTCAAAGCATATATTTACAAGAAAGTTTTCTCCTTATTCAGAGTTTTCTTAAGTTATATATTTGTCCCCGATTCGAGATTTGAGAGAACAAATACATGCCGCATTTTTACGATCCGATTCAATTTGCGAAAAAAATTTGGATTCGTCACACCTACAGTAGTTACTGTGAAGGACAGCGTGCAATGCAATTGAAAATAATGCTAATAAAATCAGCTACTCCTAACGTATGCTTTCCTTGCTTGAATAGTCATACGTGTAATACAGACAACGAACATAGTATTTTTATACAGAGGTCTTCGTTTGAAATATATCAAGTGTGTTCTATCGAGAGTGTACCTTGGCGGTACTCATTCCAGAAACCCCGTTTTATCACCACGAAACACAAGTAATATTTCCTGAGTGGACTACCCTCAATACTCGAAGCTCGATTCTTTTATCTCGAAGTATTTACATCAATAAAAAATATTTCAATAAGATGCCAGCGAAACCAAACAGAAAAATGAGGATTTTCGTATTATTACACTACATAGTACTGGACTTAAAAAACGTGTTCAATGATGTCAGCGATTACTAATGTTCTATTTCAACAAGCAAGAAGGCGAACATGTTCGAAACCATGTGTAATACTGACATCAATTCCAAATTCTTAACAGCTGTACCAATTTAAGATAATTCGACTATACATCAACTGCAGCAATCACGTTGGAGTTGCTGACTGCACAATTCCAGATCTGCAGCAATCACGTTGGAGTTGCTGACTGCACAATTCCAGATCCCCAGAAGTAAAAAAGACGAAAACATGACAATTGGCGCCAAAATGGACGTGTGGAACTCGCGCACACAGCGCGAACACACTAACAATCCATCAACCCCTCCCTCCTCCTCCGCCTCCTCAACAACAGACGATCGCCACATAAACGACGGTAATGCAGCCATCCACCACAAAAACAAATCACAAACCACCTTGCCAGAGTATTTTCTGATGCTCGTTCTCAACAACAATCCAAACACAATCGACATGCTTTTCCACAAATTTACCTCAAGAACGGGAGTGGTTTGTTCCCGAAATCGTCCGCAGTTTCGTGTGAGTGACAGACTGCACCATTGATATCATTTTTTCAAAGCTTTGTTGTAGTTGCAGACCAGCACGCGTCTTCTTAAGTCGAAGCCAAGGCCAGTTCAGAAGGCGGCTGGCTTCAAACGGGGAAATCGTTGACAGTAATGCAAATTTATAGCTGTGAACGGAGAGAGTGGATGCGCGGCGACCCGACTGAGGACCGAGGGCGGAGGACAGGCGCTTGCTGGGCGCCTCGACACGCTCGCGGTCGACGCCGACGAACAAAAAACAGATGAACGTGTATTTTTACAATTTGGTGGCGACGTGCCGGTCATAATTTATCGTCGCAGGACTCGTGGAAGATGTTCGCACTCTTGGGTCGAACTGCGTACGTGGGATGCTGGGACGAGAATTAGTGAAGTTGGCTACACCGAGTTTCGTCAAACGAGTTTAGAAATACGAGATGTAAGTAAAATAGTTCACCAAGTTTTAAATGGAAGAACAGTTTTTAGTAAAGCTAGTAGTGGAAAGTAGGAAACTCAATGGGAATTGAAGGGGAATTATTCTTCATTAATTGCTGCCAATATTTTGACAGTAACATTGAAAGCTGCCAAGTGTGAGATTACATAAAACATTGCCAAAAACATAATTATTAGAGGTGCAAATAAATTGACAAAATGAAAAACATTATTCCTTAATGTTTGGGATTATGCCTTACATCGTATCTTAAGCTAGTGGTGCCACAAAAGCGCATACTTGTTCAATCGTAAAAGAAATTAAAGAATAGATAACATCTGGTAATAAAGCATACTTCGCTCAGAAACAAATTAAGGAATTAATACTCAGAAGCTAGCTGATATCTAAAATAATAAATTTAAGACTCTGCATGATAGTAATACGGTGTGTTGTTACACAAGCAGCAGCAATGTCGATGTTCAGAGAAATTGATATTAAATGCTAATGATTTTTGTGAGGAAAATTTTAGATGGATCTTGGTCCACATAATCTATCAAAAAGGTGTTCGAAGAATAAAATATTTGAAGCTATACATTCTAATTAAATACAAAAATATTGTTAACCATATTAGAGTTTTAAGATTAAGCTGGTTAATGCATGTTTATAGAATAAAAAAAATGATAGGTTGGTAAGAATTCCAAAGAGGGTACCCTAGAAATCAGGATAAAGGGAAAGCAAAAAACAAGATCGAAGAATGATATATCGAATGGCCTTAAGACACTGAAGACCTGAACAACCCAAAATAATGGAACGTTTTAGTTGGACAGGCCAAAATAATTATCATGTAATGTTGTTCAGGCTTACTAAGAAGACGAATATATATATATATATAAATATATATATATATAATATATATATATATATATACAATGCTTTAAAAATTAGGTGTATCGCTTATGCGATAGTTTATCGACAAGTACGTTTACTGACAAAAGAACAAAAGTTGTTTGTTGAAATTATCTATCATCAGTTAGTTTTCGATAGAACTTTTCGATTGAGAGTGAAAAATATACTACATGCAAACAGTCAGACGAAAAACCGAAAGAACACAAAAGGAAAAGGAAATGTCCTATGAGACTTTCCTGATGGACAGCTGTAGATTTGCCGTCTCTTTCTCCAAGTTTGTTGCGGCTTCTCAAAACAACTGCAACTTGATCGCTCGCCTCCAGCTCTGACTGGCTGTCAGAATCTGGAAATAGATTCAGATGTTTTTTCAAACCTTCTGAGAATGGATTTTGTGAATGAAAAGTGTAATTCTGGGACTATTTCAGTATATTTTGCGGAATAATCTTGACTAACGTTTATATGCTACAAAGTAGTTCGGGTTATTTTGAAGTCTACTTCCATGGAATATTTTATTATTTACGCATAAGTACGTCCGTTTTTCAAGTTCCAATGATAAACTGGTAGATTAAATGGTAAATATCAATAAATATCAAATATGAGTAGTTTTGCGCGAATGTATCCAATGTACTCAATTTTTTAACACTGTATTTTCTAAAACGGACTCAAATTGTTTTCTTTAATTTTTTCCATGTATGTAGGAAAGAATGGTTAAGAGAATATTGTTGATCCCATTTTCGACGAGCTCTGCATTTTCAATTGATTGATAGATTAGAGTTTCTGAGCGCTTCAAGTGCTATTTTTATTAGTCCCGTAAGTTTAAGACATGCTTTTGTCACGAGAGATAGTTGTGAATTTCCCGTGCTGGATGATGAGAACCAGCGTCGACCTACACTTCACCTTGCGGGATTTTCCAAACCAGGTATCTCCCACCAGCGGGGCACCACCCCAGCCGGGACAAGCTCTAAGTCTTCGACTGGTCTTCCTTCATGTGGTAATGTACTACAAGTAAGAGTATGCAAGGGGACGAGGATATGACAAAAAAAGAGGAAGGAACGATCGTGCGCGGTCCGTAGCCCGTTTGTTAGAGCACGTCTTGCGCATTCACCTGGTAGTGAATAAAAAACACACGGGAAAGTACTGATCCGAGTAGCCGACCGTTAGAATTCACCTTCAGAGGCTGAATTCGATCTAGTGGCTAGTGTCGAAAATCCTGTTATCGTCGGACACTCTAAACTCTAGGACATCCTGGTCAGAGTCACTGTAGTGACATCAGTTCAATGTTTCTTGACCTGATGAGACCCATATGCTTTTTTAATACAAATGTATGTTGAAATTGCGTGCTGACAAACTTCAAGACATTAGACACAACAAATCGGCTGAGCATTTCCTCATTTTCATTTGTTCAATCATGTAATGTATATTTTTTCTGTCACGTGTTTGTATATTCTTCTTTTTCAATCTTTGCATGAAAATCACGGAGAATGATTTCAATATCGCTTTTGGATTTTGGCCAATTGTTCTTTCTATATTTTCATAGAACCGTTCTTTTTCTTCTCTATTAAGTTCATTAGTAGGTACACACTATGTGTCAATTATTACTAAATGTACCTTTTAATCGTAACTGACATCACTTTCGTCCATTAGGTTGAAGTTTAAAACATAATTTTAAAACAACA
Organism: Gryllus longicercus; assembly: GCA_038098605.1. Taxonomy (NCBI): domain Eukaryota; kingdom Metazoa; phylum Arthropoda; class Insecta; order Orthoptera; family Gryllidae; genus Gryllus; species Gryllus longicercus. The sequence continues at coordinate 1,055,153 of JAZDUA010000497.1, read as the reverse complement.
CATTATTTTTAATTACAAAGCTGTGTCCTGTTTTATTTTTGGTATCGTAGTAGTATAATACGAAATTATTCATTTTCAGGAATCCATTACCACTCCATCTTGACTATTTCTAAGCGTGTCTATTTAATGTTCCACAAGACCTGTAGCTTACCAGGCTGTAGATTCCGATATTCGATGATCCGATTCATTACTTTTATATACTGCTTGATTCATTTATTTGACATCGTCCGAACCTGTTAGCTGAACGTTTTAGCGTTATACTCGTATATATAATAATATAACTTTTGTTTATAGATAATTGCATCCAAAATAATTATCAATTAGAAGATTGTGATAAATGAGCATTTTAAAAGGAAGAAATTAAAGCAGGAGAAAATTCATCCTAAGGATGTTCTTTAAGAATTGCGAAAATGAGTGCAATGAATAATTCCGAATGAACTTTTTCAAGCAAACGACATCTACTCAAATTGTCAAACGCACTTGAAAATTCTTTCCGCGGCTGCCCACATCCCACCCGGCGTTGAACTGCGGAAAATGTCGGAGAGGTCCCGAGATTGAAGAGCACGCCATGTGTGCACGCAAGATTTCAATTGCGCTCATCCTCCGGGACGTGAAAAAACGCGCTCGGAGTTTAGTAGTAATAAGGAGGTCTACAGTGCTCTGGTTGCTTTTCATCCTTTCCGCATAAACTTTTTCAACTGATGAGCTCCTACGTTGGTCCTAAAGAAGATGAAATTTATTTATAATTGAGAAAGACTTGTAATATTACATAACTGTCAATATGACGTCGATTTACTCTTTATCCAATGAGTTTGGTGATGTATATTTTTATTCACTTGGTTTAATGTTTGTGAGAAACGTCTATGAAGGAATATATGAAGGGTTACTGAGGTTATTGTGACGGGTATTTTTTGTTTTCAAAAAGGGCATTTGTAAGCGAATTACACAGGCACACAAAATAAAAAAAGTTGTCAGGCCTAAAGACTTGACATGTTTCTCTACTACTGTAGCCAGAATTGCGCCATCAACTTTCTTTTTTTCACCGTGAAAAACCATCATGAATTTGTAGATTGTACATTTCATGTTTTTTGCGATAAAAAAACTGGAGGGTAGTGGCACAATTCTGGCTTCAAATTCGGATTCAGCGCGTCAATATACATAAAGAAACAAGTGTCAAGTAATTGGGTCTAACAACAACCTCCGAAAACAAAAAAAAATACAATGTCACGATGAATTTTTGTTGTTTAAAAGAATATGAGGGTGATGGCGAAATTCTGGCTTCGGATTCCGATTCAGTGCGTTGCAATGCGTAGAAAACGTGTCTAGTCTTTGGGTCTGTAAACTTTTTTTTGTGTCGGCGTATTCTGTATTCACTAGTTGTTTTATGAGTTACTGAGAGAGAAAACAATGCAAATAAGGTTATTAACATGAATAAGGAATTAAATTTATGAACCGATTAAAAAATCCATTTAAATCTATTTACTCTCCTTTTATTGACAGTTACCTTCGGTGTTAACATAATTAATGAACAGTCGAGGGAAAGCCGAACGAAATTCTAGCAAAGCACACGTTTTGCCCTTGAATATTTACTTATTTCAAGATCATGTTTATCCTTCATTTTGTTGGCCTGCCACTGTGATAGATTAACATTTAATTTACTGAGAAACACCAGAATATAAATGAGTAGGGCGAGGATATGTGAGTGAAGTTTTTCACTAGACATTTTTTAAATATTTGAGAAACTGGATTTATTTTTGACACGTTTTTGTCGTTTTTTGTAATGACTATATAATTTTCTAAATGTAAATCCCAATTGGTAGGTTAACTAATTGCTTGAGTTAAAACAAAGTATATCAATTCTAATAAATTAAATTTCGAAATTTGTAAAGTTACAAAAACGTCAAAGATTTCGACTTGGGTTCTAGAATATTTCAATTCTTTCAACAATTTAAACCTACACAGAGTTGATAACGCTCTATACGTGCTATACGTGACGGGACTCCGGCTAGTGTCGTGCCACGCGTGTAACGTCTGCAAAGTTCAGGGGCTGGCAGAAGCGCTATTTATACGCAGGGCCTCGGGTGAGACGGCGGAGGAGGTGGCAATGATGGTAGTTGTTTCGGTGGCGAGAGGGGGGCAGGGGCCGAGGCGGGGTGACAAGGCGCGAGCGCGGGGGGGGGGGGGGGCAGAGGCGTGGACAGGGGCGAGGGCCGGACGGGGACACTAGTAGGGGCGAGAGCTGAGGGAGTGGCGTGGTAGGAAGTAGGAGTGTGGGCAGGGGCGGCGGCGGAGGCGGTGGTGGCGGAGGCACGCCGCGCGTCCGTCTACACCCGCAGGTCAATGGCAAGCGGTGCGGGGCGCTGGCATTTGCGCGGGCGGGCGCCACGTGATCGGTCGGTGATGAGGTAGGCGGACACCCTGCCACAAGACGTACTCACTCGCTGTCAAGCACGAGGCAGACAGGACGGACATTGTAATAATAATTTTTATATGCTTATGGTAGCCAGACTGCCAGAATGGTATCTATAATTTAAAATATGAAATGTCTAAGACAATAAATATCCCAAAATATCGAATCGAAACTTATTAAAAATGTTCAGTCATGTTCATTTGTTTATATTTGTGTACTGTAAATAAATTCAAACCTAGTAGGGTAAATTAATAAGAATCTGCATTCAATGTTTATATCTCATTACAACAATACAAAATTCACAATGTGATCTTTGATATCCATTAGCATCATGCCCTTCAATGAACTTCGTTCATCATAACTCCAGCTTTCCGATACCCTCAGAAAAAATAATTTTTGATTGACCGCGTCCTCGTCTGTCGAATACAAGTTTTCGGCCACTTAAAACATCATTGAATCGACCATACGGATGGAAATTAGACATTTACGTCCATTCTCTGTGAAGATATTCATTGGTTTGCTCTCTTGATAACATCTATTGCTCAGCAGTGAGTTTTGTTCGAGGAACGAGTTACAATTGACAAAATAGATTTGGTATGGTGAATGCACAATTGGGTGGGGGTGGATTCGGGGCCAGGTGGATTGGGATCCAATTGGACTCTTAGGGAGCGGCGGTACACAAAACATACATCAGAATAAGGAAATTGGGTTCTTCGGACCGAACTTTTACACACCATATCTATTAAGCAGCCTCGCCCCGCACGCCTCACCCGTCATACCCACATGCCCCACCCCTTCTACCAAGAACCCCGCACCACCCATCCTTTCGGTTTCCACAGATGACGAAATTTGAATGAATATTCATTATCAAATCAACACGATATTTTAGTAGGAAAGTGACATTTAGGTCAATTTCAAACTAAGAAAATGAATTTATTCTGGAAACGGGAGAAATTAACAGTAGACAATTGGGTGAGAATCAAGAAATATAAGCCGCTGTTTGCGAAAGCTAAGCAGAAAGAGAAATGGAGTATGTCCAACACCGGTAACAATACATTAACAACTTTAAATACTTTCTACCTAGAGTAAGCTCTTCGGGAATCAGACAGACATGGAACAGACATATGGCACGACTCCAGGAACCATATGGTTTGTCTCTAGGATACAGATCAGGTGAAAGAACTGTGCTCTTGACATTTTGCGAGTTGCACTTTAAATGCATTTGCAATGTATTCGTAGATATACGATGTGCAATTTATTTTTTCTTCCTTTTAATTTTTTTAAAATATAAAATTTAAACAAATGAAAAAATGGTAATTATTTACTTTTTAGACATCAAAAAAGTAATGTCTGAAGTACCTAAATATACTAGTGTAAATTTGTATGTAAGTATTATTTGGAGACATGTGGACGTGAATTTCACTAAACGCGTTTTGTCAATAATGTAATACTAATATTAATACTAATACTAATAATAATAATAATAATAATAATAATAATAATAATAATAATAATAATAATAATAATAATAGAAAGTTCGTCTAATCCATACCAACATTCTATTAAGTACAATAAAATAAATAAATGCAAAGACTTAGCAGATGATATGAAAAAAGTGGAAAGTAAAGTTTTCATTAGACCTATATTAATTTCAGCCTATCTTGATTTCAGCCACATAACTGATTCCCCAAAACACGAATAATTATAAACTCTTAAAATGAAAACAAATGATGAAAATGCAGAAATACGTAAAATGGACACCTGCAATTTTGTAACAACGTTCTTGGGAAACGAGCTCGATTGAACATTTTGTCCTTCAAGCAAAAGTCATCTAAAACCTTTAAGAACTGCAGGTCCCTTAACCCCCCTCCCGCACTTTTTCAGAATGTCCTATAGGTAACCAGCTACGAATTTGGCAATGGCTTAAAATTTTCTGCGGCAACCGATTTGCTTTGTAGATAGAAATCGAATGAGCTAATGATCCCCTCTGTAGCCGCCGAAAGTCACCTAAAACGCGTTTTATCGTTTAAGAAATAGTATTTCAGAGGTCATTTTAGAATATTCTGAATGAATCCCGAAAAAAATCAATTACCCTCCAGGAGACCGAGACGCCTTAAATGACACACCATTTATCTCAATTAATGTACCGGAAGGAGTCCAACCGTGAGGGACGGACAGACGGACGGATGAACGAACGAACTAACAAACGAACGAACGAACGAACGAAATGGTGAACGTAGGTTACTCGATTACTAAAGGATTACAAAAACAAACTCAATTTCGTAGTTTCACTTTAGATAATCAAAATGGATAAAGCAGTTTAATACTCGGCGAGCGATCTAGTGCGCAGTTGAGCAGGACGAGTTCTCCAAGATGGCGCCGCCAATTACGCGAGCGCGCGATCCCGCAGGGGGAGCATCCTGCCCATTGCCTGCCCCTCGCTCTCATTGCTCCCGCCAGGGGCGTAAGCGGCGTCTATTGGCTGCTTCCGGAGGGCGCGGGACGAGGGCGCACCTTCCGCTGCCCTAACCTCTGCGACCTCGCGCCACGCCGCTCTACGCCACGCCATGCCGCGGGGGTGACGCATCAGCGCTTCCCCTTCGGTTCGGGGGGTTTTGTCGCTGGCGCAGGGTACATAGAGATTTTGAGCGCACTAAACTGGCTCACATTGAATTGTCAACAACTTGCTTTTTATTAGAATGTCAAATCAACTTAACAATCAGCAATCAATAATACTATTCTTCTTCTTAATAATAATATTAATAATAATAATAATAATAACAATAACCATGTGAAACCAAAAACTTTGAGAATAAACAAAATAATAATAATAATAATAATAATAATAATAATAATAATAATAATAATAATAATAATAATTGGCCAATATGTTAATTTATTATTATCGTATACTCATGTAATCTGTTTTGTCCATGACTTCTTCTTTAAACTGTGCAACACATTAGTGACAATTGACTCTTATGGAGAAGTAAATAAGAGTGGATCATCTAAAAAGCACTAACACATCTGAAAATGTCGAATTCATGTACTATGAATTTCTGCAACTCATGCAGTAGGTAGGATAGGGTGGGAAACGATATTCCACCTTAGGAGCGAATAACGTGTATTGTTGAATGTAGGTTTCATTAATTTTATGTTGTTACGATCATTATTGGATACATAAATTTAAATTGTTATAAATCACTATACATCAAAAAATATTTTTTAAATTCAGTATAAAAATTCAGTATTAAAAAGTATTTATAATAAAGCCCCAGCTCGACTGGAAAGTATGGCAATAGAATTCCCATAGAAAAATTCTGATTGCGCCGTTTAATTTCATACCTTGAAAATATGTACAGTTTATGTGAATATGCTCCATTAAAATATGTTAATTGTATTCAATTTTTAAACGTTACTCGACATAACAAAACACAAATATCTGTGTAGGTAATTACAGATTAATATCCAATAAAGATTCGGTATGTACATACCAATGGTTTTCTAACATGAAAGAAAATTCACTGAACAAATGAGAAAATACTTTCGATGAAAAACATTAGCTTATTAGTTGTTTCCATACGGCAGACGCAGGCACTAATGCCACCGTTCTTGTCACTACAATCATATTTTCATTCCAAGTCCACTCGGTACACACTAACATCATCCGCATCGCCTTAAGTTCCCAACGTCATTCCACCCACCACAGAAACCCAACGCAGCGACAACCTTCACAGACATTGCCCCCTTCCCTGTCGCCCCGCCGTCGCCATCCCAGCCGCAGCAGCCGCAGCCGCAGCCGCGACTACAGCTGTCGCTAGAAATAGACAGCGGAGAATACGACAGCGTCGACGGCGGCGCATTCCGCAGTTCCACCTTACGGTGCCGTCGCGACGCCATCACTAACGTCACCGCCACCGCCAACGCTTCCGTCACCGTCACCACACTATCACCCCGACCACCACTACCGCCGCCGCCGCGGTCACCACTACCACCACCACCACCGCCACTACTGCTGCCACCACCACCACCACCGCTACCACGGCCACCGCCACCACCCCCACCACTGCCACCGCCGCCACTATCACCACCACCACTGCCACCGCCGCGACCGCAACCGCCACCACTACCACCGCCGCCGCCGCGACCACCACCACCGCCACTGCCGCCGCCACTACAGTCACTACCGCCACTACCACTACTGCCGCCACCACCACTATCACCACTGATGCCCACACCTTTATCGCCATCATTGCTATCCACATTGACACCTTCATGGCGACAGTTACCGCCTCCATTACCGCCTCCACCAGCGTCATTACCCGCCCCCTGTCATTTCCACCACCACCACCACTACCATTACCACCAGCACCGCCTCCACCGCCGTCGCGCCGCCGCCAGCGCCGCCACCGCCGCCTCCGCCGCCGCCTCACGCCGTCGCGCCCATTCATTCGTACGACAGGTCGCCCGTCCCCCTCATAGACGAGGCTCGCAGAGCGAGAGGTCCCTGCCAGCGAACGGTCTCTGCTCCCGCGCTCGGCACCGCCGTGCGTGGCCTGCGGCGTCATGGACGCGAATAAACCTTACCCACGCAAAACGCTCCCTGCGGAAATGATTGCGGCGATGTTTGCTGGTCGCGTCAGGGTGTGAGCAGTCGAAGAAAGCATCGATCAGGATTCATATTTCAAATCAAATCACGTTTCACTGCCTTGGGGATAAAACTCGCTCGTTTTCAAGATTGTTTTAGTTATAAAACAAAAGACAGTATACTAAGGTTCCATAGCAATGGGTTCAATAATAGTTATAGGTTCCATAGGCCGTGCACCCTTGCACAAATCAAATGTATGGAATCTATAACTACAGAATCAAGTATACGAACTTTGAGATGAAACAACTAGATAGCGACACGGTCGATAATTGAATACTGTTTATTCTTTTTTTTCGTTTTGCACGTTTTTAGCTTGTGTTGTGCACCGGTCTGGTGTGTTTAGTTGTGTTTCTCTATACATTCTCAGTAGAAATTTGGTTTTATTTACTTATATTCATTCATTTCATTTTATTTTTTATTTACTTCTTTCATATTAAATACAGTTAATTCTTTATAGACCTATAAGCTTAAGCTTAACACCGAAACCTTTGTATGTTCCCAAAGTCTTATGGTTCTTCTACAAACACTTTTTACCGCTACAGACTATTCTATAGAACCAATAACCTTTTGGATTCCATATAGAACGTTTAAGCAACCTGCCCTTAGTGTTCCGCGTGAAAATATCTCTCATTTTTAATATATTCAAATAATGGAGCATATGCTTATTAGACTGCAGAGATTAGATATAACAAAAATGTAACTCAAAAGCATTGTATCATTTTATGTCGTCTGGATAATAAGTTATAATTTACGTTGTTATTACACTACTCAGCTATACTTTTCCTCACGGGACTGCCGGTTTACTTTCTCATCTTCTCTTTAAATGGGAAAATGTATGTGAACTCCATGATTATCATGTTCGATAAGCTAAGTGATTTCGATAATCTAATCAGTACATAGTGTAATCAACACGATTTACAAAGCATAAAATAACAATAAATAGCCACAAAATAAATATTACAATTGTGTGTCTGAACATGTGTGTAGTTTACGTGCGTTTTCAAGTACTTCATAATATGCGTTTTCAAGTATTCTTCATAATGTGCCAATAAAGTACATTTTTAGGGGGGAAATAGCTGTGATAGCTATTGCAAAAGTTATCTTAAAGTGGATGATACATCAAGAACAAAATATTTTTAAGAAAGAAGCATTTTATGTTCCACAATTTTACGGATTCGTTACCTTTGAGTTGCGGCTAGCAAAGAACGTCAGTCGTTAACTCTTTTCAAACTTTCATTTACATAATAAAATAATGCATTCATGCGCAAAGACACCTTGAGACTGCAATAGTATCCGAATTATCGCTCCAATGCGGCAATTAGAGTCACGTCAGTGTTTAAAGTTTCAGCTTCGGCTTTTACGAAGTATGCGTTTGTTGTTTTCGAAATCCACAAACCATGACTTTGCCAATGATTTTCCTTCAATCTTCTCATGCCAAAGCAGCCTATTCATGTCCAAGCAGTTCTATACCTTGTTCCTTTTCCAGAAAAGATCCATTCCAAAATTCGTTTAAAAACATGAAACTTTGTAGGGCTCAGTAGAACAAGGGGCTATCCCATATTTTTTGTGAAATTGAGTTATTAGCATTATACAAAACTTCAAATATTATTCACTTAGTTTAATATGTTATTTAAAACCAATATGGACATATATTCAAGGGTACTATGTTTAAAAGTTTAAAAATGCATTGAGTTTTATGAGGGAAGTTCAGATAAAACCCCCATTATCTCAGAACCATGTCTATGTGGGATAGCCCCTTCTTCTACTGAGCCCTTCATGTGTTTAAAAAATGTAACGTTGGCACATGGTAATATGAGAGGAGAAGGGGCAAAATTTGCCTCGCGTAAGTAAATTGTGATGGTCAGAGTCATAAGCCATAATTTGAAGATATACGAGTAGATCATATCCCGACACTCTAATACCACTCTTCCTCCTCCTTTTCATGTTCTGCACGGATGACAATATAACGAGTGTTTGATTTTCGTGGCCCTACATTGATTCGCAGGTACCCGCCAAACTTTTAATTAGTTATGTGTATACCTGTTTTACATCTTTTCTTCTTTTTCTTCACACATCGCCCTTCCCGGCTAAAACTGATTCCTCCACATGCAACCTCTTTGGTACCAACACGCCACCTCATTCATCACGAAAATGTCAATCGTGAGCCGTTGTCGATCACTGTACATACCACATTGTTCAAGTGTAGCTCGTAAGTCCATTATTTGTCGCCTTCAAAAAATCTATGACTGAGGCAAAACTCTTCGAACCGAGTTTGAGAAGGTGAATCTGCCTTCACGATCTCCGCTAACTTAGATATCCATGGCGCTGTCTCACAACCAGAGGCGCTCAAAGAAAACAAGGGCCCGACGCAGTTGATCCAAGGAGGCCCTCTATTGAAACAAAAAAATTCCCTCCTCTCCCAATTCATTAACAGAATTCATATCTTCTTGCAACAGAATAACTTATAGCATTAAATGGGTGAGAGATAAATATATTTTTTCATTTCTTTTGAAGGAAAAAACTTCGGGGCCCCAACTAAATAGGAGCTTGGGGCAAGTGGCCCCACCTGCCCCCCCTTCCGGATGACCCTGCTCACAACTACATTCGTGTGATTTGTGATTATCATCAATGGTGGCTACTTCTGATGCCCCCAATGGTGGCTACTTCTGATGCCCCCAATGGTGGCTACTTCTGATGCCCCCAATGGTGGCTACTTCTGATGCCCCCAATGGTGGCTACTCCTCGCCCGGTACCTTCACCGGCCTTTCCGAGCTCGTCTCCGCCTTTTCCAGTCAACAGCCGACCGCGTGAGGAGGAGCGCTTCGCCCTGTCGCCGGAAGTAGGCGCACGAGCGGCGGCGGCGGCGGCGGCGGCGGCGGCGGCGGCGGCGGCGGCGGCGGCGACGGCGACGGCGACGGCGACGGCGACGGCGACGGCGGTCGCGGTGGCGGTGGCGGTGGCGGTCGCGGTGGCGGTCGCGGTGGCGGTCGCGGTGGCGGTCGCGGTGGCGGTCGCGGTGGCGGTCGCGGTGGCGGTCGCGGTGGCGGTCGCGGTGGTGGTGGCGGTCGCGGTGGTGGTGGTGGCGGTGGCGGTGGCGGTGACAGTGGCGGCGGCGGTGACGGTGGCGGCGGCGGTGACGGTGGCGGCGGCGGTGACGGTGGCGGCGGCTGTGACGGTGGCGGCGGTGACGGTGGCGGCGGCGGTGACAGTGGCGGCGTCTGTGACGGTGGCGGCGGCGGTGGCGGTGGCGGTGGCGGTGGCGGTGGCGGTGGCGGTGGCGGTGGCGGTGGCGGTGGCGGTGGCGGTGGCGGCGACGGCGACGGCGACGGTGGCGGTGGCGGCGACGGCGACGGCGACGGCGACGGCGACGGCGGCGGCAGTAGCTCAGCTGACAGCGGCGCAGCGCTGGGTCCGCGCCAGCCCCTCGTCTGGGGAGCGCAGCTGCGAGCGGCTCTTGCCATGCGTCGGAAGCAGACCCTTAGAGTCGCGTGCAGTACGTGAGGACTTTTCCCGGCGTTTCAACTACTTAGGTCTCTTGGTCCGGTGTTGTTCTTGGTTTTCGAAACCTCCGCCTGGAGATCAGATGCCGACTTAGGAAATAATCACTTAGAATTTTTATTTTGTTTCGAGTACAAGTTTTTAAAATCTTAGGTATATTCCTTTTTTTTTTTAGTTGCAAATAGGTAGAGCGTTGTAATCTAACCTTGCCAAACTATTCAACTTTTAATAATTGGAATGATTCATTATTATTATTATTATTATTATTATTATTATTATTAAATTCCAACTCGATACAGAGTTCTTACAAAATTATTTGTTGCCCTTGTCTGTTAGTTTAACACACTGACGGACACATAGACACACGCAAGTTATACGATTATGTCTGGGATGTGTATACGTGTACCCATCCAGTAGAATGTTTTTAAAATGTCCTCTAAACAATCAACTTTTTTTAAATGTATCTTATGTGAGGAAACAATTCAATAATGTTGTTTTCATTCAACCAAGAATACGTGGAGCGTCAAACGGATCCGAACGGCATCCGAATGTATTGGACCTCTCCCGAGAGTATCGGTTGAATTAAAAATACGCGCGCTGGCCGTGCAGCGTGAAAAGTGGCCTTAGCAACCTTTCAACGCGGCTTCTGCGTTGGGCAACCGGCGCGGGCAGGCGGGCGCCCTTCCGACCGGGCAAGCGGCCCAATCGGGCAGGCCCGTACCGAAACGCGGAGCCCCGGCCTATTCGCTCGCGATCGCCTGCCAATGGCGACGCCCGCCCGCGCCCACGAAGCACGCCAGCCACGCAGACCCAAGGTCGCGTGCGCGCGGACCCTGCTCGATTGGGCACTGATTGATTGATTAGAGATTCCGCGATTAGCGCGTCAACTGATGGCGTAAGCGTTGTGCACGGTTTTTAAACGCTGGGGGTGGCGGTGAATCTTCCCCCGCTGCATGACGAAATCCGGCACCGATCTATATCGCCTTACGGGATTTTTTGTAACCAGATACTATATCCCACCAGTGCAACACCGCCCCAGCCGGGACAAGCTCTAAGCTCCCGACCGTGTGGTAATGTAGGGAATGTAAGTGTGTTTTAGTAAGGAGTGAGGATATGACAAGAAAGAATGATCCACCGGTCCGCGGCCAGGATGCTAGAGTACCCCTCCGACAAGATTGATCTGAGAAACCGCGGAAAAGTATCTATCAGAGCAGCCATTGCTAGAATTCTCCAACAAACTGCAGCTGAATTCGAACTACCTTACTAGCTAGTGTCAAAAATCCTACTGTTCTAGAGGTGGGACCATTGTCCTTATATTCAAAACGTTAGAATCCAGAATTATGCAAGAAAGTCCTCCGTTACCCTGGATGTTTAGTCTTTTGATTCAAACATAAATAATATTAATCATTATCACACTTATTGTTCGTAAATCATTCGTTATTTGAAATTATTGTTCGTCAAAATTTCAGGAACATTCTTGGCCATATTTAAGATGAGCACATTATTTTTAAACTGTTGCATTAGTTTGCTAAATGCAATAGTTTAAATAGAATTGCATTAGATTAATACAATGGTTTAAAAAATGTGTTCGTCTTAAATATGGCCAAGCATGTTCCTGAAAAATAATTCATCATCATCATCACCATTCTTTTTTAATGTACCGTGTTTCATGATATCTGAAGATCTCCATGTCTGCGAATAATTAATTTTCTAATACCTTTACCTTAGAATCAAATACCGCGTGATAGGGGTAACCGACTTCCAAATGTGAACTATCCACGGAATTGAAGTTCACGGAATTGAGCAGGAAGCTGTGGCTTGAAGTATCTTTTGAACACGCGAAGCCCTTGAGTCCACTATTTTACCTACTACTATTTTAAATGGTGTTTAGAACTAGTGTTTTGTGTGCGAGAGGGTACACGTAAAGAAAATTGAAAGTAAAGATTGCCCACAGATAGAAGTAACAATTGCCCAATAAAAATTAAATGAAATAGTATTTTGACCTTTAGACAGAGATAATTTCTTTTTGTCTTGGAGCAGCCTCAGAGTCTTTGGGACGTGTGCTTTTACACGTCGTAGGAGCACACATACAACACCGCTGTTCCAATTTTTTAATACGCGTAAGTCGCATCCCTATCCGTCTCCTTGAAGCTCCACTTCTACTACTGACGACTATTCATTGGGTTTAGGAAAAAGATAAAGCCACTATATTCCTCGTAAACTGAATTTAGTGAATTAAGTATTCTCTCCTTCACAAGTGTAAGTGAGGTCAAGAAACAGAAAAAGACAATACCGATCAATGAAATTTCTACAAATTAAAATCCCCTGATGTATACAGTGCCCTCACTTCCACAAGCTGGAGAAGGAAATAGAGAAGATCACCAGTTTTTCAAAGATATCGTTCATCGACTGCCTGCTTAAGTTCCTAGGATATAATGTCAGAGCAAATTAGTGCAGACGGATATCGGGGTTCGGAAAAGGCTCAGGGAGCACATTGATTTTAGTACAACGCTACCAAACCTTCGATGGTGCTGGTGACGATGACGGTTCTGCGTTGACTGTCGGGGACTAGCGTATTGTAAACCAATTTCATCAACGGTAACACTTGAGCTTATACTGTGACTGGATGTTGGCCACTGAGACGTATCGAAGAAGCAATATTTTGAATTAGGTTCTTTGAATATTTTTGGCGACAAAATGTCAATGCACTAAAAAAACATTCAATCCACGATATTGTCTTCCGTTCTTCGCAGCGCTCTACTCAAAGACGTTCTCCTAGAACAGACTTTCTTCTAAAATACTCACTCCGATGAAGAAATCAAATCAAGCACTAGGTAATCTCGAGAATTTTATAGAATTATATCCGGAGTAATGCAAAAAAAACAACAAAATCCTTGACAAAAGCAAAGTTTAATCATGAGTTTTAAAAAAATTAAAAATGATCAATGATTTTCTATTCGCACAAAAAAATTAACGTAAATTTCCGCATCCTGTATCAGTACCTGATAAGCATTTTTTTTTTAAATTTATTTCTACCTGCTCGGCATTTCTGCCTTTCAGGGGTGTTCATTGTACAATATTATACACATTAACTTTTAGGGATGGACATCCGCATGCGTTACCTCCTCTCTCAGGGGTCTGATAAAACGTTGTTCTTTGAGAAGAAACTGTGGATAACAGTTTTTGGAGTTATATGGGTTTATTTTGAGGAGAGGGTGTCAGTGGGTGGAATTTTGGAAAGTGGAAGATGGGTAGGTGATTTAAGGTGGACGAAGGGAGTCTTTAGGGAATCGTGATCTTATTCTTTTTGATGAACCATACGTTTTACCTAGCTTGAATACGTTTTACCTAGCTTGTTGTACTGCGCGATTGGGGAATGGATGAGAAGAATTTATGAGTCATAAGATTTATATATTCGTTAATGGATGATATATTTAGTTCATTTTGGATTTGTATGTTGCTTATGAACCAAGGAGCTTTAATGATCTTTCTGAGAAATTTATTTTGTATTATTTCTATTTTGTTTAGGTTTGTTTTTGCGGCGTTATTCCAGATCGGGCAGGCATATGTGAGCGTTGGTCTTATTATTGTTTTATAGATGGTTAAGCCGCAGTGAGTGCTAAGTCCGGAATTTCTATTTATTATTGGGTATAGTTTGGATATTTTTGCATAAGTTTTATCTGCTATAGATTTGATATGTTGTTTCCAGTTTAGTTTGGTGTCAAGTAGTACTCCTAAGTATTTTGCTGGTGTATTTCCACTCATCCATTCTATATTTGTGTTTTGGAGGCTGAAGAGGGGTGGTTGAGGAAGTTTGCGGAGTGTGAAAATTTTTGCTTGAGTTTTAGAAGCATTATTTTGTTCTTCTACGTCGGGATCGTACACAGCAGCTTATTTTCCCAATGCAGAACGCCGCCTCTGTTCGACCCGGGCAACCTCAGCTGCGCGAGCGATTCCACTTCCAAGACGAAATACCTGTGAGCCGGCGCGGTGCGCCCCACCGAACTGCAGCGCATGTTAAGCAAACCGAAGTAAGTCGCCAGGGGCCGCACCTCGGCGAATTGCCCTGCCCTGTCTTACCCCTCCGGCGACGGGCCGGGCGTCGAAGCGGTGGCCTTCTGCCAGGGCGCGAGGAATGTGGTTTACTTTCCATTTCCCGCCGGGTGCCAACGACGCCGCCGACGTCGACGCCGACGCCGACGCGCCATCCGCCATTTTCTGGCAAGCGGCGCGTCTCCCGGATCAGAGGCGCCCTTCAAACCCACATGAGACCGACCGCTGCACGGGGGGGGGGGGGGGGAGAGGGGCAAACTGTGAGATGGGGAGCGGTGAGCCGTTGCCGTCTCGCTCGGCTTCCGAAACTCGCGCTGATTTACAGGGCAATGGGGAGGACTTATGAAAACGATGTACACTACGTTCACCTGACATGTCTGCTCGTGGTTGCGTAATGAGACAAATTTAATCTGATGATGTTCTAAAGGCTCGTTGCTGGAAGTGCCTCAAACCGATTTTCTACTTGTGATATACTGTCAAATTAAATCGAAGATTAATTTGTATTTAACTAATCTCTTCAAATTTAAAGCACATATGATTTTGTCGAGAAATAAACATTTTCCTGTATCCTTTCCTTCACTGTATAAAAATACATTATTAGTATTTTCTGCTACAGAAAGAATAAATATTTTATTCATTTTTACTAGTGGACAGCAGCAATAAAAATGCTGCAGAACAAAATCTCATAATATAGTTTGTCAAAAAGGTGCATGAAAGAACTCCCCAAGAAAATCAAATAAAATACTCTCGTATAACATTGCAATAAGTTAAATATTTTGACATAAACATTCTTCACGAAAATTGCAATAACATAGTGAAGTACAGTCAGTACCACAGTTCCTTACCAAAAACACAAAAAGAAGTAGCTGATCCATTATCCTAGCCGTGTATAGTAAATAATTTTTGACAGGTGGCCCCATCTTGATCCTGTGTCGTAAACACTAAGTATACGAAATCGGCATACGCAGTATTAGAATAGGTGAAATAACACAAATGACACATTGATTAGTGAATCATCGAAATAATTTAATTTTAATTAGATTTTTCTCCACTTCTCGACGGAATACCTAACAAAACGAACGACACATGGACGGGGGCTGCATAGTTTCTTTTTTTCGGCACGCATTGGAAATAATTTATATAGATGTACATTAGTAATACAATAGTACATATCCTAGTTGCACAAGAAAAATGACAAACAGAAAACTAGTAATTTATGAGGTACGAAAATTGATATTTTTTTTACCCGAAATGGAAATATCAGGCGTAGTTTTGTCACAGTACTTGAATTTCGCAAAAAGCTTTTTTCGGACGCGGAGCTATGTTGTCATTTAACCCGCAGCAGCCACAAATGCAAACTGAAAATCGTTGCAATTATGTCGAAAAGGCTTTTTGCGAAAGTACTATTACTGATAATTTCGTTTCTAATGATGATGTCATTAAATCCTCCCCACTTCCTACTCTTTTTACTGGAAAAATATTATGAAGACACTTCGCAAGGCAGCTAGTATACGATGTAAAATATGTCTTTGCGTAATAAAATGTTCCTCTTGTATTTAAACCGTTCTATAAATGGACGGCTTCTAAGATGTAATACTTTTCGCTAGTATCGACGATATAAAAACTAGTATCACACGCAAAAATTAAGAAGAAAATAATATTAACGTCAAAATAAATAATTTCTTTCAAAAAGAGTTGATTGTTATAGTACATTCTATTTATTGCCATGACCTCTAAGGTAATTCACTACTCAAATATTTACTTCCGGTTGCGCTGTTCTACTTACGTTTCACTCATCAAGTGATTATTTCGGGCCTATTTTTCACTGTATTTAATTTTTGTAATTGTATTTCAGGATAAAACATAATTACACATACTTTTTGCATCACTACCGTGGTAAAACCTGTAATATGAACTACAAATATTGATAGGTAACACTTAATACTTGTATGACGAACTTTAAAAAAAAAATTAAATTCAGACAGTTTACTCCCTAACAATTTGTTATTTGGAAATCAGAATTATTTATTTTTGCCTTGTAAATCTCACTATAATCCTCTGTATTCTGCAGCTCATAAATAAAATTGTCGGTTTTTGTATGTAGATCATATATAAAGAGACAAAATTTCCCAGAAACTTCTTCAAATAATATTGACATATAACTGCGAGCGCAAGTAAATATTACCCGATATCATAAACAAAAGCAACGAAACTGTTCACGACGGGAAGGCAGAGAGCGAGGTCGGGAAAGAAAACGCAAAAATAAAACGAGACGTACACACAGAGTCAGACAGGAAACTGCGAAGGCAGGGAAACAAACAACCCTCGAAGGAATGTTCTCTCTCGCTCCGAGGTCTTCGGCCGCGCTGCTAGAGTGCAGCGCGGACAAGTGAAACCGAATATAATCAAAAATGAAATCTCCATCCCACAAGTAGATACTGCACAAGATGGAGCCCTGAGGAAGTTAAAATTCTCCTTTTGGTAATTTATCGAGAAAGGAGGTTTACTTTTAGATCGTTTATTTAGGCTAAACTTTGACACGAGACAATGACTTTAACAAGACTCATTGAGTTCTAAATCAGACGTGCGAATGAGAACAGTTTGTTTTTGTTCATTGTATTTTTTAAATTTATAATTACCAACACAAATACTTTTTCCCAGACTTTCCTTACTTTTTCTTCTCATTTAATAAAAATCTTCGAAAACGTTCCGAGATATTGCTCCCATTCACTAAAACTCTGTAATATATCGTAATACGATTTTATTCTATTATTTAGTCTTAACTATATTTGAATAATATTACAGATTGAAGTCAAGGTATGGAAAAAAACAAAACCAAAGATACAAAATCAGAGTTGTGTCCTTATTTCAAAAAAGTGAAATATGCTAAATATTTTCTACCTCGAAAATTAACATAGTATTCCGAGGACTTTCCGCCCTTAAAGCGTACCATTTCCTCTGCAAGGACTCTCAGCATCTGCCTAGTTGGACACCTGTACGCGCAGTGGCTCGCCACTTTGATGAATGTTAGCGGTCGACAGGTGACAACTGCCAGAAGTCACGAGATCCCGAGACCTCAGGAGTCAGAGGGGTTCCAGAAATGCTACACCAAACAATTCGTCACGCAGGAAAAAATAAACTGGAAGCGGCAGGGGAATTATTGCGGTGTTGGCAGATCGTATGTGGATTTAGGAAAAAAAAACGGGAAGCGGAGAACAAATGGAAGTATAGCTCCTGGCGGAAAGCAACCGTTTATTTTGATAACACTCATATATACGAGGCGAATTGGGAGTGCTACTCTACGTTGCTCCGCGAACATGAATACATTATTTCAGCTATATGGAATTTGCATCATATCAACACGTAGATCAGAAGGCGGCGCCCGGAGACAGTGCGGCCACCGCCAAGAGAGGTCGCCCGAGACGGAGCTGGGACAAACGTTTTGCTGCAGTCGGCGCACACGGGTGCGACACCGGCGGCGACATGACGGTGTCGGTGACGGTATCGGTGACGGTATCGGTGACGGTATCGGTGACGGTATCGGTGACGGTATCGGTGACGGCGTCAGTGTCGATGTCGGAGTAGGTGTCGCCGTCGAAACGGTGTCCACGTCCAATCAGTGTCCGTGTCGGTGACGGAAACGGTGATAGTGACAAGGACGGAAACGGTGT
Organism: Gryllus longicercus; assembly: GCA_038098605.1. Lineage (NCBI taxonomy): Eukaryota > Metazoa > Arthropoda > Insecta > Orthoptera > Gryllidae > Gryllus > Gryllus longicercus. Next base: position 1,036,873 of record JAZDUA010000497.1, on the reverse strand, counting down.
CGGTGACGGTAGCGGGGGCGGAGTCGGTGTCCATTCGGTGGCGATGGTGGCCAAGGTGGCAGTGAGAGCAGGGCCGGGGGCTGGGGCAGCGCGCACGCGACCTCGACCATTAGACGGCAGATTGAAGTGTCCGCCACAAATTGCAATCAATTACCCTGTTGCCGCGGCGGCAGAGAGGCGGCGGGGCCCGCGGGCGCCAGCGCTGGGCGGAGGCGCAAGGCTTCCTGTCCGGCACGGCCCCCCGCCAACCCTTGCATTAAAACGTTCCTCCGCAAAGTAGGCATCAAGGAGGGGAATGCGACTCAGTAATTCCACGGTATTATGTGCCTTGCAAACGTCATTTCTATATTAATAGCGAGAGTTTAGAAAATGAAAGAATAGTCCGTGTTGCGGAAAGGAATTTAATTATCAAATTTGAGTATCCTGGTTCAAATACCTGGAGGAATTTGCTGCAGCCGAAACGAGTTTCTTCCAACCTATCATTTCCTTCATGTTTTATTTTTAATATTTAGTTATTTCTATAGATTACACGTTTGAGTGAATGTGTACCTACCGGTAAGATATTGCCCTAAATGCTGTTTTTCTGTTATTTAGTGATTAAAATTATGAAACGATCTAAACGAATATATATTACGAACGAAAACGAATATTAATTTTTAACTTAGCTTCATTCACACATGTGACCAAAAAACTTACTTAATAGTGTGCTTCAACTTACTTCCTGACCATTACAGTCTTTATGGATGATGTTTTCAGCGGAGGCCTTCTATCACTTCTGTCAGCTAAAAGTATTGATTTCTATCTACTTGCCTGCACACATCCGGATGAGCTCCTTGTAAAATTAATCTCAACTGACGTAGCAAATTGTTGTAATATTACATAACGAAATCATATTTGATTTGTTTCAATATTAATTATAGAATGATGGGAAATAAGTAAAAAGTTTAAGTACAGTATATATTTCAGAATTCAAATAAATATACTTTTAAACAACAACACTATTCGTCAGTATCTACGTAAAATGGAACATTGTTCTCTTCACACACTAATTGGATTACACTTTTGATATATTATATTATTCTTTTTCTGTAAATGCTACACAAATATGACATCGCATAAACTGATCATGAAAAAAAAGATTAAAAATTTATTATACAAATAATTTAAATACAAACAAATCAAATTGAGGGAGAGAGAGAGACGGAGAGAGAGTGACAGACACACACAGAGAGAGAGAATACAAATTAAAATGAAATACCAGTAATTCCAGAATTAATAATTCTCAATAACAGCACTGATTTGTTTCAGCCAAATATGTACAATATCCCCTTCACGTCATAGAATATTAATAATTCCAATAACACCCCTCTTCAGCACAACAAGACTCGAAGTATTTTGTAACGTTCGGAAGGAGGAGATAACGATGTTTCTTAAATGGTAATAACCAGTTACTGAACTACCTCCACCGAGGACACACAATCCCCATGTTTTACACCAAACATCTGCCTCACGAACATCACTTAGCAGTCGGACACGCAACAACCCGGAGGATGAGGTGGAGGAGGAGGGTAGTGTCACCCACGTGCCACAACCAGGAAGAGGAGGCGACCGAGGAGGAGATGAGCGGCACAGCTTCGCGTCCACGCGCGCACCGCGTACGTGGCTCGCGCGCGCCCCCGGCGAAGACCACAGCGGGGAGGGGAGGGTTTGGGAGGGGAGGACCATCCGCACCCGGGGGCATATCGGAGCGCAATGGCCCGAAATGCGCAAAATGGCGGGCAATATCAATAAATAAAATTGGAATACGATGGATAAAAATCAAGGCATCCAATCGAAAGCAAAACAATTTCAATAGTGATAGTGATATAGAAAGGTTTCTACAAGAAGGGACCGCTTTGACAGCTACTACTTGGCCACTGCTGGCGACATATTGCATGTTATATCAATGCACTCATTTGGTTATGCGTTTGATTAAAGTTAGCTCATTTGTAAATGGATTCATCACTATCTCTTGCAATGTCATCGCCCTGCGTGACGTTAATTTGTTTCCTGACCTGACAAAGTGATTTCTTCTTAATATTTCCTCTATAATAGCGTATTAACAGTAATAGCGTTCACTAGCGTTACCCTAGCGAGACCGTTTCTCTAGCCAGACCGATTCACTAGCGGGACCGTGTCTCTAGCCAGACCGATTCACTTGCGAGAATTTACTGAATTTTCGAAAATCGCCCTAACTTTCCCTTGAAATCACAGAATTTTCAAAAACCGCAATAGTTCGAAATCTTTTCTCTGTCATACTTCAATTACAATATTGAAGATAGCTGTTTAATGAAATCTGTTCTACGAAGGATCTGTAAATGAGAATCATTAAATTTGAAACTTTAAATAACATAATCGAGTCAATTTTTTTAAAATCTGAGTATATTTTTTTACAATTTGGATTGAAATATAGGGAATTCAAAAAAGTATTTTCCCCAAAAAACGGCTCCAATTTTTTCTTTAATTTTTTTCTGGAATAGAGGACATTATTGTTATAAAAATAAGGCAGATTCCATTTTCTGTGAACCCTACAGATTTTCGAAAATTGCAAAAAAAATAATATCCCAAAACTACAATAACTAAAAAAATACAATATCTCAAAACTACAATGATTATTTTTCCACTAAATTAAATGTTCTTCACAATTAGAGTACTCTTCAATTTCAAATTAGGTTCAAATTCTTTAAATAAGTTTCAGGGCTACAATTCTGGCACAACTCGAAGAAAGAAGCTTTGAGATAAATGTGTTTCAAATTTTCCTTCTTACTCTTTAAAATCGTCTAATTATGAAGGAAGCATTACTAAAAGACTTTACAGGAGTTCTTTCAAAAATATGTAAAACTATCTGAAATTCCCTGTGCTGCCCGGCTATTTATTAATCACAATCAAGCAATTAATTCATTTACAGTGTGCCCTCGTCCTATACGGCCTAATCCCACCCTCGCTCACCCTGACCTCTGGACCCAAAACTTCTTGAACTCGACTAATCTACCCTGCCTATCTCCATCCTGTATCCCTTACCGTTACTTGTCTCGTCCTGATCCGACGTGTCATGTTTCTCGTTGCTGCCATCATCGTTTCTTTGGGCAGCTGTAAACAGATGTTGAATACTGCACTCTTCGAGTAAAAAAATCATCTCCAATTAATCAGAGCTTAATTACGTCTTCGAACTGTGTTTTGTAGTACATTTTATGGGTTGTAAGGAAGTTTGAATTCGCTTTAATAAATCTACTCACCGTTATAAGAATATTCGTACAAACTAAAAGAGTGCACACTTACTTTTTGCTTCAAAAAATAGAAAAGGGTGAAATGGATAATTTATAAGAAATCTTATGTAGACTAACGTTTCTCTTATTTTGAAGGTCAGAATAAAACTGAAGTAGATCCGAATATAACTGTAGATATGGATAAAACTGTAGATCTCAATAAAAGACAAACCATTTTTCATTTTTACATACGATTACATAAGGATTTGAAAAAAGTACTCTAAGTTATGCCCGACAAAACACTATTTGTAAGTTTCAGTGAAATCTGCTTGTAGAAGCCTCGCAGCCGAAGACCGATATGTTTCCCCTCGGGTACGGTGTCATTTCCACCCACTGTGCAGCGTGGCCGCAGGCGAGCGGAGTCGAAACCGCGACCGCTTCAGGGGAACCGGTCCACCGGGGAAGCCGATTCCGATTAAACCCGCGCCTGACCGCCTTCCACCCGCCCGTCTGCCTGGCTGCCCCCGAGAACCTGTTGCGCAGTAATAAAAATTTCGGATAAAATAACAACGCCGAACCTCCTATCATAATTACACTCGCGAATCAAACATGAGCTGACCCCAAGCGTGCTCTGCGGTTGGCGCCAAGCTAGTGGGAGTGATGGAGAAAGCGGTGGTGGTTAGGGTGGGAGATAGGGTAACGGTGGTTTTGTTGAGGAGGTGGCTGCTGCTGAATATCGTAAGAACCGGGCCAGGGACTCTGCGCGATCTTTCCTTCCTCTTCCTTATCCTATCCTCTCTTATTTCTTGCACATCCTTAACACAAACATAATCACTACACTACGAGTCGGAAGCTTAGATCTTGCCGCGGCAGGGGCGGTGTGCCCTGCTGAAGGAGATGTCTGGAGGGGAAATAGCCCGCAAGACGGCGTGTGGGTTAGCGCTGAATATCAGTATTCAATAAGGAGGAACACCGCCCCCCCCCCAAATAAAATATTATCTTCTTTAACGGGATTAATGACCATAGCAGTTGACCAGTCCGAGAATTTTAATCAATCAATCACTCAAAGCGAAGAAGTGGAGAATGAGCGGCATTCTGGAAAGAGGTATGAGGGGGAAAAAACATGTTCAGGAAGGATAGGTGCAAGTCGAAAAGGGGAATGTAAGAAAGGATATCTAACTGGGACTGTGTGAATGTATGAGTTGGAATCAACAGTGCAAAATATAAGGTGCACAGGGGGAAACTTGGATATGAAAGAACATACAAGTGGTGAAAATGAGAATTATCAAGACGATAATGTGAAAGGCAAAATGACAAATGATTATTAGGAATTTAACGAACCCGAACTTGAAGGCAGGATGTGAGATATTGGCAAGAAGGACATGAGCGAGGACGACGAAGATGGCAATGAGGACAATGAGAGCGATGGTTGAAGGAGCCTGAGGGTCAGAGTGCAATGAATGAGCAAGGTCAATGTGAGAAATCGTGGTGACGAAATAGCTAAGGCTGTCAGGGCCACACGGATTGGCTGGGATCGAACCCGATCGAACCTCCCAGCAGTGGAGGGGAGGTGGTAGTGGTAGGTGGTGGTGGGTTGTGGTGGTGGTGGGAAATGGACGGGGGAGGCAGCCGGTGCAGTGCGGATCGGGGCAGCAGACGGGCGGGGTCTGGGAAGCGGTCAGTACCGCACAGCAGGTCGCACGAGCGGCACTAATAGAGACGCTACAGGGAGCGGATCGCTAAGAGGGCAATCTTCATTATGGTCGGGCAGGCAACGGGCGCCGACCGGCCACGCAGTCCGTGGGGCGAGCAGGGGAAGGGAGGGAGGGAGGGGCGGGGCGAGTGACGCCAACGGACGAGCGGCACGACTATCACTATACCATAACACAGCGGTGAATGAGCAAATTTCCCACGTGAGATGCAATGAACGGTGCATTTCAGACTAAAATCTCCAACGCTTAGACATTTAATTTATCTCTGTCAAATGAATGAATTTAATAACTGGAGCGTTTCGTGCCAAATAATTAATTGGCATATCGAAAACTAGCAAGGAGAGGAAATTGTTTCACATAAATCGCCACTATTCACTAATCATTGTATTCTTCACCATTCCCCAACAATAGATTAATGAGATTTTACTCTTTTTCCAGATTCATTAAGCAAATACTGAGATGATCCTTTACATTCTTTTCTGTTGAGAGCAACTTAATGTAGCTCTCCTCCCGCCCCATGGTGACATATATTTTACAGTACTGAACACTACAAAACAAATAATCAAATGGAACAAAAATTATTGTTCAATTAGTATTAATAATCTTGTACGAAATAATTTAAATACAGAGCCTCATAATAAGACAATATCAAATGATTTTCCATATATTTCATTTTCCTGGTCTACTGGTATAATAATTCCATCAGTGGAACAGAACTTATCACATAAATGCCAGAGTCACTGACAAATCCCCACATCTATCAACACTCTTCATTCAAATCCCCCTTATTAACTTTATCAACTTCCTCATATCATTTCACTTTAGCCCGAGGCTATTAAGCAGTCAATTTTCGTTCATAGAGAGGTTCGTCAGAGATTATCATAATTTATTGCCTTTCAACCCTCTTTCAACCTCTAATTAGATAAAAAAATCTTCTCGAGAAACGTGTAAAGCGGGATAGTACGAGCCTCGAACATGCGTCTTTCCTTCGTCAGTTGCGAACATCGAACCCGAACCGTCTGCAAACGCCAGTTCGCATCTTGTAATTCGTCTGTCACGCTGCCACCGACTCCACCCCTACCTCCTATCGGCGTATTTGCCGCCTCCATCACAGACACCGCTTCTACCTTCGCTACCATTGCCTTTACCTCCGCCTCCGCCATTGCTGCCACTACTTCACCAGCGCATACTTCTACATTGGTTCGAACATCGGGTCCTACCTCCTCTGCTACCTCCCCACTCCGCTCCCGTAAACCCCAACTGCTACCGCGAAGACCTCCATATCTCTATCTATCTCTCTATCTCTCTATCTCTCTCTCTAATATATATATATATATATATATATATATATATATATATATATATATATCCACCTTTGCCATGGGCAACCACTCCCATGGGTGCCACTACCTCCACCTCTGCCACCGCCTCCATCTCTGCGTTCATTAGGGTCCGCCACCACCACCTCTGTTACCGTCTTTGCCTCCACATTCTTCATCGCCTCTATCTCCTCCATCACCGTCTTCACCCCCTCCATCACCGTCTTCATCCCCTCCATCGCCGTCTTCACCCCCTCCATCACCGTCTTCACCTTCATCAAATCATCACCGCCGCTGCCGCGCTTTACCTCCGCCTTCGCCACCTCCCCCGCCGCCGCGCGGCACCCAAACCGAAGCGATCCCAACCTCTGCCCGGCTCTGCGCTGCGTATCCCGCGGCGATGACGTCACATCCGACGGGGCGTGCGCGCAGCACGTGGCGCGCGTAAATCACGTACCGACTCCGCTCCGCTCCACTCCGCTCCGCTCCCATCCGCCACGCGGCGCCGGGCGGGCGAGCAGCGCGCTACGTTTCGCGAGGTGTGATCTCCTCCGCCATTGTGCAGCCTAGGCTCCATCGACTTTTCCTCGTATGCGGCCGAGCAACAGAGACAGAAAGAAGAAAAACGAGTACTGAAAATCGTGGAACTTTTTCAATCAAAGAGAACAATAGTGGCTTGGAGCAATTTGTTCCGATTACCATTCTTGGCATTTCTTTACAGCTTCGTAACAACAGTAGTATCGAATGTAAATTAAGGATACAACATTTGTATAATTCCTCTTAGCTATTGCTTCTTCTTGAAATGTGACATTTCTGTATTAGATGTCAGTCCTTTTAAATTGCAGAAAACATTGCAGCTTAGAATATAAAATGGAGACCGGGATGGATTGAAGTTAGAATGATTAATGTGATGCGATCATACATATGTATGCAATGAAATTAGTTGTTTAATGCCTGGGAAGAACGAGTAATCATCTGAAATTTCAATTTCCACTATCGGATATTAGCGCATGTACTTTTCAGAATATACTTCAATGAGGAATCTAAGAAATCGAATTTGCATTTCCTCCAAATGATAAAAGCTTTATAATTTATTATAAATAGAGAACATTAAGTTAGTGAAATTATATTGAAGATGGAATTAGCAGGGAATTTATAATGGAGTAAAGTTGATCGAATTCTCTTACAATATTGAATCTCTTCAAAACTGTCTGAATGCAAACCGAAAATTCGCGTCTGTATCTCTTTTCTTATCCTTAAAAAACAATAAAAGAAACAAAATCTAATTTCTATTCTCAACGAAAACCCACTAAATACGCGATCACTTCAGTAATCTAACTTCTCCTTGAATGATGCTGATGCTATTTACAAAAGTAAAGAATTTAGCATTGCCTGAATACTGCTTAGTGAAAAACACCACGTAAATTTAGATTATTTTCGCCTGGCCTACTTTTTCTTACCTCGATTTACCTTCCTGATAAAGTTTGGCAAATCTTTCGGAATTCGAAGGGCACTGTACGTTGATCAAACGCAAAGCTAATGAATTCACTTCCAATTACAAAGGAACCACTTCGACAACTCACTGGCAATCGTACGCCAAACACTAGTTGGTACACACAGAATTAAAATAAAACTTAAAGCAACTTGAAAGAAATGTTTACATGCGTTACAAGCCAAGAAACATACTCAATATATTACTACACTCAGTAGATCTATCTATCCACATTTCATTCCATTTAAAGTTTATAAAAATATACTAACAAAAAGGGTAGTTTGACGAGATGATTTTTTTCACATTGGTGCAAACAGCAAAGCACTTTCGTGAAAATGGTTTAAATATAATAAAATTAATAATCTTCCACACACAAAAAATATTATGTTTCATACCCATACGTTTCGGAAAATTCATTTTTCCTCTAGTGGCTAACAATTCAAAATTAGTTTTTGAATAATAAATACGAATAACGCAAGTATACAATAAATAATAATTTAATATATTTCAATAAACTCACGCACTTAAAGTGGCAATTGGAGGATGCGTAGCGTACATAATTGTAGCTCCGGGCGATAGAGTGAATTATACGAAACATGTATGACGTCGGATCCGCATTAATTAATTTTAGTTGCAGAATATTGTATGTGTCATTCTTTAAAGATATACAAGAATTTTGAGATTTCACCGAAATTGCGACAAACCTCTGCAGACAGGAAAAGAATCAGTAAAAAACCTGCAATTGACTCCACATTCACAATTATCTTTGCAAATACAACTTCTTAAAACACCAATTTACTTGGTTTTTGTACAAAACGCGACAGCGTCTAGTGACGGTGTGACACTGCAGTTTTTAAACGAGACATCGTCCCACGAAAACAAGCCCGTCCATTAAGCAAACACAGCAATTCTCAGCGGCTCATACATCCTGATGTAACACCCTTCTACCCAAGCCGCATCCATCGCCTTTTAACTCCGCGCGTGGATGGCGCGGCAGACGAGGGCGCGGGTCCAACCCACAGAGTCATTTCGCTCGTTGCTCTTTGTCCTTGCGTCTGTGCGTTAGGCTGCAGCGGCAGCGACGGCGGGGGCCACAGAGGAGATGGTGGCGGTGGTGGGGGTAGTGGGGGAGGCGCCTGATGCAGCTGTCGTAGCGGAGGCGAGAGCGAGGCGGGATGGATTCGGGTGAGGTGGCGACAGAGGGAGTGGCGGTGGCAGTAGCGGCAGAGGCGGTGATTGGGGGCAATGGTGACGGCGGTGCGGGTAGCAGGAGAAGGGGGCATAATAAGATGGGGGAGACGGGGGCTGCGATGGTCTCCCGACCTCTCCCCTGCTGCCCTCACTTACTCGCTAAATGTGGGCAACAAGTCCCAGAAGACGCCAGACTTTGGTAGTATTCGTAGTACACTCGCTTGACCTGAGAGCGTGGGGTTCGAAGAAGCACCAGGGCAATTAGTAATGGAGAGCTGTCAATTCCCTTACTGAGGGACTTCATTGCTTCTAATGGAAAAACATACACAAGATGCGTTAGTAAATATTACATTAACTCCCTTATTAAATTGTCTCCCAAACACACAACATTTTTATCTAACAGTTTCGTTTAAAATACTTGCTAATTAACATACAAATTACCCGTATCATTTATGGAGAAATAGCAGAGAATTAATATATGTGATAAGCAAGTTTCAATGGAGGTTTAAAGAGCTATAATGAACATTTAAAACAAATTAATGTGTTATGGTTATAATTCCGTATTCTTCTATACCAAACAATTCCGAAGGAAAATATTTTAATTTGTCTCAAGGCGAACAAAGAGAACACGATACAGTAATTTACGAGTGAACTTAAGGTCAAATAATATATATAAAAATATATAATGTTCAATGAGAAGTTGTGTTAAAAAATTTCTAAACGATATTCATAACGTGCAAGAGGTCGAAAAATTATGTCGAGGACAGCTCAGGAAAACTTAAGATCAACAAATGGATTACTCACTCTCTACCAAAAAACGTCCTTTGGTGAACCATGAGCAAAACCGTTTTATTTGGAGGGCGTGATGTATGACACTCATTGATAATTGTCAGTTGAACTAATTATAGTATATTGAATATAAGAAAGCCGATCGAGGAACTAAAGCATATTTCTGGTTATACGCTCTACAGTTAGGTTAAATACAGTTACATCTCCTCAAACAGGAACTTCCTATAACTCAGTCACTCTGCAGATGTAAAACCCATTTTCAGAATTTAAGGTCAAGCAACGTCTCTCCAAATAAACCAAGGACGACATTTGTTCTGTGTGTAATTTTCGAGGACTGCAGAGTAAATTTTCAGTGTTGGCATTTTCGTAGTAACTATAAATGAAAAAGAACCACTCTGCCAAACAGACTAGACAGAACACGCTCGTAGAAATGCGACGAAAAATATGTGTTCAATTATTTAATTCCAACTGTATCACTTTTGTTTGTTACGAACGCATATAGTATTGATACAATTGATGTATTTCATTTTTCTGCATTAAAAATTAATACCGTCATAGACGACCTAAGAATGTATTGTCGATAATTTCAAACTGATGAGTTTGAAGTATTGAACTTGTATTCAAATGTTTCTAACGCAAGTAAACAATTGCATTATTGCAATGCGTTATTGTGAAGGCTAAGGGAGTGTTGTCTGGAATTGGAAGATGCATACAAGCCAAACTCGTATAGTATAATTAAATAAATAACGGACAAAATTAATTTCATTATTTGTAACATCAGGTAAGGCCTTCCATATACTCTTGTCACATTTTCAAGAATAGCCAGTTTCAAATTAATGAAACGTTAGATTTATTGCTGAATTTATTATCCACAAACGTATTATATAAATTACGTAGTTCATCATAACACATGTTTCAGAGATTACAAGATGTATGGGTAATTGCATAATTTCCTCTGGAGGAGAACTAGTCAACCTCCAATTACAACAAGAAATTCACGTTCCCGGAGTTTTCCAGTGGCCCCTCATCTCGCCAAACGAGGCCAGAAAGGAAATTGGCGGTACGTGTACTGCAAATGGAAGTCATGGGAAAGAAACTTTAGAGCGCTAGCCTCGCAGCGTTTGCCCGTACACTGTGAACCACTTGACGAACTACAAAGCCCTTTATCGCGCCGCATCTGGGAAAACGGCTTTTCTCCGAAGGGGGAGGCCCTCCGACGCAGGGCGAGAGCGGGCGGGCCCAACCTCGATCCTGAAGATATGCAGCGGGGCGTTGCGCAATGGTGACGGCACTTCCGGTGGCTCGTTTCCGTTCGGAAGCCCCTGCTGCACTTGCTGCACCGCCTTCGCCCGCCTCGCCCGTGAGGGGCCGCCAGAGTTGGCAGCGGTTAAGCAAAGGCTTCTTTCGGACTCGCAGCATTTTGATTAATTTACGTTTTGGACAAGCACGCTCTCATACGGAGCACATGCAGTAGCAAACGCGATCACGCTCAAAAAGTATTAACAAGATATAAATTATTGAGAGATAGAATTCTGTATACTAGTGGGCTCAAGAAAACGCATATTTAATGACTGGATTCTTTGCCAGAGCTCACTCGATGCCTGAGCCTTCGACTTATTTCAGCTCCTCTCACTTAATTTCGCTTCACTAAATGAGCCTGAGCCTGAGCCTTCGACTTATTTCAGCTCCTCTCACTTAATTTCGCTTCACTAAATGAAACACCCCGGCAACAAATTACTCTACACCATGGCGTCTAAATTTTTGTTTTCAAAAACATTTATATCACAAATATCACCAATGAAGCAAATGGAATTCCAGATCAACAAACTATTTTAGTAGCATTTTAATAATATTTTTTATTAAATTGTAAACTTGTTTTGTTTTCTGTTATACTAATTTGATAATTATTGCACTGCATAATTCAGCGATTATGTCTCAATCTAATATCGTTTTTTTATCGTTCAATTTTTTTTGTTTTTGTTTTTTTGTTTTTTGTATTTTGATAGACACGATGATCATTTTTAGCTGCTCTAGAGACCTCTAGGAAATAAGTAATTTAAAACAAATTCATAAATTCAAGCTTTATAAACGTATTCAATCATACTGATTTTTTTCTCTAGGGCTTTTATCTAGCGGAGAGACGGATACTCTTTGCGTCCTGATGGGACGCACATTCGACCGTACACAAGACACCAACACACTTGCGGTTTCCTCTTTTGATAAATAAATAAAGATATTGTCTAGTATCAATACTTTTTATTCAGCTTATGATCGTTTCGATCGCGTAGCGATCATCCTCAGAGCTAAAATGTGAAATACAAATATTATTAACAGGTTGTAGTTTTTGTATGCAAAATGCGTATAGCAAAGCAAACTGGATCGCACATACCTTGCAGCTTCTGGGCCTTCTGTGAATTTTTGAGCGTGTGTCTTGTTTAAGAACACAGCCGGTCGGCAGGGGGAAGTATTGATACCAGACAATATTTTTATTTATTTATCATAATAAAAAGGTATCTACCTCACCAGCGATCCAATTAATAAGGTTTCCTCTTTTGTGTGGTAAGCAGAACGCGAGGCCCTCCGCAATTTCTTGTACTTCCCAGTCTTTTAGTGACGTGAGAGTTTAACCAAGTTCTTACCCAAATTTTGCGGAACAAATCCCAGAGCTCCGAAAACTATCGGAATGACCTGTGCTTTTACGCTTCATATTCGGGTGATCTCTATTTCCAAACTTGTTTTGAGACGTTTCTCTGCCTTCTTAGTTACGACGTTTGGTCGCACGGCACAGCCATATTATACAAGTAGACATGTTTTTTTTCTTCAAATCCCGTATCACAGTATCCAGTATGTTTGTCACAATCGTGCGATCAATTTCTTGGTTGTACAGTTTGGTACACAGACCAAAAGACGTCACTGATTTTGGTGAGTACTCGTACCACTTGGAACATGTGTTTGGAACTTTGAAGGCGGTAAAGATCTGCCAATGGAGGTAATTACGTACACACCCTGCCGTGTCTTTTCAATTATTACGTGTTTGCTTGAATTGGACAAGCTGAGATAATATGATCAATGGTTTCTACTTGTTCCTGGCAAATGCAGCATTTATCATCTTTAACATCATCATCATCATCATCATCATCATCAACATTATTATTATTGTTGTTATTATTACTATTACTATTATTATTATTGTAATTATTCATGTTGTCATATTGACAAAACTAAAACTTAAATAAGGACAGGAGGAATTGTGGGTAACGAGAAGCAAGGGAAGTAATTATTACACAGAGTCCTTCCTGTCCACTGTGTGGAGCGAGTGAGGTGTTATTCATCGCGTCGGTTTACTGGTGAAAAACTGAACATTTTGTTAGGTAACCTAACCAATTAAAAAAATTCACATTATTAAATTTGAAAATACTTTTAAAATTGTTTAAAGTGATGGATACTCAACAGTAAGCTAATGTATAAGAATCACTTTCTGCTGGTTTGCTTATGCCATACGTTATACACTGAAATAAGGTAGTACAATAACATTTAGTATGTAAATATTAAGTTCGTCTTTCAACTAATAATGTAAGTAACACATTACGAATCACTACTTATTGGTATCAGAATATGGCATAATTCGACACATGAGGGCAAAATAATGAGTTTGAGGGCAAACGATTTTCATTGCTGTCAACTCGACTAATGAGACGTAACATGTACGAAGACAAATGACTTAATTCAATGCTTGTAACTTTCTCTTAATTTTCCTTCCTTATTTTCAATTATTTTAGAATTCTTCGCCTCCAAAGTCATATACCCGAAGCCCATTCTTACAAACACCATGTATACGTGAACTTGCTGAAACATCGTTACAAAAAGATCGGCTGATCGCCGAGAGCACTTCGCGGAGTCATAGCCCACTTCCACAACCACGTTCAACCGTTGGGGATCCTGCGAAGAGCGCCTGAACGTCTCGATCAACAGCCGCCTCCTGTCAACCTGTTTACCTCTCCCGCCCGGCGCGGCGCGGCGCCCCGCCCCCTCGCATCGTCGCCTCCCGTCAGCGCTACGCGCGCCACGTGCTTTCTCACGTGCGAGAGCACAAAGTCTGCGCGCTGCGCCTCCGGCGACAGATCGGCGCGCAAATGTAGGCCATGACGCGAACTAGACGTACAAACATGCCCGCGCGTCGTCACCCTTGAACCAAAAGAGATTTTGCACGTCCTGAAGCACGATGTCATATTCGATATGAATCGATGTTGCAGCCTCTGCGCACTCGCAAACTCCAACGTAACGTAACGTTACAGTCAGAAAAACTCTACTCCATCATAATTAGCTAGTGTAGTCAAATCGTGAAACTTGTAAAGTCATGTGATAATAATAAATGAAATTGAAAAAAAAAATTGTTCTCAACTGTGCGGCTAACTCTAATTCCCATGATGCATCATTATGTTAGTGGATCTGATCTGCATTTTTACTAATAATTTGTGTATATAATTGTATATAAACAGATCAGTAAATGGAAAGGGGGCAGCTCTAGTCGAACAAATTCAAATTAAAGGTTGTGAAATTAAGGGAATTGCTTTGAAAGTGCAGAACTACTTTCATTTATAATGGAAATTTTGGCACAAAAAGAGAGTTTACACTTGTCACAATTCAGGTCACATAGTGTAAAATATTATTACATTTTACACTAAACTGCAAAAATACCATGGAAAATAGCAACCCCATACCTTCAACTACGTCGGGGCTGCTACGTCTTGTTTGTTAAGGACCAGACAAGCCGGCGCCCCGAGCTGAATTGCCAATTCAACACTGGCCTCGCCAGACAAACTCTTCATCTGACCATTTCTCCATAAAGCAATGATACATGGCGTAGAGAACTTAGAAAATATAAGCTGTAGCAGGAAGTATTCAATTGCTTTTGTCATAAGATATTCTTTTTCTCAAAAAGAAACGACACTCATGACTAGAATAGACACTGGCAACACTTGCAAAACGGCGAAATACGAAATAATCTTCGAACTTTCCAACCAATGTTTTGAATGCCTTGCCAATAGCTGTATGCCGAGCAGCACACCCCGCCGCCCGCACAGTTTGCTGTTTCTGCACCGAGCAGTGAAACACCCATAAACAACGGGAAAAATACAAGGGTGTAAGAAGTAATTTTTCTAAGAAGACATCACTCTTCCCTGAAAACAGACGTTTATGACAGTTTGCAAATGAATATTAAAGAGCACTCAAATTTGAAATACTAGTCAAACTTCCAATAATGCATTTGGTCAGGAAAGACCGTAAGAATTTTTATTATGCAAATTCAAGCATCAAAACCGAAACGTTTGCAAATCCGCATGATCGCCTGGTCCATCAAACGCTCCACGACTCACTGGCCGTTGTTGAACATAGCAAAGAAGCCCACCGTAAATAACTTTGGAAATGCAGAGGTAAACCAAGAAACTATTGCTTTTCCGACACGAGAAGACAGCACGTGTTTTTCAAGGCATGTCTTTCAAGACAATCTGATGGAAGAACATAAAATTTAAATAGTAGGTATTCGTAAATGAAACAATCCGAGTACTACTCCAAAATTATCCTCAAATTTTTTGAATATAGTCTACTCACAAGAATTTATTAGTCCATGACAAACCTATGCTACTAACTATTACGGGAATTAAAGCAAAAATCGTGAAATTTTTAAACAAAAAAAACTGGCAAAAAAATATAAAAGGAGTAATCCTCTTGAAAAAGCTAGTTTAAACAATTCCGCGGAATCAAGCGACAATGCCAATATTTAAAATCTAGTTACATTACGAAGGATGGGAAATAAGCTAGTATTACAAAAAAATCCTATTTGAAGATCTTACATCATCAACTGCTATTGTCCTTACTCCCGTGAGTGTAGTATATTAATTATGGGAAGTGGAGGTGAGCCTGGCCGATTGGTCTCCCGACATCTGTGATAATGTAGTGCGTATCAGTGTAAGTAAGGGGCGAGGATAGGACAAGGAAGAGTAGGGAAAGATTGCGCGCGGACCGTGGCTCATTTCTTAGTGCATTGCTCTGCTCCCACTTTGCCTGGCATTGGTCGCAGAAACCACAGAAAACTACCAATCTAGGCGGTCGGCGCTAGAATTCTCCTTGAATCAGTGCCTGAATCGTAAATCAATTACTGACAATGGTGATGTACTGTTTTACAGGGATCATCAATACCTGACAATCTACGAAAAGATAAATGAAGTATTTCTCCAGAAAGATACACCCAATTCAAACTTCAGCGAAAAACAAAACAAAAGCAAAACGCATCCCAACGAGTCCCAATTCTCGCGCTAATTGCAAGCAGCGCGCGTCCAGCGAAGCGATAGCCCAACAAGGAAACTCGAATTTCGCTCCTAATAGGCGTTGGCGCGCGTCCAAGCGCATGCCCACACACATCCATCAAGAAGACGCTCTCTCGCGACCGCCCGCCCGCGACAACAAATCGGGAAGCCCGCCAGACGCTGGAGCACGCCTCTCGAAGCGACCGCAGCCGCTGACGTCACTCGGCGTGTGCGGAAACTTATGTGTAGTTTTGAGTCCGGTGGCAAATTCCTATATCGTCCGTCTAGACAAACAAACCCTGCTTTCCTGTTTGCTCGACGTGACTGCAAAAATGATCGTTACCGTTCTAATACCCCCAACAAGATATATTCATGACATATAAAATTCAAAAACAAATTTTCGAAACTTTTTAACTGATTCTCTTGATAAAAATAACGACTTTTAGTTGTGACGATCTTCGTGCAAAAAGACGATATGATGAAATCATTCGAACATTCGAGATACGAGACTGTCCAGTGCCGATTTGCGCCTCTCGTATTGAACTGTGACCCGAAAGAATTCACAAAAGCCGACGTTTACCACTTCAAGTTCACCGCATCTTGCAGTTAATTGAACACCATTCATCATCGCAGGTTTAACAAATCTACTGGGAGCAAGCTTACGCACTCCGGTGTGCATGCTCCGGTTAAGCAGGATCCCACATCCGGAAGAAAAGAGGGAGTTGGTGGGTTTCGTTTGTTCTGTTTTACTTGCGAGTTGTGACTGAATACTCTCGTGTTCAGTCCCATGGGTAGAATGGTACGGGGGAAATTTGAATGTGCCCCTAACAGGAATGGGAGCCTCCTTCATCCAAACATTAAGGAACGGGGGGGGGGTGTTAGAAACGTTTATGAAAGTCCAAATAATTTTTTAAGTTGAGAGTTTCACAAATACGCCAAAAGTTATTTTTTTTATAAAAAGCCAAATAATATGGTGAGATATATACAACCAAGCAATAATATAAAAATTGCTTGCAATAGAAATCTCCGCAACTTCAATTCCTTGTCTGACATCGCTTTGCGATGATAACACCAGGAGAGGAGTAGTAATGTTAACTATAGAAAGTCATTTTCTTCATACCGATGGTTTCTTTCAATATATCAGAATATTGTTATACACTTGCACATCTTTTTTACCGATTTTTAATTGTAAGGTATTCAATTGAGGTATTCAATGAATTCATTCCAAGTAGGACTACCCTTCTCGATATACGTGTTAATTTTACTTTGAGAGAATCTCTCTTCCCTCAGAATTTTTGTGTCTGCCAAATTTGGCACCAGATTCGTGTTTATATTTACATTTAAAACACTAAAAGTTTATGTTTATAAGAAAGTTTAGCAGGAAAGTAGATTATGTACAGAAATCGTCTGACACATGTGTTCTTTCATCTAAAACTCTGTGATTATAATGATGTGGTGCATTACGTTTTTAAGTTAAGATGGACATGAGGATTTGTTTGCTATAGTTTCCTACAACATTCATGTAAAGGTATTCGGATCTGTAAAATACTTCAATTACATTTTTTAGAAAATGTTCAAGTTTTTGTTCACAGAGATAGTGATTGTGTTGTCTCAGAATGGGTATACCTCCTTAATTTCATTATTCTTCGAGTTTAAATAATGAACGACATTGAATAATGTTTTTGGGGCTTTAGATTTTCCAAATAGTGAATATGTAGAACTTATGTAATTTTTCTACTACTTCTCTTGCTTTGGTTTGTTCTGATCACAAAGATTCACCTAGAAATTATGTAAACATTCAAATCTGAAAATTTAGAAGATTCCACTCATTTAACTTATTTCTCTCGCAGTGTATCGCACCCTCGAGTATAACCAAATGCATTAAATCTCGCTGTATTACACCGCAGTAATACCAGAATACACCGCTCGCCGGTATTAATCTTCTAATACCTATACGGAAATGACGATACGTCGAAAAAACGTATTGGAACGGTATTTCGATTTTTTCCAACAGTTTCTCTTCAACATTCCAACTTTTTCTAACACTTGGAGACGTTTCTCTGTGCGATCGCCATCGGTCTGTCATTTGACAATGATAACGCCGGCGGCAGGGCGAGTGGTGAAGGTGGCTGCAGAATCGTGCGACTGAAAGCACGACGCGCTTTACGCAACGAGCGCGGATGCTGCTTTAGCTGCGGCCACCAAGAAGATGCTATCATCTGCGAGAGCGGGCGCAAGAGACAACAAATCGGGATGACCGCCCGACGCTGGAGCACGACTCGCGCGGGCAATCGGTGACGTCACTTGCGGCGATAACGCCGGCGCCTTCCGTAAAAAAAAAGATATGCGAGTATTCTTTCAATGTAGAGGTGTTTTATATTAATATATTACAGTAGAATATATTATAAAATTGTACCGGTCTTCATGCATAAGATGCTCATTATAATACACACAAATCCGAACATAATTATATTTAATCCTCACTTGACATAGTCATTCATTTTATTAAACAGTGAATCATGTTCGATAAAGGCTTTATAAACTGTTTTCAGCACAAACTAGTGTCAAGAAAGTAAACATAGGGTGACCCACCCATATGTCATTTATTCATATATTGGGCCGCATTTTGAAATATAATTCGGCATATCGAATCACCGGTATATTTTATTCAAAATCGCACCTGAGCAAGTATATTGCAAAAGTCAAAATGTTTGTAACATTGGCCAGCCATTCGTGCAAAATTAGAAAACGCACAACAACACAGTCGATGTCGGCGGTGGGCAAATGCAGATGGTTCCATGGCAATTAGTCAACAAAAATAGCAAACAACGCGAAATTCATTAATCAAAAATAAAATGAAAAATGTTGCCATTCTTAACACTTCGCTGGCTTCCGATGTTACTGGAATCAGTGACGTCACTGACGATCATAAGGCACACAGCCTGTGTGTGGAGATAGAGTTGCATAAAACTGTCAATCCCATATATTCCCACAAAAACCTACAAACATATTTTGACATAATCCAATACCTACGGCAAATTAACGAAAAAAATCACTTCTTAACGAGGGTAGTACGTTCGTCGGCGCAACGGCAGCCGGTGATGTCAGTGGACGGCGCAGATCGAATAGACAGCTGGGGGATCGAGTGACCGCCTTGCACTCGCCGCGCGCCGTATGCAACGCGCGTGGGCGCACCTGGCACGCCGCCACGGAGGCGCATCTGCGCGGAGCGCCGCGCGAAGATCAAAACAACGGTCGCGACGCGAGCGCACGCCGACGACTAATAGCTCGTCGCTTTTAATCTGAAATATGGCACGCGCCCACGAGCGCAATTGTGGGATGGAAATAGCGCAAATGTGCACACGCGTGCGGCAGGCAAGCGGAGCGAAATAGTAGATTGCCAGGGGCTTGGCTGTCGAGTGTGACTTCAGTACCATGTTTCTGAACTAGAGACACGAGGGGTAATTAATGCAATGATACGTGATTGTATGAAGGAAGTGCAATTAAAATCAATTCTTTAACTTCCTGATTCCTTAGCTAATCGCGTGATTCAGTCCAATTCATATATGCAGTCGTAAATTGGTAATGATCGGCCGTAGGAATGCAGACGTAATATTGGAACAACTCCAAAAGACTAAACAATCACTTCCTTATCACACGCGATCACTCATAAAAATGAACTTTTTCCCTTCGTTTACACGCGCTCTCTCCGCTCTAACACCAAACATTCACAGGCGGATACTTACATAGCTCCTGTACGACGACATCCTTCCCGAGTTTCGTCCGACGCCTCACAGACACACACACTCACACGCGGGCGCCTCGCCTCGGAGGGCGTCGCCAACCACACCGCCAACAGTCCTCCTGTTCCTGCTTCAGCAGCACCAGCACCACCACCACCAACACAACGCACCACCGGAGCTCATCACGAGCCAGCCGACGCCCCGCCGAGGGCACGTGTGCGGTCGCCGCGCGGTCGCGGCGCACCAACGAGCAAACGAACGAACGCGGAGGAGTCGGAAGGCGACGACGACGACGACGACGACGGCGGCAGCGGGCGGCTGCGGCGCCGTCCGCGACTAGCCGAGTTCGAGCGGCGAGCACCGCACGATTGGCCTCAAGCCGGGGAGGAGGAGGACGCCGCCGCTGCTGCTGCCGCCGCGGCGCGCGCGCGGAGCGGCGAGCGGGGCGCACTCGCGCGGCCAACGCCGCCGCCGCCGCCTCCGCCGCCGCCGCCTCTATTTCGAGCCCGCCCAGGGTTTCCGCGCCCGGAGCAGGAGAGCGGCGTGCGTGGCCGAGCGAGCGAGACGGCGAGCGGAGTCTTGCTCGCAGACGCCTCCCGCTGTCGGCGTCGCCGATTGCGTCCGCACGTCAGGGACCGAAGGTTCCTTGCGGACGGATTATACAACGCTGAAATAGGGAGATCACTACAAGAAGGCACCGCTTTGACAACTACTGTTTGGCCACTGCTGGTGAAATAAGTGCAGGATATGTCCAAAATTATTTTGTGAGTGCGTTCGTTTACAGTTAGATCATGTGTAAATGGTTTCACCACTATCCCTCGCAATGTCACCGCCCTGCGTGGCGTTCATTTGTTTCCCAACCTGTCCAACTGGTCCCTTCTTCGAGTATCTCTTCTACAATACGACCGCGTATCTGAATAAGTAGGTAAATATTATAAGTATAATAAAAATAGCCCCGTAAAACTTACTCTAATGGGACTAGTGTAGAGAGGGGAGTGTACATGACCGAGAGGGCGAGCGACGTCGCGTTGCCGATTTCACGCTATGATGCAAAACAAATTAATGATGAAAGGCTAGTGAAACTATCTGATTCCAGTGATGTCATGCGTGCATAAGTATGTAAAAAGAATATGTATAACACAAAAATAATAAAAAACGTCTTAGTGCCTACTCGTAAGATCAGATTCAGGTTAACATACCATGCGGCTCCATGAGGCTCCATGCGGAGCATGACGAAACCAAGGGGCTCTCTAATGATTGAGTACATTTACGTACATGAATGTTAAAATAATCTATAAGTTTTGCAATTAAAAATTATATTGCATTTTTCTACATATTTTGGAACTAATATAAATTTTTGTATAAAAATATTTAGTCTTCCTATTCTGGAGAAGTCCTAAGAACGTTTCTTTAATCCACCCCTGGTTACGATACTCGTACTGCGAGAGTTAGTGGCCGTTCTAACGGAGGCGGTGGCGAAGACTCCAATGCTTAGATGCACACATTCCTGTTGCAATAATAGTGCATTTCTCTAGAATATGCTGTTAGTTGTACTATTAGAAGAGTTGCGTGTAGAATATACCCAATGCTGCCGCTTAGACCCGCAAAGAAAAGTAAATTGTTCAAGAAAATAGAGCAGTTCCCTGATGATAATCGTAGCATCCGCAAGCCTAGGAAAAGGATAGAACAATTCATTGATAAGTGATATCGTGACTGATTGTCCGGACAATCAGTCATGTCCTGATCATACTAGTGAGAGTTGAAGATCTGCAGTTTAGTG
The DNA here is from genome assembly GCA_038098605.1 of Gryllus longicercus. NCBI lineage: Eukaryota > Metazoa > Arthropoda > Insecta > Orthoptera > Gryllidae > Gryllus > Gryllus longicercus. Next base: position 1,015,297 of record JAZDUA010000497.1, on the reverse strand, counting down.
GCCAGCGCACTAGCTTTCCACCTTTTTATATCGAGATACATATGCCTGTTGATTTGGTGAAAATTGTTGAGAAAAAAGTTGGTTCGCGGCAGATTTTGCCATGGAAATCTAGATTCCCCTGCAAGTCATTACACTATGAACCTGTTTCCGCTCTCATTATTCACCAAATCCAACAAAAACCATCATCATCGTCGTCATCGTCATCACCCTACAACGTTAAAATCGTCATTGGGAGATCCGACAACGGACGCGTTGTAGTTACAGCTGCTAACGTTCCAATAATCCGAATTTCATATAAAAATAGCATAACCGATGACCTAATATTGGTTAGAGTAGATAAATATCTAGGAAGATATACTGGAGAAAAAACAGACCAAAAATGCCATTTCATACAAGCCTAATTGATACTCTTGATACGTATAACTAGAATACGATCTTTATGATACCTATCGATCGAGAACAGTATTAATAACACGTATTAAGTAGAATTTTTTAATGTCCATAATTCTTTCTGAATTATTTTCATGCATTTTTGCACAGAAGAAAAAATTATGCTCTTAATTTTCCGACTAATAAACTCATTTCCGCTATTGAACATGATTCCTTAACACGAACATTAGTTTTCCAAATAACACGTCGACATAATAATATGGCATATTTGAAACACACAATAACTCATTGTGTGCAAAATTGAAACTAAGCACTCACTTAAACTTTTAAACGTGAAACTGAGATTCGCTAGTAATGATTGTTAACATTAGTGTGAAACACTTGATAACAATCTTCTACGAAATCTTCACGCCAGTGGACGTCACGCTGCTTTTGTTCTTTCTTTCCTGTTCCGTTCTGTCAGAAACTCGCTATGAAAACGCTCTCGCGAGTCATATTTTGACGGACAAGGGAATAAATAAACATGTCTAAGCATGTTCTCTTTTATAATACAGAAGATAACAAGAAAATTTGAAATTTTTAGCCTCTTCTTGTTGATAAGTAAAGCGCCTGAAAGTTAGTTTCCCGAATTTCTAACGTAGTAACAAATTAAAATAAACCCCAGATGAAGTCTAGTACTAAATATGAAACAGAAAATCAGCAACGATAAAGTTTATTTCCGAATTATTTAATTTCGTTAAAAAAGAACAATATTGAAGTGAGTACATATATGCATTTCTATACTAAACGGCATTGATTTAAAATGAAAAGAATAAAGATTTCATTAAAATCCGCCCCTAGTGATCACTGATCACAACTTTGCGCTCTTAGTTCATTTATACTTCGAAAAAGTCTTTTATACTATTTTCTTAGCTAAAGAACGTATATTATTTCATCTGCTAAAACAATGGTGGTTTATTCTAGATAGTTTTATTTTCAGGGTAGTATCCCTGTGCATAATTCTGCGTCTCTTCAGTATTCTCATATTCAGTCCAGAAACCCTTTGCAATGTACTCTTAACGTAAACGTACGTTTTAAAGAATACGCCAAATAATTTACAGCTGCTTCGTAAAAATCTCATGAAAGGATTAAATTTTTCCCCTGAGCATTCCAATACAAATAAAATATTTTATCAGACAATGCTTATCTAATTTAGAGAAACCCACTTCAAATGAAGGGAAGAAAATTGTATTTTGTTTTTCATTCTTCTTTGGAGCCCTGCTGTCGAAAGTTAATTTATTTCCACCAGACTTTATTTTGAAATAGTATATTTAAATATTTCCTTTTGATGTTCATACGTACAGTAAACCCACATACCCACTAAAGCTTGGATGGACCAGAACCTTTAATAATAAGCGAAATGTTGCCAGATGTCAACTGTTAGACTCAAGTTACATATATCAGCAACAGTAACACTAGGTGTGATACTCGCACATCATTACATTTGTAAACTAAAAACTTAGAAACATTTTCAATAATCTATATCAATAGTTGTAGGTGAATGCACAAAAAAAAGTTTAATTGTTAGTCTGAATGGATACGATTTTCGGACTTTTTTTACCATCCGTTTCTGGAAACACTTTTCAGCCTTGATATATAACTACTGTGTGTGACATTCATAACTATGTGTCAATATTACTTATTTGTCTTGGTGTCTAAGTGGCTATATGTGACCATTATGTGAGAGTCCGTTGATTGAGCGCATTAGCGATAACTAACGAACACACATTTGTATTTTAGCCCCGTGTTTTATACGTTTTATCTTATTCGATCGTCTTTTTAATATTTTGATACATTTTTCTAACTGTATGCGGCTTGGGGAAATCCACTCTACACCTCCGCCACACATGTCCGGTGCACTTTCTAACTTTATATTGCACAGACATCATCAGAACTCTTTATTACTTCGGATATAAAAATGTGCCATTTTTACTACTGCAGAAACCTATATTATTCTGGATATAATAAAGAGCTAACACGCAAGTAAACAGCATACAAATGATAAAATAAAACAAAACACCCTTCATTCTCATGTTACAAAAGTTACCAACAATGTCTCATTTCATCGCATCTGAAGATAATGTTATTTTCTTTGATTTAAATAATTTTTTGTTGTATAATAATTATTTAATTAAACATCGGCCTCAGGAAGATCTGTTGGTCGGGTAATCTCCTCAGAGTAAATTACACAAATATTTAAGTTAATACATAAAGGAGAGTTTTCGCATTGACGTATTATTATATAAGAGTAATCAGAAAGTAATATACGCTAACATAAAATACATTAATGTTTTGTCATGCAACGAGAAACATGATGATGGGGCAAAACATACGCCTCGAAACGTTGCTAATGTGAAAAAAAGGAAAGAATACGCAGGATTTATACTCTTCTCTTTGATTGCCTGAAATAATAGAAACCGTTTCCGTTAATAATACTTAAATAAGATAACCACCTTCATCAGATTATTTAATAACGATTAATGTATTTCGTGATTCGTTTAACCGTACAACACATCCTGAATTTCTATAAGCCTCCGCAGCAGCAGCAGCAGCAGCATCAGCGCCTTCCAAGCAGGGCGTTGCAAAAGCAGCTGCCGGCGCGCGCCGGCGCGTGCGGGAGGAAGCGTGGCAATGTTTGGGCGCGGGGGTGGCCGGCCTTGCACAGTATCCGCGCGAGCGAGCGCCCAGGGAGAGAGAAATTGCGCGCGGTGTTGCGTGGCGGCGGAGGAAGCCGCTCTCGCCGCCGGCAGAGGCGAGGCGAGGCGAGGCAAGGCGAGGCGGGCGTCCTGGGGAAATCCACGCTGCACCTCCGCCGCACCCGCCCCAGCAGCTACCGCTCGTAGCTGGTGGCGAAAATCCGCCCAGAGACGGGCCTCTGCAGAAGCTCCCATTGAGAATTCACGGTTACACTGTCGAAATACTCTCAGTTACTATAATAAAAATCGCGTCCTTGATACGGAAGTGACATAATTCAAAATGTCATATTGAAGCTGAACGGTTTTGTTGATAGCGATGTATTTCGCGACCTAACTGAAGTTTTCAAGCAAAATTACGCGAAAATTACGAAAATTTTCGAAAACGTATACATGACCGTATTTCAAAATCTATCTTTAAGGAATAGATTTTATTAAAGGAAAAATATCTATCTTTAATATTTTAGTAGTAGGAAAACTGAAAGAATTTTGAACTCTCGCAATTTTCAAAAAAATTGGGTTAAATAAAAAACAATGGAGCTACATTTTGGAAAATTTGAAAAATGTCCCAGAGAAAATCGGCTGAACGGTTTAGCCCCTAGTGTTGTGGACGGACAGACAGAGACGAACAAACGGACGGACAGAAGAACGGACGGACAGAAGAACAAACAGAGCGATGGACAGATAGACGGATAGACAGACGGACAGACAGACAGACAGAGACATACGGACAGACGTTTTGCCATCATTCGATTTTTTCCGTATGAAGGACGTACAAACGTGGATTCTGGCTACATCGCAGCGAGGAAGTAAAAAATACTCAAACACAACGAGATTTGATGTCTGTCATTTATGTAGCGAGGGTGCGCTATCGGGCCTGTGTATCCGTCTCCGACGGACACGCGTAACACTCTTCCAGTTCACTATTCGAGGCAAATAAAATTACATGCAACGTATCGGCCTACTGGAGGGTAACTGACCTTTTTCAGACTCTTTCTCAGATTTAGTGAAAAAACCTTTTTTAACTGGGGTAAAGAACCTCAAAATGAGCTCAAATGCTCATTCTATTCACCTCAACTAAACGATTCGAATTGCACTATCTCTAGTTGAAACCATCCAGAATATTCGGGAAGGGAAGAAAAAAATATATTTTGGGGACTTTCAAGGCACCTAGGGTAATGTAACCAGAATTACTTTAGAGCCTTTCTGGTATAACCCGAATCGTTACGACTTGATTCATCAGATCTAATTTTGAAATATAAAATGAAAAATTTCAAAAGTAATTCTGACAACGTTTTTTCATGTAAACGTTACCCCGGAGGACGGACAAGGCAGGCAACATGTATTGCACAAATATAAAAAACATAAAGATGTAAAACAATAAAAAACCAAATACATGCCGGAGGAGCCACAATATATTAAGTTATAAATTATTTATATTATTTCGAATATACGCATAAATCGTTGACTGGTCTTGTGAGGGGTCAAAGGTTTTGTTAGATTCCCAGGAACTGGGAATAAATACAAAAACCATAAAACGTTTAGACTGAAAAATGTAAGTCTTGCTCCGTATATTCTCATGTTTGTTCCGACAATTCTCTTATTCAGTGTGTCATTGCTTAAGACACGACTGACGCCATGTAACAAAGGCAAAAGCTTCAGCATTATCGTGTGCAAATTTTTCTTGCGCCAGGACCACATTTTCTGCACACTCAACAGCAGCATCTTCGTTGCTTCAGGCCACTAATTTGAAATTAATTGTGAATATAATTATACAAAACCAGCATTCAACATATCAGTCCTCTGCTACTGTGACCATTTTGCTAGTTAAGTGGTGTCGGTATTGCGCTACCGACAGCTGTCGAACTTAGGACGGCAGAGGTGGCTCAGGACATCACCTGATGTCACTGCAGTGCCTCTGACCGGGAGGACCTAGGTTCGAGTCCAGACCGTGGCAGAATTTTCGACACTACGGAGACAGATCGAGTTCAGACGCTGTCTGGAGGATAATTCTAGCGTTCGGCTACTCTGATCGTTGGTGTTCCATGGTTTCTCCGAACAACACCAGGCGAATGCCAGAGCAGTACCCTAACAAACGGGCCACGGACCGCGCGCGATCTTCTCTTTCTCTTCTTTGTCCTATCCTCATCTCATACTTACTGACAATGGGAATCTTGAAAAAGATATGTTTTTCGCATGTATTATTGAATTACAGAAAGAAAATTCCTATATTGTGAAAGAAGTATGATGAAGAAAAAGTAAAGTTATGTGGAAATAGACTCATGAATATCATAATAAATTATTGCAATATGTTCGCTGAAGTGTGATGCGCCCATGTGACGACTGTGTAAAAAACCTATATTCATATCGATGAGTATAAGGAAACAATGGGAAGAATATTCACCAAGGAGTATGAAAAACATGAATGCATATTCATATAAACCTCGCAGTGCATAACCCAATATTTCACAACCTACAGCGCTTCAAAGCACCTGCACATCCGTACACACAGTTTGAGCCAGGTATTCAGCATTCTAGACGCGTGCCATCCCAGAAGCCCTTTCCTCGTTGGGGTCGGCGACCAGAACAAAGCAGCTCGTGTGGTGATCAAACTGGGGCACTGGGCCGCGTGGCCCAAGTCTTCCGGGCACGGTGCATGGCGGGGAGGCGAGTCGGGCAGAGGAGGACAGGTGCGAGCAAGAGGGGGCTGGGTAGTGATGGATGCGAGAGACGGGTTGGCAGGGAATGAGGCTGGGGGTCAGACGGGGAGGGACGGAATGAGGCAGGATGAGACTTGCCGAGGCGGGTAGGAGATTACCGGGACTACTGAGCGTGGGGGAAAGAGTTGGGTCTTACGTGGCGGGGAAAATAGAGACTGGGAGAAGAAATGCGGGGAAAAGGAGAGCGGGGCGTGGCAGAGCGGAACAAGTAAACAGGGGTGGGGAAGATCGGGGCGGGGGCAAGCGGAGGGGAGCAAGGACATGCGGGGTGGAGTTGAACTGGATGAAGCTTGGTTTATCGTTCGGACGGGTCGGGATGGTCATGGTGGGTCGGGAGGGCGGGAAGGTGAGGGCGGGGTTTTGGAGCGGGGAGGAGGCATGGGGAGTTGTAACAGGAATTTGGGGCGGGGAATTGAAATGAGGACTTGGAACGGGGAGTTGGGGCGAGGAGGTATGGCAGGGCGTTGGGGTGGGGTGATCGGGTGGGCAGCGGGATCGTGGTGGACGGAGAGTGAGAGCGGGCCGGTAGGTGCGGAGCGAAGTGGGGCAGGGAGAGGCGGGGAGTGGAGCAGAGAGATGCGGGACGACTGGGAGCGGAGCGTCGCGGTGGAGGGAGGGATGCGGCGAGGCGACGCGGGCGGGGCGGGGCGGGACACGATGAGAATCGGACGGCACCTGCCAGCTGGCACTGGCCGTCTAGGCTTCCACGCGAAATAAAGTTCCTCTCGAAGCGAGATTTTATAAATAAACCGCACAATACTGCGGAGATTTTTATCGGCAGGATTACGAAGCTGGAGCGTCATCGGCTCCGTCAAGGCCTGCAGGTAAGACGTGCGAGTGAATCACTGTGCGAAATTCTTGCAGGATATTCCTTCACTGGGAGATTTTCTTCAGGGTTGTGGGAAAAATTCTTCACTTATTGCATGTACGGGGATATTGCATTTGCGGAATATCTTCTAACAGATATACATGGCTGACGAAGCGAATACATTTTTTTGATACAATTGAATATACTGTATGCGTAGAGATGGAGTTCATAAGCATACTTTGCGTAAATAATAAGGGAAAAATTTAAATAAAATTCCGTCAATACGTGAAAGGCGGTTTAATACAAAAGTCGCATTTCTTCTTTAAGATTGCCTTAACTAAATTCCGTTCAAATAATTTTCAATTGTTAATATTCTTTACTGTTGCTTACAATAAATATTAACTATTATTATTTTTTATCTGTTTACATGAGTCCCTCTCTTCAAACTTACACTTCATCGCTTCTCTATTTCTTGATAAATGCTATTAAAATACTGTCGGAAATAAAGCAAATGATATTGAAACAGATAATTACTGTAATAAAACAAGATATAATATTATTCTATAGAAATAATATGCTCAAAATAAATGGGCGGGCGAAAAGCAATGTATACAATATTAAAATGCATTTATGCACATCACACACAAGTTATTGTTTCTTGAACGCAGAAAGACACCAATACAATTTTCAAAAGCATGTATCACTTTTTTTTAAATTTTCTTTGAAGATTTCAAGAAGAAATGTAAAAAGAAGGATTCCAACACCAACAATAACAAAACACATCTACGTACCCACCAAGCAAATATTCTCACGGTACCCTGAAGGGATGAACTGACGCATACAACACGGATTCTTCGATGTCTTACAGTGACATTCGCATTCCTCAGTTGTTTCCTCTTCACAGGCCTGCAATGCATATGACCGGAAGGTCCTAGCTTCGAGTCCCGACATTGACAAGATTTTCGACATTAGCTTGTCAGCTAAATCGAATTCAGTCGCTGTCTGGAGGAGAATTCTAGAGGCCGGATGCTATAATCCGTGGTTTCTCCGATCAACACCAGGTGAATGCCAGAGCAGTACCCTTCAAACGGGTCACGGACCGCGCACGATCTTTCCTTCCTCTGCCTTGTCCTATTCTCACCCCTTAGACAACATATACTTACACTAACATGCACTACACTACCACACATGCCGTGACCAGTCGGGAGCTTAGAAATTTTTCCTATTGGAGCGGTGTCCCGCTGGTGGAAGATACCTAGTTGGAGAAACCCTGCTAGCCTACGGTAGATCGGCGCCGGATCTCGCCATCTAGTAGGGGGAAGATCATAGCCATTTCCCGAGAGAGAAAATTCATTACACTTACGGGACTAATGACGCGCCCAGCATAACTACCAACCAACCTACCTCTTCACAGACCAATGACGTCTGCATACATTCGTTCAGCAGCCTATACATAATGTGATTCGGGAGATGAGGGACAATTTATGGGGGAGCGGTTCACCTAGAACCGCTCCCCCATAAATTCGTTCAAGAAAAATTACCCTTTTAAAACTTCTTCATGAAATGCCATCTACTCCGTCTTAATTGGAATACTTTTTGGGATTGCGACTTGAATGGACAATGACGCTTGACAATGGAGCAATAATAAAATAATAGCAGGTGAACGGGAAACCCCTGCGAAAATCAGGCGCACATCGCCTTTGTGCAATGAATATTCCACCTGGTTCGATCTGGATTTGAACAGCAGTGACAAGATCGGCCCGAAAACTACACCACACGGCGCCCACCACGCGTTGATTGATTGATTATTTTGTGTTTTCGGGCGCGTCAACTGCTATGGTCATTAACCCGGTACGTGTACTTTATCACGGAAGGCGACTGTATTTTGCACTAGCTGGATGGTGAGATCCAGTGCCGACCTACTTGTGGGGAATTTCCCCATTCACATATCTCCACCAGTACAGACCGCCTCATCCCGGACAAGTTCTATACTTCCGACTGGTCTCTCGGCATGTGTGGTCGTATAGTGAAAGAAAGCGAGTGCAAGTAAGAGGCGGAAATAGAAAAAGGAAGAGGAACAAAATATCGCGCGCGATCTGTAGCCCGTTTTTAGGGCACTGCTCCGGCATTCGCATGGAATTGAGCAACCACGGATAACTACCAGCCAGGACAGCCAGGCGATAGATTTCTTCTCCAAACAGACGCTCAATTCGACTTGGTTATCTTGAGGCGAAACTCCTGCCACAGTCGGGATTCGAACCCTACGACCTCCCTATCAGACGCACTACAATGATATCAGTTCATGCCTAAAGCCACCTCAGCCGGTCAACCGTTGGATGTGATGCATTCAATAAGTGAACACTTTGAATAAATTGAGATGTTTTGTTTAGCACACGAAGTTATGTACACAATATGTTCCAATTGTGGTCAAGGGACGGGAGGGCATGGTCCACATCAACCCACAGTCACCCCTACAAACAATCATCTCAGCTGCGCGCGTGTTTTGGTGTCCGAGCAAGAGCGGCGTGGCCAAACGGGAACGCAGGGCATCGCCTGATTCTTTCCTAACGTCCACTGGGCGAGGCTCAATGCGACTGACCTGCTTGGAGGGGGGGGGGGGGCGGCGCGACGGCGGTGGGTGGGTGGTCGAGCGGTCCGCGGCGGCCACGTGGTGGCCCACTCGCGCGCCGCATTTACGCGCGGGGCGCCCCGGGGGCGGGCGTCGCGGCGCCCGGCGCCGTCATGCCAATTAGCAGGGCGGCGCCCGCCCCCGCCCCCTCCGCCCTTGGATTGCCACCGGGCGGCCTCCGCGGAGGTCCTCGCCGTCCACCACTCGCACGCCTCAGGATTGCGGGTGATGGTTTGAGGAGTTCTGGGGTAAATAATGGCATATGACATTACGAAATTATATCAAATCCCGTTTGGTGTCTTTTGTGAAGGAGGAGAGTGTTTGTTGGGTTCTGTGAGGGAGTAGCTCTCTCAATATTGCAAGAGTATTCATTAACATACAATAATAGTAGTAAATGGAAATAATTCACACCTAAATTGTGACCGACGTAGCTTCTTTTGTGTGAATAGTGGCACCACATTACATTTTGCAAGGAAATTGAAATGTCAAAACCATCACACATGCAGGCACGCATGCACTCACTCACATTCACACCCACACACACACACATGCACGCGCGCGCGATCTTTTTCATATTACTTACTAAAACGTGTGAAATATTAAAACTTATTAAATTCATTATTCTTTGTTTATATTCAGAGGTTGCGTATCTTACATGCATTTGTTTGTAAATAAGCAACATTTTCTATTATAAAATTAATGTACCCAAATCAACTGATGGATAAAAGCTAGAATAAGGATAACTCCTACTAAAATATAACAGTATGTGTACAATAAATTGCCAATGTATGTCAACAGTATGTAAATCAACAATGCATTTTGTAGTTCAACACAAACATTTCACTTGTCAAAATAAAAAAATATTCGTTTCAGAAGGGTACAAAATTTATCTCTTGCGCTGTATTCCATAAATGTAAACTACATCATTCTGACACAAACTTCACGTTCATTAACTAGTATTGCGACATAATTGCACAGACATCCAAGTATTAGTTTTCTACTCTCTTCATCGCCTAAAAGACTGCCAGGGCAAACTAAATTTGATAAAACCAATAATATAACCAAAATTGATCTTTTTATTCATAGACATCCTATAATGTACTTTGTACGACTAAAATTAGAACTATGTGTCTGAATAAGTTTGACGTGCTGGATGTCATTGCAATAATGTAAATAAAGTTACTTAAGAATCAAAATCATTCAACTACGCAGCCGGTAATGACCCATTTTATCAAAGTTAATACTACAGAAAGTATTGTAGATTACAATATTTACAGAAAGTTTCTGTTAACAGATGGTTTAGTTTACTGTCACGTAATATTTATATATTGAGGAAATAGTTTTTTATCAAAAAGCACGTACTACATTTTTCACATTTTTTCAATGTTCCGGCTTCCTGATATAGTTATGAAATCACTGTAAGAACGACATAGAAGAGTAAAGCCTGGTTCTATATTCAAATTTCCATTGAAACATATGAAGCAGTTTTTGAGAAAATGTCATTTGAGCGTTTCTGAAAATGCGCAACTTTCGATGTTAGGGGACCTCAAAACCTGTATTTCATATGATTAATCGAAATCAATTTCCGTAGCATTATATTACTTTCTAAACATTACGAATATTATTCCGTATGTTAATTACAAATCCGAGATAATAAAAGCACCGTTGAAATATTTCTATCATTATGAAGTTAAACAGAAAAGTAATAATGTGATAATGGAATTTATTGTGCGATTTATGACTCGAATGTTGATTCAATAAGTTTTCAGGGCTTCATTTATGACGCCTGCGTAGTCCAAATTTGTTTCAAGATCTCACAAGACCCATTTATCCAGCAACATCATTAAAGCAAAACCTCACCAGTGAAATGGGAACGTGGTCGAGTAACCTAGCTCCTCCCAACGTCCTACGAGCGGATCGCAGAGGGTGTCATTGAGCAGGCGCAACGCACTGTGCCTTAATACACCTTAATGGCTTGCACCGGCCAGCCTCCCCACGACGAGAATTTGCGGGCTGCTCGGAGCGGAGTAGGAAAGACGCCTCGCACCCCCTGTGCGCCCCCGTCCAATGCGTGGAGGTTGGCGACGGAAGCAGATGCCTGTACGTTCTGTCTTTTCCGTTTCCCATACCTCTCATTCCACCTCTGCCTCGTCATCTTTCATATTATAACATCCTAAATACCGATCAATCAAAATAATTTGTCCATTGTGAGTATAGTAATAAGGTTAGAAACTAGCATCGTTACACTGATAAAGTTAGTTCTTCACTAGCCCATTCCACAAAACTACCTACGTCGTTGTTCTTAATAAGTGAATGTATACGTGTACTTAGGATCATAGAGGTCACCGACTGAAAAGGTAAAGGTACAGATACCCCTGTGCAATTGGCGCATAGGCCGATGAGGCTCAAGGAGGAGGTTGTGTAGCTAGCTCAACGCTCTGGTCGCTTTTATTCCCAGGAAAGATCCTGTTACTCACTCGGAAAGAGGGTTGAGTCGACCTCATAGCCGCCCAAAATGAAATCACAAGATAAGAATCCAACCTATGCCGGGAACCGAACTTGGGCCTTTCAAGTCAGGAAGCCATCCGCTACCTCTGAGCCACCACGGCTCCAGTCCACCGAATTATATGGTCCAAAGTTGATAGATATTTTAATAAATGGAGGTTCAGATTGGTCTTCTCGAATGCCCTCCCAAGCTGGGTGGTAGCTCCCCCGTTTCCCGGGCGGTGTGCTTCAAAAGCCGACGCCCCTCTCCCACGCGCTAGTGCGGCGCCGTGTAGCACGGCCGTGCGCTTGAGCCGAATGGGCGGACGGCGCGCACGCCCGTGCGCTCGCGTGTCCACGACGCGCTCCGCCGGCTTACGCCTTTCACGCGGCGGTTGCGAGGAAGGCGGCTTCCGCTCGCCCCGCCACCGCGCCCACTCACACCTTTGCCGCCCCGCCCCGCCCCGCCCCGCCACGCCCCGCCACGCCACGCCGCGCCCTCACCACATCCAGCACCTCCTCTCGCCTCCGTCCGATCTCGCACCAGCCTCACTAACCGTCTCACCGCCCTCTATTAACGGCCTCCGGCCCCCGCCCTCCGCCCCGTATTATTGTGGGAATCATTACAAATGAGAGCCAAAGTGTAAAATTTTTAGGGTGAAGAACGTGATGCCAACATGTGGTGGGGATTGTTGGTAAAGGCAAATGCTTATTAATCTGTTGTTCATATATGAATAATTTTGGGTGCTTTAACAACTTTGCATTCTTGAGGTTTTTGTGGTTGTTATTTGATAATAATTGGACATGGATTATGTTCTTCTGGTTTATTTTGTTTATCAATATTGTTTATGAGCGATTAGGATGTCGTAGATTGGTTATTAATAGGGTATTAATATGTTTAATACCTAGAATGACATTATGATGGTTTTATTAAGATCATCAAATATGACAGCTCCTCCTCCTTTAAATTTATTGGTGGAAATTAGATTGATTAATAGAATTATATCATGGAATTGATTAAGAATATTTTTGATTGCGAGAGAGTAACTACGCAGACGAGTAATATAGTGACGAGGGGGGGGGGAGGACAAGGAGAAACAAACTGGTAGTCGAGTACGCTATAAGGTAAATGGATTGGAGAGATCATAAGGACAGGCAAATGGGCGATTAGGAACAAGAAGCAGGAGGAAGGGAGAGGTGGGAATGGTCGGGCATATCTAGAAGAACTAGTAGACAGCTTACGTATTGGACTGAAAAATGTGCGGAATACTGAATAAGGGAGCAGACAATTGATCGCTAGTTTGGGGGCAAAGGATAAATCATTGCAAGGGGAATACGCGAACAGGTGAATACGGGTGGGAAAAGATCTACGGATCTATAAAAGAAAGATGGATAGACAAATTGAAGGGTATGTAAATATTGAAAGAGCGCGGAAACGTAGAAATAGATGTCCGGGTAAGAGTCGAGCGTCGAGTGGGGGAACGACCACACGTGCGCCTCCGGATAGGAGGCGGTTGGCTGAACAAGAGAGAGACAAAGAAAGTAAATAAGCGGGCAAGCAAATGGACTGACGTAAAATGCGCTTGCGATTGCAAAGGGCAGGGGCCGAGCGAAGTGGACGAGCGACGGGCAGGCGAGTGACGGGGCGAGTGTTTGGAGCGGCGGGGCGGAGCGGAGCGGGGCGGAGCGGAGCGGGGCGGAGCGGAGCGGGGCGAAGCGGAGCGGGGCGAAGCGGAGCGGGGCGGAGTGGAGCGGGACGGAGCGGGGTGGAGCGGAGCGGGGTGGAGCGGAGCGGGGCGGAGCGGAGCGGAGCGGGGTGGAGCGGAGCGGGTTGGAGCGGAGCGGGGTGGAGCGGAGGGGGTTGGAGCGGAGCGGGGTGGAGCGGAGCGGGTTGGAGCGGAGCGGGGTGGAGCGGAGCGGGGTGGAGCGGAACGGGGTGGAGCGGAGTGGGGTGGAGCGGAGCGGGGTGGAGCGGAGCGGGGCGGAGCGGAGCAGAGCGGAACGGAGCGGGGAGGGGTGGAGCGGGGTGGAGCGGGGCGGAGCGAGGCCGAGCGGGATGGAGTGGGGTGGAGCGGGGCGGAGCGCGGCCGAGCGGGGTGGAGCAGGGCGGAGCGGGGTGGGCGGAGTGGGAAGGATGAGCCGCAGGAAGGGCGGTCGGCGGGGCGTGGGAGCGGAGGAGCGGCGTTGGCGAGCGGCTGCGTGACGTTTGGGCAGCGGAGTGGGCAGAGCGGGGCAGGGCAGGGCGGAACGGGGCAGGGTGGGTGAGCTACCGGAGGGGCCGGCGAGCGGCAGGGCGCGACAGAAGAGCTGACGGGCGAGGCGAGGCAGCACGGGCGGGGAAGGAGAGCCGGGCGGGGCGGACGAACGGCGGGGCAGGGTAGGGAAGAGTAGGGTAGGCGTGCAGTGAGACGGTATAGGAGCGGTGTGGCGGGTCGAACGGAGGTGGGGGGATAGGCAAAAAGCAAGACGAGGTGGGCGTGCGGCGGTGTGAGATTTGTCGCTGGCGGCGCGGGGCAGGGCTGTAGAGCTACCGCAGGGACCAGCAAGCGGCGGAGAGCGTGGCAGGATGGGCGGGGCAGGGTGGAGCGGGGAAGGAGAGCTGCCGGGCAGGACGGACGAACGGCAGGGCGGAGCAGGCGTGCAGAGAGACGGGATGGGCGAGCGGTGAGGTTGGCTGAGCGGTGGGGCGGGGCAAGGCGGGGAAGTGCTGCGGAGAGATGGACAGAGCGGGGCGGGTGATAAGCTCGGCTCGGCGTGGCGGGGAGGACGAGCGGCGGGGTGTGGTGGGCTTGAGGCAATCTGGAGTTGTCAAGCGACGGAGCGGGCGAGCTGCCGGGCGGGGAAGGCGAGTGGCGGGGAGAGGCGGGCGAGTAGCGGGGCGGACGAGCATCGGGGCGGGCGAGCAGCGGGCTGAGCGGCGAGTCGCAGCGGGGCTAGCGATGCGGAGATATGAAAGTGAGCGGGGCGAAACGTCGCGAGGTGGGGCGAGGTGGGGCGAGGTGGGGCGAGGTGGGGCGAGGTGGGGCGAGATGGGGCGAGGTGGGGCGAGGTGGGGCGAGGTGGGGCGAGGTGGGGCGAGGTGGGGCGAGGTGGGGCGAGGTGGGGCGAGGTGGGGCGAGGTGGGGCGAGGTGGGGCGAGGTGGGGCGAGGTGGGGCGAGGTGGGGCGAGGTGGGGCGAGGTGGGGAGAGGTGGGGAGAGGTGGGGAGAGGTGGGGAGAGGTGGAGCGAGGAAGGACGTGGCGGGGCGAAGCGGGGAAAGGCGAGGCGAACGGGGCGAGCGGCGGCGGGCCTAGCGGGTCAGACAGTGCGTGGGCGCGGGGCGACGCCCTGGGCGCCGTGGGCGAGCGGGGC
Organism: Gryllus longicercus; assembly: GCA_038098605.1. NCBI lineage: Eukaryota > Metazoa > Arthropoda > Insecta > Orthoptera > Gryllidae > Gryllus > Gryllus longicercus. The sequence goes on along the minus strand of JAZDUA010000497.1, from coordinate 1,000,183 downwards.
GAAAGAACCGGAGCGTCCGCGCGTTGCGTCGCCCACGTGCGCCGTCATCACCGCCCAGACGACGCGCTTTGCAAACACAGCGCGCGAACGGTAGCATTTCTCGCGAGCCACTGTAAACACAGAGGGCTGCGGAGTTTCTCCAACCAGCCGGGTGAAATCAACTTGTCGGGCGCCACAAACAGCACACTTGATGTACGTATGTGCCGTTAAATAAGATACTGAGTCGCAATGAAATGTACAAAATAATAATAATATTGATAATAATAATAATAATAATAATAATAATAATAATAATAATAATAATAATAATAATAATAATAATAATAAAGGTATATTGAAAAATGTACAATAGCGCAATTTTTCAATGTACAATAGCGACAATTAGACATGCGTTTTTTTCTAATAATGTTATCCTAAGGGCTGATTATTATTTATAAATATTTACTTAGCGTAACATGATAAAATCTTTCCAAGAGGAATGTGCCGTGTACAAGACAGAAGGAAACTAATAAACCGAAACTGAAATCAGAGATATATCTTGTTGCAATATACAGCAAGATATGACTCACATAAAAATATATTCGTACCTATTATTGCTAACTAAAATCAGCAGCTATTACACGAAATGAGCGAATCTCATAATTCATCTTTCATTCTTTTCAGCATAAGAAAGTCATTTTTTACCCCGAATCGCGTTAATTAATTATTCACATTCCATTATACAGGAATATGCATTTGGTATTGCTGGTATATTACTTTTTATAATTACTCAATTGAACAACGTTGCATTGTTTAACATTCTTAAATATTACCTGAAACCCGTACACTAGAATTCAAAAAATCCTCAAATGTGTAATATTTAAAATTAATTGCATTTAAAAACGATTCGGACGTTTTCTTTAGATTTTAATCTTAATTCTCTTCTTATCAAACCACAACTTTTGCCTTGGGAAATATTTTCCAGCAGCGACTAGACATGAATAGTCCAAGAAAAAAATCGCCTCACCGAATTGCTGCTCTCATTTATTGACACGCGGGTTCCTGGGACGAGGACCTGGTGCAGGGCTGAACGAGTGGGCTGCTTTAGGACCCTCCCCTCCCGTTCCGCATTCTTCCGCCGAGTGTTTCCGGCCGCGGGTCGGAGCTCCCAGACGCCGTGCCGCCGCGCTGCTGTCGCTGCCGTCGCTCCCGACGTCTCCACCGCAGCCGCCGGCGCAACTCAAATGTATTTACAGAATAAGCCTCCGTCCCTTCCGTCGCCTCTTCCCTCATCTCATCGACATTAGCCGCATGGCTAGGGCCTGCGCGGCCTGGCGAACAGCAATCGACTGCAATCTCTGTCTTCTGTGCATGCGCAGATGCACAACAGCGAGTTTTTGCACCACGAAGCGTTGAAGAAATCGACAAAGCAATATTCATCTTCAGCGCATGCGCAGTTCGAGTTACAGGTCACGTATGTGCATCTGCGCAGGTGCAGATGATTGAGACTGCAGACGATTGCTGTACGCTATGTCGTGCTTAAACTCCCTAAAAGTCATGTGAAACTCGAACTGCGCACGTGCGGAAGATCGATAGTGTTGTCGATTGCTGTAAAGCTTCGCCGTACAAAAACCCGTTGTTGTCGCTTTTTTAAAAAAGGTGAATTGCTACGGAGTAGGACATCAGGAAGCAAACATGTACTCTATTTCTGCTACGCTAAAACCCGCTCATCCTGATTTCTGAGACATACGCGATTTCCAGAACGTTGGGAGCGAGTTTGGTAATCCAAAGGAAAGGGTAGGAGGTCGTAGAAGTTCTGTATTATATTGCTATGTTTAATGGAAAAATTCATCCCAGAGATGTACTGGAATGAATTTTCAGTATTTGAGGCGTTTCGTTTCCACAAGTAAATACATTAAAATGTAGCGACTTTTGTAAGAAATATGTAATAATGAGTAAAACGTAAAATAAAACTGGTTTTAATTCATTCACAGTATCTAGCAAACTCGAACACTTACAGAATTCGTTACTTACTCGAACACGAACCTATACACGTTGAACGTATATAATTCGTTCCTGTCGAAATATGTATTTAGATCCCTACTTATTACCAACAATATTTGCGTTGTAACTGCTTTAACAGTAACAAATCTGATGACACACTCATCAACACTGTTAATTTCATTGTTTTATGTAGGTTTGCCAAAACACTGATAGTCGTCTTTCTTATTGTCACTTCAACAGCCAAGTACGTCTTCTCAACCTTTTAGATTCTTGCCCTGGTGTGTTATCAATGCATCCGACTCCAAACTAGAGACCGCCACAGGCTTTCCTTTTACTCCATTCTCTTCTATTTCCCCGCTTAATTTGCCTTCTCCACCTCCTAATAAGCCTCCGCCTCTTTCTTCTACTCCCGCTCCTAACCCGCATTCTTCTCCTCCCCTTAATTCCTCTCTTCCTGTACCTAATCCAAATCCAATCTAATCTAATCCACCTCCGTATCTGCCTCCTTATTCGCCTCCTACGCCTAATCCGAATTATCATATTCCGCTTTCTCCGTATAATCCACCGACATCCGCTTCTTTCGCCTCCTCTTCCTCCTCCGCCTCGACCTTGCCTATCTTCTCCGCAGCCCTTGCCTCTTTCTCCTCCTCCTCCATGTTCTCCACTGCCAACCCACCCCCAGAGAGCGAGGGCGGCCGAGCTAGGGCGGGCGCAGAGAGCGCGTATTTTTAATGCGACGGAGGTCAGCGGCTGCGCGGGCGACGTGCCAACGCAGCCCCGTCTCTTCCGCCTCCGGTCGCGACCGCCGCCGCCGCCGCCGCCGCCGCCACCGCCGCCGCCGCTGCAGCCTCCGTGGGCGCCGCGTTCAGCAACCTGCTGACGCTCTCGCCACCGCCGACGTCTCGGTCAGCAAAGTGTCTATGCCGACCATTCGCACCGCCAACCCCACTCGGAGCTATTTCTGCAACCATTTTTGTGATCGCAATTGAGTTGCAGTGGTCGACCGAAGAGAGACCATCGTCGTTCATGTTTTGGGGATTTACATGATTACCTTCATCGTTGCCTTTGGTTCTGATCGCCGTTGCTGATGTTGCTGATGTTTCTGATATTCATAAGTTTATATTATCACTCCTAACCACCGTCAATGCTAACAGGTCATTGGTCCCTCTCGCTTTTCCACTAATCAACAGCATATGCCTTTGTTTCTTTCCCAATACCTCATCTTTTTATCATCACGTACGTCTCCAGAGTGTGTTGTCGCTGTCTGTGCTGTCGCTAACCGTTCATTACTTCCCCTCGTATATACTTTCACGTCGTGGACACTGTCACTAGTTGGCTGTGGTATCCCCACTTAAGGATAGGAACAGGACATAGTATTTTTAAGTACCGTTATTTACCTTTCAATAGGTAATATTAATATAGAAAAAATATTTCGATATCAAAGATATCTGAGAAGTTTTTGCTTTAACTTCTTTCAACCGCCATTAATGTCCAATTGAGAAGAAAAAATTTCAACCAAACATTACGCGTCTGCTTCATAAACATTCCAAATCTGCAGTAAAAATGAGCGTTTTCGTCTTACAATTTCGAAGTTAACCTCTTAAGAGGCAATTTGACGAGGGGAGGCGCGATGGATACACCAGAGCTGTATATTCTCTTCGAAAAATCGGATACTTCCAGGTTGCGAATTGCCGATTTTCTTCGCGAAGACAATAAAAAACTGCGATCAATGACATGTGGAATCAGTTGATTCATTATTTTATTCACTGCGGATGAATAAAGTATACATGTCGCTTGATTGATTCATTAGTGATTCCGGGCGCGTCAACTGCCAAGGTTATTAGTCCCGCTTGTGTAGAGCACTTTTTTATCGCAGGAGGTGGCGGTGATCTTCCCTCGTCGCGAGATACGGCGCCGACCTACGTAGGCGCGAGTGGATTTTCTCCAACTAGGTATCTCCCATCAGCGAAGCACCACCCCAGCCGGGACAAGGTATTATATCCCAACTGATCTCCTGAAAAGTGTGGAAATGAACTTCGTGTAAGTATAAGTGTGTAAAGTGAAGGGTCATGATAGGGCAAGGAACGAAGAGGAAAGATCGAGAACGGTCCGTGGCAAGTTTTAGTTCAAAAGATTCCAAACTGACAGTTATGCGTTACACATGCTTCCATACATATAGGCATCAGCTTTTCTGGTACAAATATGCATACACCTCCTAGCCGTCTACACCAACCTAAACTATCTGTAGAACAGAACTAATAAACCTTAATCCTTAATTAATTATGTGTGTAGTTTCAGCGTAGATGCTATAGTATAGTGAGGAAAAGTAAAAATGATATATGATCAAAGAGCTCAGTCAATTAAGTTATTCAAGAAAGACCTTTACCCTTCGTTTTGGTTGAGAAAATCCGTAACTTTTGAACATATTTGATAAACGTAAAATTCTATCCCCTGAAACGTGTAGGATAGTAAAGCCTTGGTATAAAGTTTTGAAAGGCAACACTTTGTAATAAATTACACCAGTACGCGAAGTCGTGTGGGCTGTAACCTACGCAGTTCTCGACGACGAGGTCGCGCCCGTCCCCACGAGGACATCCTCACGCGGACGTCGCCCTCGCACCGTGTCCTCCTTGTTCAGAAGAGGCGCCGTGAATCGCGACTACACGGGCTTGCGACACTCGCTTCCGAAACCGCTGCCGTTTCTCATTGGAATGTCCGGGTTTCGCAGGCTTATTGAGACACCGTGTGGGTGAGAGGTGAACGTACCGGTTTAGCAGCTCTTCCCGATGTGAGGATCTTTCTGTAGCCAGAAGTCTTCAGGACACTCAGAACATTGTGTTCACATGAAAAATTACCATCTTACTTAACGAAACTCAAGAATGTGTTTTGAAATATTTCATTACAGTGAAATATTATTTTTTAAATGTATTTCCGTGTCGTTCGATATATCTTTCGGGGTTTTCTATGAAAACTTTCCTGTGAAAATGAGCTTGAAAATACGAATTTGCGGATACACCCAAAAGCCATTTTCCTAAAAATTGCATCATTTTTACTTTCTCGCGCTTAAGACGGAACTTCTTAAAAAGACAATGTTATGTAATGCTGCGTAAAAAAACGGAGAATTTTCGGCAGAAAAACTCTTATTACATAGCCCTAGTAAATAAAAAGTGGTTAAATCCAGTTGCTAATTTAGAAAAAAAATCCTCTAACACGTGGTGTAGCCAGAATCAATATTTTGTGGGTCCTTGATACTGAAAAGTCGATTGACGGCAAAACGTCTGCCTCTCCGTCCGTCCTTCTTTCTCTCTAACTGCTCGTGTGTGAACAACGCTAGCGGCTATACTGTTCAGCCAAATTTCTCCAAAATTGATATTCCCCCAACGATCTGGCTGATGCCACGGTCCGTTGAATTTGAAATCGATATTTTAATTTTGGGGGTTCTTTGCATGAAGCTTTTGGATCATTTAACTTTAAACAGAAATTCTAATACAAATTTCTGAGTTTGCGATACATGCGTCTTATTTCGACGTCAGCTCCAGTCACTCTGGCGGTTTCTGTCCCGAAACGCTGCCTTTTCCCCATTATTTACCCTTTTAGGCTTTCAAATGATTTCCCTTTCGGCGCTTTCGACTGTCCTTGAACATATCCCAAACATCTTAATACAAAATGTAGAATTTCTTGCTTCGGCCACGACGTCTCTTTCCACATATTTCTTTCAAAACTGTAGTCCCCCATTGGTTAACAGTTCAAAGCATTAATTATATTTTTTATTAAATTGAATATTCCACTAAATAATTATCTTTCTTTCCTTTTAATAATCTTATTGAAAATATTGTTCACAATTTTGCATTAATTTATGTCCATGATCTGTATGCATCGTTTGGGTTTTGCAAATTTCAAGAACAACAATGCCTCTAAAATAAGGTAATCTCAATACATACACACAAACATATTCATACATACATATCAAGTTTCGGATACAAACTTGAATGTATCTCCTTGACACTTGCACCAATCTTAACAATTTTTGAAACAGCACTAATAAATCTTAATTCTAACGTATGTCCGAAGTTACAGATCAAAAGAACCTTAAACTAAGCTTTCACGACCGAAAATTCGAGAATGTATTGTTGAGATGATTCCTATACTTTTCTTCCCTATACTGCAGTACAGAAAATATTATAAACATGTGTTGCTCTCGCTGTATACGCATGTTGGCAAAACAAGTTGTATGCAAGGCTTTGTCAGTTTGTGTTTGCTTTTTTACGTCGTTCTTCACGTTACCTGAATAACATAGTTTTGTTTTGCTTTATATTCACAATATCATTTTAATTGTGACGATGTGAAAAAAGTAAACGCTCTATGACTATTTAATTGCTGAAATGAACGATTTTTATGATCATAAATTGGCACATCATTGCATTTGCATTTGCATTTATTCAAACAATTTAATACAATAATTGAATTATAAGAATTATTTTGTATCATTGTTAATAATAAAGTATTTCAGTTTCAATCCTGCAGTTCCACTACGAATCCAGAAGGATTGTTAAGATTCTTATAAATGTACAAAAATATGTTGATTATTTCTACCTTCATAACAAGTTCGAAATATTAAATTCTTATTCATTTGACTAACATGAATATATTAATTCTATTTACATGAACCCAAACAACCAATTCATTTCCTCATGACAACACGCATATTCATAGAATCTGTTTGTCATGCATCCAAACCCAAACTCAACTGCTGTGTGTCACCGACCAGAGAAACACAGTGTAGCAACTTGCGTAACAGGCGAGCGAATTTAGGAGACAGCTCAAACGTCAGTTCCCCACCAACACATGCGCTAGTGTCGCGTGGGCACTTGCACTCGCGGCAACGAACTTTCGCGAAAAGGAAACTGCCATCCTCACCTCATTGCCGCTCCGCCGGTTCAAAATAGGCGTTGTCTCACACGTATGCATCTGAGGACCAACAATGAGTTTGTAATGATTCAGATGAAACAGTCACTAACAGAGGTTCGCCTGATGAAAGAGTAGTGAACGTACACACTTGTAAAATTAGCCAGATGAATCTGATGCAATGTTTTCGCGAAATGGTGCAAGTGTTTCAAGAAAGGGATTTGCACATTTTAAAGAGAATTCTGAAATCGAAATGAAGGGTTTGTTTTATAAGAAACAGATGAAATGAAAGTTACTCGAATTAATGTGAATCCTCGCGCTTCTGACATCAGATATAGTGTGTGGTTCCACCTGCACTTTATTAAAGTAGACAAGTTAATGAACTTCGGCTGCGGTAACAAAAAATTACTTTTTTCATGTACAAATATTCAAAAAATGAAGTGTAATTTTCGATATGTTAAGCACTCTGCCTGCATAAAATATTTTTTTCTGTTGGCGAATAAACTATTCATTTATACCAACTCTGTTAATATGTATATTGATTCAGAAGGGTCCCATCGCGGAAATCGCAAAATTTATATGTGATGAGTTCGTCTAATGTGTCATTTTAATTATAATTCTGAAATTTGGGATTAAGGCAAAAAATATTGCTGATTCGGAAAATTCAAAAGCATGAAGAAGGTTAGAATGAAATTTCCAGGACGAAATTGAACAGCCAGTGAAGAACGACCCAAGAAAGCATGTAGAGGACTATTAGCCCGGACATTTAGATAAATCGAGTGAAAAAATCCCGGACTTTTGAAACTTGACATAATTGCTGTTTAGAAGCTACTACACATCATACTAAAATTTCTGAGGTGTGGGGGTGAGCAGGTGGCGCGGCGGCCGTTTGAAGTTGCTTTTTCCACGGTTTCTTCATGTATCTCATAACTCAATCCGACAGAAAATTATGTTCTATACAAAATTAAAATAGATAAAATTCCCAAATATCCCGACTAACCGAAGCAGTTATTATAAAAACAACATTTCTTATTGCAAAACTGCCGAAACCGTTAGTGACTTTAGGAATGTTGGGGCTTCCCCCAATTCACTAATCATTGGATCCCCTCGCCAAACATTGACGTTCGCATCGTTCCTCATTGACACACTGTTTTAGTTGTCTCTCAACGTTCACGGTAAACGTGATATTCTATTTGTATTGTTTTATGTAATTTGTAAGTTGACAGTGTTCACAATTCTTTACCAAATATTTGAACTATTTGTAAAAATGTTTGGACAAAATTATGACATAATAAGTTTTCATCACCGGGAGGAATAGGGCTTCGAAGGATGGGTTGAAGTGAAGGTGAGGACCGAAACGAAATGATTTTCAGTTGATAACAATTAATGTACGAAGGAAGTACACGCGGGAGAGAGCAAAGGCAACAACCGAACGTGCAGAGGTTGAATGCTGAACAAAAAATCTAAAAGAGAGAATATAAGACTCGAAACTGGATCGATGTGGGATGGGGCCGGGCAAGATGAGACGAGTTGGGATATGCACGAAATGAAACGACACGGGTCGGGAAAAAAGGTACAGAGGAGTTTAGATAGGAGGAACAGAACAGGGTAGGGGTGACAAAAATGGTTCCGGTGGGTGAAACGATGCTAGGAAATACAGAATGAGACGGGTACGATAGTATGATGGGGGATGAGAATAAACATTAACGGGTCAAGTCTACGAAACTGAATTCGTACTCTGAAGAGAAGCGCGGTCAGGAAAAACTGAGACGGGATGAGTCAGAACGGTAGAGGAAGAAACGACACGTGATCGATCATAACGTGAAGAAACAAGCATAGCGAGGAGAAGCAGGACCAGAATAAAATCGGATGGAATGACACGGGACAAAGTGTCTCGAGGAAAATCGAAGTCGTACTCTCTAAGAGCAATGCAAACGAAAAGATAAGCCAGAGATAAAAAACGTTAAAAGAGAAACGAAAATACCTCTACCCAAAAACCTGGTTTCGACCTTCGCCCAGTACTGAAAAATCCTTAATAGAGTCCGCACTTCAAAAGGAGTTTGCCAATACCTCTGTACACTATATGATCAAAAGTATCCGGACACTTGGCTGAAAATGACTACCAGTTCGTGCCGCCCTCCATCGGCCATGCTGGAATTCAATACGATGTTGGCCCAGCCTTAGCCTTGATGACAGCTTCCACTTACTCAGGCGTACTTTCAATCAGGTACTGGAAGGTTTCTTGGGGAATGGCAGCCCATACATGTTTTATGCTTTTTGAACTCTTGCCTAAAAGTATACTACTTGCAATTTGTATCATTAAAACAATCGTAACATCCACTTATTACGATAATTTGTTTTATAAATAGAAATACTTCGTACATTTTTAATGATACTTAAATAATTTACTTTTATAAACTTCAAATCCTATACTTCATCTCAAAAAATAAGATGCAAACTAATCAATTCACAAAGAAAATATACAAAGTTTGACGCTGCGGCATAGTTTCAATTAATATTTTGTTTATTTTATTGATAAATTCTTCAATCTTAAACATTCCTTTGCAAAAATAAACACAAAGGGAAATATATTTTTACTCAAATTATACCGATTTTCCCCACAAACAAAACTTCCCGACTGCACGGGTTATCGCTATTTGGGTCAGTTAAAAAACTCAATTCTCTTACTTTCGCTAACTCGACGCGAGCATAATAAAGTCAATTTTAACCTCAGGCCCAATACTATTTTAACAAAGATCATTGTCGATTAACACCCGAATGAATTTTGCGCGCATAGTCCTCGCGCATTGTCGTCGCGACTGCGAATGCTGAGGCATTGTTGGAGGATTTTGGAAGACGATTCGCACCGACGCGACGCAAGTCGCGAATACACCAGGAGCGTACTATGCTTCAGGCATCTCTGCTAAATGGACATTTAGCGTTCAGGAATTATAAAACTTGCTTATAGGTTTGTTAGGGATGTATACGTCTAATGAAGAAATACAATTCGCAAATTAGTGCAAAAGAAGTAAATTGGAATTGACCAAAAATGTGCGTTCTTAAATTAGTTCACTGGGCGTTAACATATTTACAATTTCATGTATTGTAAACCATGCGCTAAATGAAATTAAAAGTGAAATAAAAGAGCAATGACGATAAGGAGGGGTTGGGTGTGGTTGAGGCGGCCAGCGCAGCGTCCGGCAGTCGCAGCTGCGGCCGGAAATAGCGCGGCCGCAGGGGAGGGATGGGGTGGGGTGGTGTCGTGCGTCCTGGGTGGGCGGAGCATGCGGCGGGTGGGCGGCCGACGCAGTCGCCGCCTGCATTGCCGGCGCCCGTGGACCCGTCCGTCAGAGGAGCTCCGCGCGCCATCGCGTGGCCCCTCCGCGTTCACATAATGCTCCGAGTCGCTGCCAGATGGCACCCGCGAGCTCGCGCTTTCTTCAACGGAGAAAAGATTCTGATTACGAATGTTTATGCTTCCCCATGTGTAACAACTCGTTTCTCGTTCATTGACCACTTCAGAAGATCATTGTCTATTTCGAGTTCTTTCCCCCTTCCTGAGATAAAAGTAGTATCATAAAAATTAGGCGACTTCGGTACATTTTTATACAATTAAAATATATTTCACAGAAATTTGAGCACATTTAATATTAATATTACAAATAATATTATAAAAAATAATAGAACACTCATCAAGTCCCTTTTCCTCGTTTGGTTTCGTCAAATTTCTGAGAGCTCCATTTCTTCTAACAGAGAAGTACTTTTTGGCCCCTAAGATAAGTGTGGAAAATGGGAGAGACGTCTGAAATGAATTAATATTTGCACATAGTATCTCATATGATCCTTTGTTATGCAGAGTTGGAACTGACAAGGAATTGCAGGCATCGTTCTCTCCTTGAAAGTTCGACGTCTCCTGCTGGACAAGCATTAACTCCCTCTTGCCAGGAATACAATTAATCCACAATAGGTACCTCGACGATTTCCACACTTTAAAATCAAGGAAATTGGATAAGAAAACGTTCCCAATATTATTCTTATGATTCATTCAGATTGGTTGGGTAAACGAAAATGCTCTTAGTGTCACCTCTTAATTCTTCGAAAGACCCCCTCCTGAAGTTTGGAATCTGGAGAAAACCTAAAGAAACATGTTGATAGTTCGGCAGTATTTATCCTTCAAATAATCATCGGATAACGTTCGCAAGTGAAATCGGGTAACGATCGCAAATGAAAGTGATACAATCATTTTTGATATTTTAAGAATTCTTCAAATTCACTGGAAATCTAAATGCCGTCAAAATCAAAAAAATGTAAGTAAAGATATTCAAAATGTTCCTCAAATCTTATCTTCTGTAGTGAAGGCAAGCCAAAAAAATCATATTTTCTTAAATTATTTACTTCACGACAGTTGAGCACCGGTACGATTTGCATTATAAATTAAAATTTTAAAATAATTTGCTAAATTAGTTCTAATTATTCTCTATTCGCACGGCTAAACTAATTATTTCATCTATAAAAATCAATATATTATATCCACATGTAGTATATGACACTGATCTAATTTTCACTGTACATTTTTCACGAAAATAATAAAAACAAATATTTGCCTTGGGCCTTACCATTATTTCCATTTTTTGCTAAGAACTTACGTGTAAGTGAATCAACGACTAAGTTTATATTTTACATTTATATTATTCTTGTCTTAGTTGTATTCGTATTCAAGTTTAAAATTCTTTGTTTCCGTTTCAAGAATGGCCTTTAGGTGAAACAATCTGCTTGCGTAAATGATTGCTATGGAAACAAGAGATATTTATTTTACATTCGGCCGGACCGAGCAGGCAAGTCAGTCAGACCTGAAAATTCTCTAAATTATTCCAAAAATTTCGAGTGGTCTACACATATCTACAAAAACCAGGAATGGGGTAAGTAATTTAGAATAATTGTTCAGCTTTTGAAAAGTACAGTAATACTTTAATAATATTCCTAGTAACCCGAATGTGGTATTGTGTAAATCATTTCATACCACAATAGATATTTATGGCAATCGAATTTCGGGCAATGTTCGAATGTTGGTAGGAATTAATGAAATTCACTAAAGAAACGCGATGTAGACATTTGTTTTGTATTGATGTATTGCAGCACACAAATTACTATCTACGATAGAAGGTTGACGCATTAATTTCATTCAGCACTCCGGGCTTTAATCATACAGATTTTTGAAGATAATAGTGTTTGAGCTCAGTAAGGGTTTTCGTTAAGAAAGGAATTTGAGATTTTCACTTAACCAAATTTTGTGATATTTTTCTTGAATGAATAGAAGTTATATGTGTTATCACTTGCACCGGTAAATTGGTTTTATAATAAAAATAATGAATTTTAATAATTTAAAAACTTTTTACAATTAACAACACAATTTGTCTTTGTAGGATATCTTTGTGTCATGAGGTTAGTTGGCGAAGCGACAGATGGCGATTTTTTTAAGTTGAAAGATTGACTGTTTTTAAATGCATTAATTAGTGTGTTGATAATGTCTGTCATTAGTCCGTCGCATTTCGAAAAATGTTCAGTGGTTTTAATTAAATGTGATGCATAAGTTATAATGGTTAAGAGAATATCCTAGTTCAGAGAACTTCAAATATACGTCCATATATTATGGTAACTACAACGTAGATAAAATAATTAAATTTTATTTTTAGAAACATTTAACTCTGATTTTCGCAATGAATAATGCCCGTTTCTTCAAGAATTTGCAAGGGTCTCCCTTACATTAGTTTTGGATAAAAGTACTGAAAAACATGAAACAATATTTCAAGAATTTTCCACTTTCCGTATAGTGCATAAGTCGTACTTTTCGTTCGTAAGTTTTTTACAGATTTTGCTTTTGAGCGATGTACTCGTAGGTTCAGCAAGTAATTCTTTTACGTCCGAATAATCCGCATTGGTTCCAAAGACACACTCAGGGTGGTCTGTGGTTTAAAATAGGTTCGTTGGCCATTTCGAGTACAGTTTTCGATGGTAGGAAATTTACTGCAGGAACGGAAAAGGCTTAAACCATTGAATTCTTAACCTTCCCATGCAAACAATGTAACGTGTGATCTCCCTTCCTTTTTTCAGTTGCGGCTGCGGAAGTTGTTGCGGGGGAGCGTGTTGTTCAGGTCCTTGCTGTGGACCTTGGAAGCCCTGTGTCGTCACCACAACTACCGCTTACTACGGACCGTGCTAACGACTAACTTCAACTATTTAACTTCTGGATGTGAATTACAGGAACCGCCATATCAAGTTGCAGGTTTCAAGATTCAAGACGCAAGATACACAAGGGATAAAACTATGGAAAGTCGAATAGAATCGATTATCCAAAAAGTAATTTGAAGTGACTCGGGGAAAGGGGAAACTACAATCGGAGATTGTTTTATCACAACTATCTTCTTTTTTATAAAATAACAATGAAAATAAATGTCTGCTCGGATATCGCTTTTAATATTTAACGTCAGTGCTCAAGAAAAGTGTCTCATTTCAAAAATCGTCGCTTTAATGAATGCAGAAATATGTTAGAAAAATATATTTGAGACTAGGAAAATGGACAGAAGGATAGACAGACAATAAAAGTAATGAAACCCTGAGCGTGAATGTAACGCTTCAGTCGGAATAAAACCGTTCTGCAAAATGACAAATTTTTGAGACGTCACTTTTCTTGTGCATCTACTAGCCCTAAAAAACATGACTACATAAGGTAATGTGAACAACGGTAATGGAACTGATTTTTTTCGATTTGTAGCTGTTTTGGAAAGATAAACAGCAATGAACCAACATAGTATAAAAAGTGTAATAGTAATAATAGTATTATAGTGGTGGTAAACGAGGATGTACATATGACCTCACAGCAGAAGAAATTTTTGGTAATACAAAAATCAGTATAAAAATACTAATAACATCAAAACAATGTTTTGCACTGGGATTTCTAAAGCTGACCCAGACATCTGCCCAAAATAGTGGGGTGGAGTGTTGTAGAGGGAGTCTATGTACAAGACACATTACTCTACAATAGTAAAATATTCAAAATATAAGAAAAACTCTTGCCCTTAAAAACAAATATATGAAAATATTAATTGAACTGGGGGCTGTAAACAAAAAAAATATTTTTAAATATTTAAAAATCAGTGATTCGACAAATCAGTATTTTAATTCTTGTGAATATTATTGATATTCATTATTCTTTGAGAATTATCCAATTCTTGTGGTATTTAGTATTTAAAATATTATTAATGCTTAAAATATTAGTCATTGCTATTGATCAAACACTTAAATAGTTTTAAAAAATATAAAAATTCGCTTGTAAGACGCATATTCTGGTTTGTAAATATATAAGTAGAAAATCACAAAACGTAATCATTACAAATAATTTATATAATAAAATGAACAGTTATTAAGTATTAGCAAAAAATAATTATTCTAGATAATTGTATATGTTAAAAAATAAATTATATTTTTTATTTTTGCATTTAAATGGAGTGCATAAATTTGCATGTTTATAAAAATAACTTTAATCTGCTATTTTTGATGAAATTACGCATGGACAGTGTTGAATAAACCGATCACTTACCGAGAGCTTACATAAAATGACAATTTGTAAATCATATTTTCGAAATGCTGTTATCACTGCAAAGTCGTCATTTTCAAGAGAAAATATAAGACACTGTGAATTTAATACAATATAAATAATAAATCATTGTAATAAACTTAAGAGAATGCAATAATTAAAGGGCTTGTTAAAAAATGGGTTTTTGTGTCAAAAAATCGCCGGTTTCCGACCCCCGATTACAATACTTTCTCTTCTTACGTTAGTAAGTGCGAGAAAGTAATATATTAATTAAAGGGCTTGGAAAAAAATGGCTTGACACGCTTTCACAAAACTTGATGAGATCACAAACTGTGTGGTCCTCAGCCTTAAATAATACTCGTATTAAATTCTGAACTAATACGTCATAGTAAAAGAGTAAAGCTTCCTGTAGATTACTATTTTTTAATCAAAGGATACATTTTTCAAAGATACACTTGTAACCTATAAATTGATTTTAAACTGAAGGATTTTAGAAATATCTGCTCACAAGAACGTGAATTTTCTCATTATCCCTAAAATAGATATGAAATATTATTGAAAGTTAACACAGTACTGGAAACATTTGTATAAAATACATGACACACATGAGGTTGGCTACATAAATTGAAAAAAGTAAATGAACTTCGAGGAAAAAACTCCAATAATATCGCAGTTATTAAATAATACTGGGAATAACAATAGAATGCGAATTGAGGATCCCCCAGGAAACGGATAAATAAAGCGTCAAAAAGGCTCGAGTGAGAGGCGGCGGTACGGCACGTGAGTCGTTTTGACCAACATTTTCTCCAAATTATCAAGTGTTACACCTTCCTAGTACATCGTAAACCTCACAATGGGGTAAGTAAAAGCTGAATTATCTTTCATTTTGTTCAAAATCTTTACTTTTCCGTCAAAAAGACATCATTAATTGGTGCTCCCCTTCAATACTCCAAGACCACGTTTTACATTCATAAACTAACATACAATTTATATTTTACTTACTTTTACGACACATTGACTCATTTTGAATTAATTTGTCTTCTTAGCACTTGAACTGAGCATGGTTTATTTATTTTAATACTTCGTAATTGTTCATTTCTCTTTTGTGACCGTGCTAATTATATTACTGAAAACCATTGAAGTTCCGGTTTTTTCTGAGGTGACATTACCTTAAGGGAAAATGACACCGTTAAAAAATTTTGAAGAAATACCTAATGTACCTCACTTAATACTAGTTCTGCAATATGGAAACGAGAAACAGTAATCTTGTAGAATGAAACATATTAAATTTCTAAACTCATTGAAGTATTTCTCTACATTTTCTATTTAAACTGCGCTCTATTTTTTTTTGCATTGGCAGCGTTTGAAGGCAAATTTTGTTGCTTATTTTTAAGCTATGTGTTAGTGTTTTCTGCACATAATGGTAACAAGAACTTGAAAGCGTAGAATTTTCAATCTTCTTTTACGTCCTAGGTTCATTATCATTTTGAATGGTTTTGTTAAATAACGTGGCTACAAGCAATTGCGTAGGTATATTTTTTATTTCGAATAGGGAGTTTTAGCAAATCGAAAGTTTGGATGATGAATTCAACATTTCTACGGCAACACACAGGTTTACGTTGTCATCCTGATGTCAGTGAATTATAAAACCTCTGCCAGGAAACTAAAAACAGTGAAGAATCGACCGTTAAAATCCGTTAAGAATCCATTATGCAAATAGAAATTATCAAATGAATTGACAATTCACAATATTCTCCGCTCCTACTCCACATCATTTCGACTCCTCCCTAATGAATTTTATTGCTTCCTTTAGTAAACATGGTCATGTAAGCTGGTCATGTAAATTAATATTACTTTTCAATTATATTACAATTACAAGAGTACATATAATTACACGTATTGTCGCTGCTTACTTAAGACAGTGCCTTCCACGTAGGTAAAATGATGTAACAGAACCTAACCTTCAAGTTGTAATTCAAGATATAAGACACGACAGAACAAATAGCAATGACAACACTCTTCAAACGTCTTACTGGCCGAGTGCATGTATAGTTGTAGATGTGTTATAAGTGGCAAAGGCTTCCATGTGAAGGGATTGCTGTACTTTAAAAAGCCTCATAATAGAACAAATAAGGTGATTCCTGCAAGACTATTCTTATTGATTTTCAATATTACCTCGCTATTTATTAGCGTTTAATATCAAAACTGATTTACTCAAGGAATGGGAACTTATGTTCGCGAAATATGATATCTGTAATTATAACTTACAATATACCATAACATGCCATGTACGCAACATATTTATCATGTGTTAGTCTCAGCTGTTCTCTACAAAACACTCTTAAAACATGTTTCTATATAACATTAAACAACTAAAATCTCTACACAATTTCAGATGTCTCGAAAAACATTTTGTACCACTGTTTTCAAGAAAGTATTGACTGTGTTGAATTTTAAATAACAAAAGTATTCATTTTATAATACTTAATGTTTGAATCGCCATTCTAAAATACTAATAATTATAACATGTAAACACCTTTCGGGATTCACAATGCAACACACAAATAGCAAATATTTAATGACGAGCGACCTCTCCCTTGGATGACGTCAGCTGTGTAGTAAGCAGTGACGCTTTGAGAATGCGAATTCAGTTGTTAAACCCAGAATGAGACTAGGCGGAAAAACACAATCAAGTATTTACTTTTTTCAGCCAATATTGAAATTTTAATGGTTTTTGGATTTTTGGAATGGACTCCCTCTCACAACTACATTCTAGAAGAAGATATTTTTTCTTTAAATGAAATTTGTTCTCCGTAATTAGTTATTTCATTAATGTCTTGCGCGTATTTTTTAAGCAGTAGTTTCTGCGTCGTGTGGAGCGAAGCGTGGGCTTGACGAGGGCGTGTGTGTGCAGTTGCGGCTGCGGAAGTTGCGGCGGTTGCGGGTGCGGCGCCTGCTGCTCGGGGCCCTGCTGCGGGCCCTGGAAGCCCTGCGTCGTCACCACCACCACCGCCTACTACGGCCCGTGCTAGCCGCGCGCGGACATCTTCGCCTCTCCTGCCCAGGACATCCGGGCCCACACGGAACGCCACGCCATGCCATGCTCAAAAGTTGTAAAAAATCGGCCCTGTTTTTTTAATTATCAGTTTTTCGGTATCTAACACTTGATGTAAATTGCCCGAAGAAAAAATACAGTATTTTACACATACTTTGTAGGCTTATTCGTGCTTTTTTAGTTCTATTTCTTCTGTGATGAAACGGCTGATAAAAAGTAAAATACAACAGATTATTTGATTGAGAAAATGAGAAAAATCTCATTAACGACATAATTGCGAAGTTGTTCTGAAATTCTTGTGCATATGAGCAAAGGTTAATCATGGAAGAAATAATATATTTTCGTTTATTGCATTTAAATGGATCAACCATAATATGAACACTATTAAGGTTCATGAATATTTTTTATACCACAGTTTCGTAATTTGAAGTCGGGTTATCGGGTTATATAGTGTTAAAACTATGGCTCATGAACCAAGTCTTCTGCGTCATCCTCATCGAGGTTATCTACTAAATAACATTACATTTCGTATTTTCAAAAATTACTGAAATTGGTTATAACTTTCCCAATTCTATTAGTAAATATTTTACTTAAATTTGAATACAATTTTATAGTAACTAGACTAACTTCTCAAGTGACTCGTTTTTATTGTTAATTTTTATGGACTTTAAACAACCGGGTTCGTACGTAAGTCGAATTGTATGGGGCAGACATTTATCTTGCACGTAATTGTAATTTGATTTTATGTTAAAAATGGTCAGTTATACGCTCTTGCTATCTAGTAGCAAGTGTGTGTAGTAAGCATTAATGTGCTGTTCCTGAAGGTGCGTTGGGCTCCCCAGAGATGGCAGGCTATGTCAATGCCTATCCGAATGTAGATAGCTCAGAGGTCGAAATATATTTGAATGCATTTTTCATTTACATCACCGTAAGCGCTCTGGAAAAGCACAAATAGTGTTTCATACATTGATAAGAACAGAAATATATGTATTACAGAATTTGCAGGCTCGCAGACTTGCTCGTAACCCATAGTTACTGAGAAGGCTTTTGGATGCAAAGAACAAGTACATTATTCGTATTCACAGATTTTTCTATTTCTTTCATTATTTTCGAAATCGGCATGTACCCTGCGCCCAAGGACCAAAGGGACTGATCAGGAGTGTGCTAACCTCTCGGTGAATGGTGGTTATGCAACCGGCTGCTCAGGAACGCTTCTCAGTGCGGCCGAACCAAGGGGCACCGAGTTGCACCGTTAGAGATTACACCACAGTTCCTACATTCATAAATAAAATAACACCCATTATTGCTGCAAAAATATTTTGATACTGAACTTTTAAAATATTTTATCTGACATTTGCTAGGTCTAAAGTATTCCAATGAATAAATACGACTCTTCTGTTCCTTGCAGATGGTTTTTACAGTATCTTAAAGTAACCAGTAAAATAAACTCCGTTCGTTCGTCATTTACCTTCCTTATATTCATCACACGTTGTTTTCAATCTAAGAAACAAAAAATGGGAGTCGCCAAAGGAAGTAACCCATTTCTGATGTGTAAAGAAAATTTCATATTTTACATTAGTTTTCATTAAAAAATGTGGGATGTTTAAATGTAACAACACTGTCAGTATTCTGTAAACAATCAACTGTGCATACTTTCTCGCATTATTTTGCACATGTTTTATCTTCCAAAATACAAGTGTTCATCGAAAATCGGTCCTTCGCCGAAATAAAATTAAATATGTTGAAGGGCTTTTTTGAGAAAATCCTGCTTTTAAAATGCCTTTATTTCACACAAAATTAAGTGAAAAACACTAATATTTTAAAAAACTTCTACATCGCCTTACATAAAAATCTATTTTTTTAATTTCATTAAACAAAATATCTTCAATATTGAAGTTGTAGGAAAAAATTATTAACCATCGTAATTTCCGAAAATTCACACAATTCATACATATTCACCAAAAATTAGAATTAAGCCACTTTTGTAAGAGTACTTTGCTCTAAAACAAAAATGTAGATATCAAATTTTGAGCCAATTTTGCAACCAATTTTGCAACAATTTTAGCCATCATGTAAAGTACACCCCAAAATCAAAATATCCGTTTAAATTCAAGGTGCTGAAACATCACTTTTGATGGAAATCCTGCCCATGGTTTAGCTGATAGCATTAGTTACAGCCGAACCGCCAGGTGTTTTGCCTTAAACCAATTTTTTGGTATCAAGGACCCTCACAAAGATGCTTTTTACAGCATAATATAGTACAGGAAGTGATTTGCTGCGCATAGGAGCAAGAATTATCTACTTTTTCGGTATCAGGGACCTACAGTACATATTTTTCTGTCGGAAAATTGCAGTATTCGCAGTAGCATTACCTAACTTTGGTTATACAACAAAAGAAATAAGCGAGAAAATAAAATGAAATAGATCTTTGAAACGTATGTTACCTAATGGAGCAACTTATACCCAACACCACACTCTTACACAACTTCATCAGGAATTTCATAAGTAAATTGACGGATAGTAAAACACCTGCCTTCTTTTATTGATCTAAATATCACATAAATAATGATAGTCAGGGAAACATTGAGTCCATGTAAATATTCAAAAGTTTGGAAGTAGTAATAAACTAGTTTTATTGACATTGTTGAACATCTGTAGGAAATTGATATAAGTGTAGTTACCATAATATAAACACACTAACATTTAAACTAAACCCTGATTTTTAAATAAGTATTTTGAGCTCCTTTTAATGGCTATCAATAAGAGCCTGTTACTTGACTCAGGTTAATAGATAAATTTTAACGAAAATCATAGTAAAATATTGTACGATATTCGTATCAAAACATCTTACATTAGCTTAGATTCCGTAAAAAAACTTTTCAATATAACTATTGTTACAATGAATCAATGCATTCATTTGAAAAATTGTTAGCATTACCAAGGTGCGAAATGTGTAAAAATAAATGAGAAACTCTGAGGAAACAGTAATTTGCATTTATCACAGGTATTACCGCAACGTGCCAAATATTAATATTAAATTAATGTACTTTCAATTATCTTCCATTATCCCTTAGTTTCATCATTCAAGGCCATCTGCTAATGTAGAAGATGGGTAAGGTTAAACCGTGCAGTTGATACGTAATCAAAATCGAGATAAACAAATGAATATGTACAGATGATATGAAATGTATGTTTATTTTGCTTTAAAGTAACAAACCTTTGATATCTTGAAAGTAGTAGCTTGTAAGTAAAAAACATATATTCTTTCAGTTGAAAATACATTTATTAAACTCTCACTATTTTAAAATTAAATGTTGAAGAAATGTCTTTTTTTTCATTCACAATCGTGTTGGATTCTGAAACATGAGTTTGATGATGAATGTATCTGTCTTAATTTATGGTTACCGAACGGTGTTGCTCATTGATTTTCAGGTAGGGCTTCAGTGATGATGTGGTGACATCGTCTCCTATATTACCTCAGTAGTGTATATACCATTTGCGGCTCTCACTCGCAACCAATCATTATAAATGAGGTCTAAAGAAAAAGAATTTCACAGAGACGTGACAAATTGTACTTCGACTTCAAAAATATTAAAGAATTAAAAAAACGCATATAAATATTCATGATATACTTTCTACTTTTCTCCGTGTTTTCTGGAGCTTCACGAATTATTTAAATTAATTTGGTCGTCAGACGCGTCACCGAATTTTGCCATGTTATTACTATTAAAGATAACTAAAAGCGATTATAAAATCAAGAAGTTATATTACACATATGTGGTTTATTGCACACTTTTGATACATATAAGATATTACTCGCGCAACTTTTCTTGAACGATGGATTGAAGAAATGTAGGTAGAGTGGGGGTATTAGTTACGAAATTGGACACTACATTTTATGAAGCAATGCCAATCTCTGGAGAATCAGTCATGCCTTCAATAAATTGCATTCTAACTTTCTCAGGAGTTCGAGGAATCTCCTGTTATGGATTTTCACCAGCTTCGGTCATTTCTTTAGATTTTTTGGAGAAAATCACGGACAGACGTTCTCGTCTACAACAGAAAATAGTTTCTATTTCGCGTCAGAGATGTATTTGGGACGTTGTCTTCAGGGCTCGTTACGAGCTTTTACCTTCAACTGTGTATTGGGCCAGAGGGGGAAGCAAGGTCAACGCTCAAGAAAAGGTGTGCGATTAATACACGAGTTGGAGCTTATGATTGGCCAGTATGTACGAGAGGTAAGAAAACTTTGAGAGAAAAGTGATAAAGGTTTTAGATTTTTTAGATACACCGACCTGATTGGGACATATATGTATTGTTAAGCACCACTGGTTTTCATTTCACGAGTGGAATAGTGTAATTTGGATCTAGTCATCGGGAACCATTAAAAACGTTGCAGCGATTTAAGTGTGTTGTAAATATTTTAGAGCTATTCCATCTTTTCATTATGTTTCATGAAATTGTATCAAGATAAAATGTGGTGCAACGTTCAGAATTCCACAAAACTGTGTTGATGTGATAATTTTGAGTTTTGAAAGTTCTTTCTGGACAGTCTTTGGTAAATATAAATTTTGTATTTCACTGATTCATACTGTTAACTGTAACTCCATTTCTAGGCCTTTCACCGTCCCCTTTCTATTAACTTCTTTGTTTACATATGAAATGAATATATTATTGAAAAAACTACGTGGGGGATTTATTATAAATTTAATGATGCAATTAATAAATACAATGATTTTATTTTGTACCAGGTAGCCAGATGGTTTGGAGAGATTCTCTCCAAAACTTCGTATATCAACTCACAAATATATCAACTTACAAAAGGGGAAAATAAGTAAATAGTAATATTTAGTAAATTAACGGTATATTATCATTACACAGGTCTACCGGGCCCATTTTTTAACATTTCAGGGGGGCTACGCTCCTCTGGTTCATTCTATGCGGACGCCTGTGATGTTATGCAAGAACAACGGCAGGTTAAAAAGTAGCATGAAGAGAAAGCAAATGAGGAAAGGTGTCGTAATTTTAGAATGCAGGTGCCAGGAAACAAAATTTCTTATGTAAATAGCTATGAGTTATATCATCCTACAAAAAGAAGGGAATGTCAGGACACAAAGCAATAAACGAGTTCGATATCTGATCTCCAAGGGAGAAAAAGTAAATGAAAAAGAATGTAGTAAGCATTAATGGAGAACACAGAAAGAGAAAATAATAGGAAAATAAAGATGATGAAGACATTAAAAGGGACTAAGGTCAAGAATACTAATGGGTAGAACAAAGAGAATAACGAGTCGGAAAAAAAACAAAATTGGAGGCCAAGAATAATATATCTGACGAAAAATATCAGTAAGGCAAAAAGAAAAACTGTAGAAAAATACAAGAAAATGAAATTGTATTTATTCAGATTATGCTCACACATTTTTCATAGTCTCTGGTGCGGCCTGCAGGCGAGCAGAGAAACAGAAACCAATGATGAAGAGAGAGTTATGGGGGGGGGATAGTTCTGCGTCTCGCCAATACTCTCTCACCCCAGCCTTGCCCTCGCCAGATCATCCCTCTCATTACTCCTCGGGGAGGGGAAAGGAAACGATGATGGTAATTATTTTTATGTTGGCAGAGTTCGCAGGAAACGCGAGCGTATCCCCTTCCCTCGCACGCTCGCTCGCACGCACGCACGCACGCACGCAGTCTATTTCGCGCCGCGATGACGCATATGCGATATGCTCAGCTGGGAGACTCGTCCTTCCAGAAGCCGATGCGTGCGCGCCGCGCCAAAATGCAAAAACACAAGTGGAAAGTGGCAATAAAGAGCTTTTACTTGATGTGAATCAGACCGCTGAATTGGTAAAAGAGGGGGACGGCCAGATCCGTGTTGACTCTGGAATTCACACAAAAGAGTATTTTTGCTCTCTGGTTCTATTTTTGCTTCATTGCAGTTTTCTGTTTGACTTTCTTTCGTTTCATTCAAATCATCATACGTTTATTAAGAACCACTAAATGCATTTATTAAGAACCCATAAATGTTCTGGATAATCAATTTTAGTCAAACAAACCTAATTCATGATACATTCTGGCTTATTTTGTGGTTTCACATAAAATATGTTCTAAACGGAGTATAAATCATGAGTACTATTACATTTTAATTCGGTACTCCGACAGGCTTAATTAGTAGCAGTATAAGTAAAAACTTCTCTGAATAATAACTATTCTTCCTTCTTCCCAAAGGAAAAATGGCATGCATAAAATATGTTAAACGGCAAATCATGACATTGTCAAACATTCTGACAGAAAATAAGCAAACTAAAAAAATCTTTGTCAAGTTGAAAGAATTCAAATTCTCGTAGATGTAAAATGTTAATATCACGATGACTTATTTCTCTTGACCATTCTGAGGAACATCATTGTGTTAGAACAGTCTGTGTTCACAATCAGTAGTGATTATATTGTTCCAGAATTACTTAATCACTCATTTCATTATTATTGGAGAATCTACGTTACTAAGCGCCAAGAAATTGGAAGAAAACTATGCATCCTGCGGTCATTTGAAAAGTGTTTACAGTTTCGTTAGGTATTCGGACAAAATCCAAAAACAATGAAAAGCTTTCAACTTTGACTGAAAAATGCAAATAATTGATTGTACATTGTCGCCTTTTCTCGTACTGCGTATACGGAATGAATTCTGATGTTCAATACGTCACACACAACTTCATTAGACATTAAACTTTAATAAAGAGGCCGCTCGCCGTTAAACATTTCCTATTTATACATATGCATTATTCGTAACTACTGCTTTTGTAAAAATATATAAATTGTCTGTGTTATAAATGCATTTTATTTGTTTTTGATTAATATACATGCCACGTTTTGGTTAACCATTTTCTGTGCTTTTGTTCATCAGCGTTTTTGCTGATGCACGCCACCAGTAAGAACTCAACGATATAACAACATTTCTAGAGTTTTATATTTTTAGTTTAGTGCATTTAAAGTTGTATTTTCTGTTGTAATTTTTGCACAGCTAGTCCTTTTGTCGTTCGGGTTCAGAAAGAACAAGAAACAACCCACAATTTCCTAATTTGTTGTCCATGTATATCAAGAAGTAAAAACTATATTTTAATACGTTTTTACTGACGTATAAATTAGGTGTTGTCTAAATCATTTTAATTCACGCATTTCAGTAAAAAACAAGATCGAATTAAGAGATTCAACAAATATTTTCCATATTTTGACGAAGGTGTAGAGTAACATTACTATAATATTTTACTTACAATGTTTTGTTTTCAGACTCACGTTTCTGTTTTTTAAAAAAATCTTTAAAATAATCGTAAATGATAAATTATGCTGGTCATTAACGCCAAATGGAAGTTGTTTCGATTTAAAGTGGTAAAATTATTTAACCCACAATTCAAAGTTCTAGCAGAGCAATCAAAACTAGCATATGCATACCCATAGTTTCATTCCGTAAACTTATTAGAATTAATCAAGTACATGAATTCAATCGAAAACCAAGGAATAAAAAACGAAATCTCAAACACTTAAAATCATGCATGTCTGGTGGTGGCGAATACGCGAAAGCTTCTTAGCCTTTGCTTCGCCGCCTCGTTCACGTTGGCTGCGAGCCCGGGCGAAGGGCACCTCTGGAAGCCCGGGCTTCGGCAGATTTTCGCCAACCACGCCGCGGCCGGCTGTGGCAGCGGCGGCTGCGGTGGCTGCGGCGCGACAGACCGGCAGAAGCTATTCTTAGCCGTCCGCCTCGAAGATCAGCGGAAGAATGCACGTTCAGTGAACTGTGACCGCGCGCGGACAGTCTCGCTTTGGAGAAAGGTGTGGGAGGCGACTGGGATGACGGCGACGACGTGGAACACCCGCCGGCCGGGGTTGTGATATCTTGGTCGATTCATTCTTACTTGCACCTTATTACTTACTTGTAACTTTGGAACGTAGTCTTTACACCGTTAGGTGTTTGATTGACATTAAAAAAATAATGCTACGATATGAATGTTCAGCATTTTTTAACTTAGTAAAAATGTCTATGTACTATAATTTTCTTTTAAATTTATATTTACCTATTCATCCCGATCCAGATCATAGATTGATGTTCTTTGTAGATAAAATGAGGTAGCGTTCTAGTAATACAAACTACAAAACTGATTTCTGTATAATTAAGTCTCAATTTGTATTTGCTTGGTGTATGCGTGCATTGTATGTAAGCGCGTTGAATGTGAACACTAGGGAATGGATTTTCATGAAATGTCATTTTTTCTTTTCACTTTAGAACAATGACTTTTAGTATAGACATTAATTTTATGTTAATACAAATGGAAATGACCTGTTTTTATATTACTTTTTGTATTTTTTGTTCATTGCGACTAATAAATTATTTCTTACTCTTTTCCGTCCCCTTTAAAGCTTTTTCGCTAATTTCAACAATTTTCATATATTTTAACGGCATGTGCTTCAAATAATATACACGAGATTCAACATATGTTCACCAGAGAATTTCTGAATAGCCTATACGATTTCTTCGCTCAGAAATCGCAATTTCAGCCGTTGTGGGTATGTGCTATAAAATTAATGTGACGCCTATCAGCGCCATTTTTGTTTTGGCCGATTTCGCGATTCCTAAAGACAAAGATTTCCTGGAAGTTTGTAAGCTTTGTTAGCATTTCAACAAAAAGAAGTCTCGGTTACATCAGTAACATATCCAACAGCTTGAGTTCTTCATCTAAACTCGTTTTGATATTTTTTTACATTTTTTCTTTGCTTTAGAGTAATTTAAAAACATTTTTAGAACATTTTATTGATCATTTTTGGCAATGTTTTTGGTCAACAAAATCCGCACCCTAGTGATCACGTTCTGAGTGAAACCGCGTTGTATGTGTGTGCACGGCATGTGTGTGTGTGCTTGGTGTGTGCAAATTATTCGTATGCCAAAAAACAAATAATAGAAATTACCGTAACATCAAATTATTCTTGTATCGAATCGTCACATTATTCATGAACAATATTATTTTATGGAATCGTCTGCCCGAAGGCAGGATTTCTTATCAATCCAAACTTCGCTATCCTTTGCTGATAGTGATAAATACCATTTTACCAATGACTTCAGACAATATTTTTGTAAGAAGGAAAACACCAACGTGAGTTATTTGTGAAATGTCTAATTCCGGTATTGGTTTTCCTGCAGATAAGAAAAGATAATTTACATGTTCATAAATAAAAAATGGTTACGAAATGACACGTTACGATGTGTGTGTACAAGTTACTAAGAACACAAAAATTACTGATAAATCAGAGAGTATATGCATTTTGGAAGTAGAGGCTGCCATGGACATTCTGACAAGAAACGAATCGTGAGTAAATGAAGAAAAGTGTGCTTTCCAATTTGTTTGTTGTAAAAATTTTAAGCAACGGAGATCATTAAGTTATTAACCGTTATTTTGCAACTGAGCTTCATTGGTGATAAACTGCATAAAAATACAAATGGAGTCCCTTATTTTTCTTTCCTTCAACATAAATACATTTTCTACATCGCATAGGAAGCTTTCTAATCTCTCCATGGAAGAAAGAAAACTGCTGCCACAACAGATAATTGCATACATACTCTTCGGCCGCAGCGTCGTCCTCAAATATGTCATTTCTCCACCTAAGATCTCCTTCATTAGACCAATCATACGGTAGCCGCGTGGGGACAACTCTGGATTGTAAGGTGGGTATTCAAGCGCGGTATATAGTGAAATTTCGTGAGTTTATTAAGAGTTAGTGGTACTATACGCGGACGTGCGTTTTTCTGTAGGACACCGTGAATCGGTTGCTACCTTCGTTTGTTGCGATAAGGAATCTTGGCATCGTTCAGCATCTGGCAGTAGTAGGGCACATTTACTGCCCATTTCTCAATCAACAGTTCACTTTTTGGTATCTCAAAACACAGTTGTAAAATCTTTTCTAGCTGCGAGTCTAGTCTAAGCCTTCATCGGTTTCCCTTCTCCAACTTTCCTCTATTCCATACTCTTTCTCTAGTTCCGTGGAGTATAATGATGAACCCACGTTTCGTCGCAGGGGTACGATACGATCCAGAAACCGCCTCCCATTCTTGTTCAAAATGATTCAAACGTCGTTGGCAGATGCATTTTTGCACATTCTTTTGTTCCTCATTAAGAAGACGTGGAACTCACCTTGCAGATACTTTTCTGTATCCGAGAGTGTGAGATACAATGTATGGATACTTCCAACATTTACAGCCATCTCTGCAGCAAGGTAGGACAGCGGCGATCGCCTTCCATAAACTCACGCACGGCTTGAATATTGTCTTCATTGACGCTGATCGCTGGTCGCCGTTTATGGCTTTGATTGTTCATTTTATTACCACCATTTGGAAACATTTGAGCCGAATTGAACACTTGGATTTGGAGCCTCGTAGAAATCTCACTCAATTCCACACCTTCGTTGGTGAGAGAAGGAATAATAACGAATTGCGCAACAGACGCTCGTACTTTCTTTTCATTCATAGAGATACTGAAAAGGCACTCGTGAGTGTGACGGCCGAGTGAATTGCTATCTCCTCTGTATTCCCGCCACAGATTCCCGGGAGCGCTCCGCTGTCCACGTAAATATGTGAGTCAAACGAAACACCGTTTTATACTTGAATGACTCCCTTAAAAAGTCAAACTAGGTGCTGTGGATCTTGGTAAGGTAGATGAAATGAAAATACGAACTTGAAACAGGAGAGAACTAACTACAAAATGATTGGAATTGATATAAACACTATCAAACTACAAGAACAATGCGTATCATAGACTGCCTATTTGCAATTATTATTACATTGTCGAAGGTATTTGCATACTCAGTGAAGAATCCGCAGCAGCGGTGGGCCTTAAGCCGTTTGAAGGAAGTACGAGCCTATTTTAAAGACTAGGAAGTACGCGACTGCTGCGGATCCCTGCGGACACTGGAGGCGCAACACGTGACGTGCTTGCAGTACAGTTTGCACAAGAAGTGTATGAGGAAACTGGTAATACATGCTTGTGCCATTACCAACGTTTACGTTATGGGGATAAAATCATTTAATATGGACTCCAGCAGCTCTGAAATGAATACGTAGAGCGTTAGTGTACAAACAAAATTTAGCCACTCGGCTGAAATGTTAATTATATTGTACTGAGTCAATTCAATCTCGCTCAAATTTCGTCACGTACCATGAACTACTTTTCACTGTATTTCGTGAAAGAATAATATGATAGTGTACAACATTAGTAATGTTATATTGAAATGATGGCACTGCAGTTTCAGAGTTCACTCAGGTTGGCATTGGAATACTATAAAGACTCTCATTGCCATATTAATTGTTTTACATATGTTTGTATATTTATTTTTCCCCGTGACGCACAGCCTATAGGCACTTTTCCAAAGATATTTGGCACTACACGAGCTAGCGGCTGCATAAACTACTCGAGTTTGAATATAACATACAAGTTTTCAAACTTTTATTTGATCATGCAAAATGAATCAGAATGAATCGAGGTTAATAAGGTGAAGTCAATGCTCACAAAACATAAGCAATTTAAAAAAATTATCGATCAAAAATATGTAATGGCATATTGGGGTTAGTAAGATAAAGAAATCTCATACAATTAAGACAGCGCTACTATAACAATACTTGCCTTACATTTTACGTAAATGAGAGAAGAAAACGAAACGGGTATACCTGGGAATTTGAAAACAAGAAACGACGTATTAACGACCAGACGAAAAATGAATTCGAAATATGATAGAGAGGATAATATGAAAAACGTTTGGGGAAGAATACATTTTAGACATGGAGAACAGTGACAAAATTAAGAAAATGACAGCATACCCATGGTATGTAAGTCATGGTACATTATCGAGCTGGGCCTACACTGGGAAGCTTTCCATTGAGAATTGACGCCAGAGAAGCGGTAGTTACCGTGGGAGATCCTGGTAGGCCTCTCAGAGCCGTTGGAATGGCAGACGTGAAGTGGTCAAAACCAGAAAAATAGCCCCCACTCACAAGAAAATGAAGATGTCTAGTTCGGAAAAACACAGAAAGTCTGTGCCATTCTGTCGTATCAGCAGTTTTATTATGAAATATGCTTCTAAACACTAGGGGGAATGGCAGTTCATTGGCTCCCCTTGTTGATAAAACGGGACGTTTTGATTAATTAAAATACCTACAATAGTGTAAATCCCCCAAAAATGTAATGTAGAAGAATCCAAAACATATTTTTTTTAAATTGCAGGCGGGAACCTTCCAAAAAAATTTACTGAAAGGTCCCAAAATATCTCATTTAATAAATTACGGCATCAAAAAATAACTCCTGTCCTTAAAGGTTTGAAAAGGTTTACAGGATGAAAACAAGGTTTAAAGGATATATCACATTTTCTCGAGTTCTGCGCGATGATAAAGTAAGTTGAAGCGCACTGTGCTTATGCGTATGATATCCTAGCTATCCCATAACCTGCAAACTTACATTTTTCTCACCTTGAATTTATTCTGATGCAGGACTGGGGAGAATTCCCTAACTAGCTACAGAATAATTACGAATTTTTGTGTCTATGGTTTCGTATGAATTGTAGAAAATCATAATCTTTCCTTAGCATATTGTATTTAGGGGAGATAATGATAATGCGTTATATGTTTATAACGACATTGATATTAATGCATTAGTTACTATTTGTACTGTAATATTGTAAAATGCATAAATATGACTGTAATAAGAATCGGACGGAATTCAGCTCATTGATCAATGAGCGCACCCCAATCATGTTTTGATTAATTGATTCGTTTTGTAGGGTACTATTCCCGCATTCACCTGATGTGATTGGAGAAACTACGGAAAATTACTGATTCCCCGCAGCCGGCTACTAGAATTCTCCTCCAGACCGCCACTGAATTCGACCTGACTAGCCAGTGTCGAATATTCCGACAAAATCGGAACTTGAACCTCCCGGTCAGAGGTCTTCCAATGACGTCAGCTAATGCCCCTTTGCCGGTATCTTAAGTCTAAATTCCTTTCAGGTCGTCGGGACTCGAACCTAGAACCTCCATGTTTACGAAAATTGCGAAACGGACACGCTACTACGTGTATTGTAGCCTTTTGTTAAAAAATATTCACCTTTCGAAAATACCTACGTGCTCAATTTCAGAGCAATGCCCTGGCTCGCAAGTGCATTTGTTTATCTTTCTGCAGAGCCACTTCAGTTTGTTTTGTCCGCGCTTTGTCTTACACCGCCGGCTCGACAGCTGAACCGCGCATTGTCTCGGATTTCCCCCTGCAGCTCTTCGAAACGATGCTCCGGCCCAAACATTTGCGACCAGCAAAAATAGGTCGGTGCAGTGTTGGTCATCATGTTTATTTGAATAACTTCATACGAGTTATTTTAAGTTACGTGATCAATTGGAATTTATATTGCAAGCCAGAGGTGCTACAACAGTACATACTAACAATCAGACAGACAGACAGACGGACGGACGAACAGACACTTTGCAGTCAGTTGATTTTTCCGTGCCAAGGACCAAGAAAAGATGAATTTCGACTACACGTCGTATTATAGAAGTAATTCACTAGTATATACCATCACAAGGGACAAGATTTATTCACAATTTCGTTTCCAGGGCCTGGCAATAAGAGTTTTTTTGTTGTTAATTCGGCGTTTTTCGGCAACGTGGCTTTCTTTATATAGCGCAAAAAATATCGAGAAAGTAAAAAAGTTTAGAAATTATGTTCGAATATCAGAGTCGGTTTGTAGGTTATGCCTATCA
The DNA here is from genome assembly GCA_038098605.1 of Gryllus longicercus. NCBI lineage: Eukaryota > Metazoa > Arthropoda > Insecta > Orthoptera > Gryllidae > Gryllus > Gryllus longicercus. Next base: position 968,869 of record JAZDUA010000497.1, on the reverse strand, counting down.
TTTATTGATTTATTGTGTAATGGATGATATCGGGCTTGTCTACTACTATGGCCATTAGTCCCGTTAGTGTAGTAAATGATTTTTTTCCCGGAAGCTGGCACTGATTCCTTTCCTCTGGATAGAAATCCGTACCGACCTACACATTGGCTTGCGGGGTTTTCCCCTCCAATACCTCTCACACTGACACTCCGCCCCAAGCTCTAAACCGAGACCAGCTCTAAGCACTCGACTGGTCTCTCGACGTGTGTGGTAGAGTATTGCATGTAAGCGTGTTTCTCTTTGTGTGGAGAGTATAGGACCAGGAAGAGGAAGGAAAGATCGCATGTGGCCCATTTTGGACCGCATGTGCGCCATTTTTCGCGTTTGTAGACATTTACTCTTTCCTAAATTACTCATCTCTGGGTTGTTTAAACATTCTAGAACAAAGAACATTGTATTCAGTATACTCTGGTCTAGAAATCGAAATATTATTCACATACCGTCTATCTTTTTATTTGGGAAATATTTGCCCCCAAATCTAAGGAACGCGAATGAACGAAATTCGATTTCCAGAGAGTAATTTCGCAAAGAAGGAATACAATCACGGCCTTAATTTTTCTGTGCTTTTACACATAACAGTATAGTTACGTTTTGTTAAATATCATTGGTAAATAACATATGTGTCAGTGTGCACAACTTTCTCCATGGGGCGGAAATGATTCGACTATTGAGAATAAAACGAAGTACTTCTTTGCTTAACGCAACAGTCAGAAAAATCTTAAGAACGCCCTTAGAGGTTTTCAATATTCTTTTGTAAGGTATACAAAGTGCAAATGAGCAACTTAGCTATTTTTTTCTCTGGCATTAATACAGATCCAGAATGCATCATCACATCTTCTAGGAGCGGAGAGCGAACTAGAGTTTACAGAATATGTATTCCAACACAGTGACTGAAACAATGAGGCTATTAGGTCGACTGAAGCGTCGGTTGACTTGCCGTCGGCTGTGACGTCGTCTGAGGCGACGGCTGAGGCGACGGCTGAGGCGACGGCTGAGGCGACGGCTGTGGCGTCGGCAGGGACGTCGGTTGGGGCGTCAGCTGAGTCGCCGGTTGAGACATCGGATGAAGCATCGGCTAAGGCATCGGTTGAGGCATCGGTTGAAGCGTCGACCGACGTGTCGTCGACGGCTGAGACGTCAGCTGAGGTCGGCTAAGGCGTCGGGTAAGGAGTCGGCTAAATCGTTGGCTAAGGGGACGGCTGAGAAATCAGCTGTGGCGTCGGTTGAAGCATCGGTTGAGGCGTCGGATAAGGCGTCAGCTGAGACGTAGGCTGAGGCATCAGCTGAAGCGTCGGCTGAGACCTCGACTGTTCCAGCGCTTTTCAGTGCGGCGTGGGCGGCGACGGCGCTGCGCGGCGCGGCGAAGTGCGCGCTCAGCGGCCGTCGCTGAGTCGCGCCACAGGAATGCGCCCAAAAATAATATCGTTCGACCTCCAGAATACGGCGACGGAGACGGCTGCGCGGCCGTCAAGCGCTCCGCGGCCGGTGCTTTGTCTCCGATGTTGGAGGATTTAAGGCTGCAGCGGACAGCTCAAGGGGCCATGAGTTATGAGCACGCTTCTCCCAAGCTACCACGTTTACTCGCACGTAACACGCGGTTTCAATTAAATGTTTGGTACCTACCCAAAAGTTAATAGGGTTTTTATATATTCCTGCCCATACGATTCTGATATACATTCACGAGAATAAAGGAGCTTTACTGTGAAAGTAAAGAAAAAAATATTAAATTTTCCGAAGAGAGTTATTAAAGATGGGAAGGTTGTAGAATCCAAACTGGTTTACCTCCTTTTCAAGTATATTTTAAGAATGTATCACTATTTACTTATTGATTTAAATTAAAATGTGTATTTAATAGAATTATTATCGCATATTGTATGAACATCAAGGGACTCTGTATATAAACTCAGTATAATCCTTTCTCATTACCGTCCGTATGCGATTGAGTTTTATTTCCGGCTAAATAACGCAAAGCAAATGTGTTTTACAATATAAATATGAATCATTTTTATCCCTCATATTCATAGAGATAACAAAACAGATAGCAAATAATGAAACTTCATGAACCCAATTGAAAGACATTTTAAATATTTTGTTGTCAGCACTTAAACCACGGCAGAGTTTTCATTAGTCACCAAACGTTAACATTTAGTACAGTTTATTTACTTCATTCCGATACAACCGCAACAGAATATCATATGTCAAATAAAAGATTCTATTCTCTTTCACCACATACAAACCATATAATCAGCATACTGTTTTGCAATGGACCACTTCCGGAGGATGTGGAACTCGTGCAGGAACGACTGATCTTCCTCATTCCGCCTCGTTTTCTGACGCGAAGACGGCACCACGCGATGTCCTGCCAGTTTCTGCGGCGGTTTGCTCTGAGGCCCCGCCTTTGGCTCAGCCTCGACGTTTATGTGATATCTGCTCTGACTCTTGCACGATCTTTCACTTGAAATTAACATTTTTGATAGGTATTTAAGTTTTGGGTACTCGGCCAGACGCTATAACAGAGAACATCATAGAGCGCATTGTGCCTAGCCTAGAGTTAGAGAGAGAAGGCAGTTAAAAGGACAAGCTCTTGCGGGGAAAAGGGGTTGTTGAATCTCTCAGGGCTGCTGAGAGTCGGTGATCTTGACACCCAGCCACCCGCAATGTTCGAATCTGCTCTCTCCAACTTGTTGGTTCTGATCCTGGCGTATACCGCTTCCACTGAGCAACAAGATCACGGAATACACCTATTTAAGTGCTGCGCAGTGTACGAGATGCTCTAAGGTGACGGACGGTCGTGTGTAGAAGCTGACTGGCCTCAAAACGCCTCCATTCATCGCGAATATTTCGTTTCCATCACTCCTCCGCTGGACAGAGAATGGATGGGACGCTGGCTACCTCCTGGTCTCCCTCTGCACAAAATCCTTAAAGTTTTCGACAGCACTATACGACCACATTCTTATGTTGTGTCAGTGAATGAATCCTCTCTGTGGGATCGACGGTACACTCTTAACGAGAACATCTGGAGAAAAACGGTCATGTTCTATGGATATATGTACATAGCGAGGCCAAAGCCAATTACGGGACTCAGAACCGACAGATCCTACTGCATCGACGCGGCGTCGCCACCCCTGGGTCCCTTTGCTTTGCGTTTTGAAACCGAATGCACAAACGAAGAATGTGTCATGAAATGCTGCAATGACGGGCAAATGCTAGTGAAGAACGGGGAGTGGAAGTGTGAAGCAAATGGAGAAGGCAACTGGTCGCCTTTTAATTCTTCGTTTGCAGGAGACATAGATCCGGAGTTTCCTTATGACACTAACCTCGAATGTTCGCATCTCCGTCTTTCGGACATTGAAAATCGTTCTCCTGCCTGGGCCCGTTCTCGACAGCGCCAGCTCTTCTTCTCCACGTGGGATCTTTGCTTTGACTATTACCGCAAAAACAGCACCCGAGGCGAAGGGTTATTCTATTGCGACTATCCACGTGTGGCGACAGGTGTCTACTGGCTATTGCGGCCGTTATGTGTCATCTCGGCGTTACTTCTGGCGGGATCGTTGCTGTCTATCGCTTGCAATAAAAGTATGCAACGGAAGGTCCATGGTCGTAGCCTTGCGACTCACGCCGCCTGCCTCTTAACTTTCAATGCAGGGCAGGTTGTGTACTATTTGACAATCAGCGACACTATTGACGCTCAATTTATAAATGAAATACCACGTCATCTCCAGAGGATGTGCAAGCTTTTCTGTGAGTACCTTCATCCCAAGAGTGAGTGAGTTTGTCGCTAGTTGCTACCACTTACAAGATCAGTTCTTTCAGTGTAGTGCATGTTATATTCCAGCAGGTAACAGCGGTCCTCCCGGCTGTAATGGTAGATCTAATACTAACCTACACCTACTTGGGAGATTTCCCACTCCGCGTATCTCCCCCAGAGGGTTATCCCTCAGCCGGGACAAGTTATAAAGTTTCAACTGGTCTCTCAGCAAGTGAGGTAGTGTACGAAAGTGATAGTGTACGTGTGTGACTAGGTGTGGTAGTATCGCAGTGCATGTAAGTGTATGCGTGAATAACAGTAGATGAGGGGACGGGGATGAGGAAGAAAAGGTTAGGGTATTACTCTGGCATTTGACTGGTATTGATTGGAAAAAATAGAGAAAACTATCGACGAGATCAGCTGGCTGTTAGAAGTAATCTTTAGATTGTGGCTGTACATTTTATATTCGAAGAAATACTTGTGCGCATGATCTTCGAGAGTAAACGCCCCTAGATTTTAGTCCACCAAACTCAATGGAGGATTTTAAACAAACATTATACAAATAGAATATTATTTAGATTTAATAGCCCCGTATATGTGACGAAATGCCCATAACAACCACGCCATAATTTTTTTCATATTTTCATGGTAGAACGCATAGAAATATTTTAAGTACAGACGAAGCTTAATATCTTCGTAATGAATTATTATGTTTCTCCAGCACTTGCGATGTATTTTCTGCTGATAGCTGCCTGGTGTTGGCTGACTGTGCTCTGCGCGAATATGACCTTGGGCTTCAGGTAAAGTTTTTATTGAGTGACTTTTGATATTGACGATGTCAAGAAAATTACCTGCCGATTACCCTTAATTTTTCTAGCCATTCCAAGAAAGTAACTTCTTGTTTAATTCGTGTTAATTCGTCTCAAATTGAAATTTATTGGAATTTATTGACTGTGAATATATTAATGTTTTCGTACAATATAATCTAGTGTTATTTTACTGCAGCAAAATTTAATTAGCTTACGTTATCTGTACCCTTGCTTCGAATGTACCGGCTAAAGTACGGCATCTTTAAATAAAAGTATTCATGCTTACGACATTATATAACAAAGTCAAAAAGAAAATTAAATTTATTTAAGGGTTGACGAGAATTAACTAATTTGTATTTTCACGTTTTTAACACCCCTGTATACTGCAAAACTAATTTCCTTGGCTTTCATTAAGCGTTTCCGTTTGTTAGTATACCTCATTTTAATTTTATTTTATTCAATATATCAATATGTTTGTACGTATTTTCAGGTCCTTGTTTTCTGTTCACCACCTCCCAATTTTGGTAAATTCATGGAGGCATTAAATAAAATATAACTGATGTTCCTAAAATGGTGTATTGTCGTATGATGTTCCCTAAAATAATTCTTAAATGCACACACAATGTATTGAAAACTTTATAACTCTTTCTTCAATTTTCTTCCCTCTCATTTCCTTTATAACTTCCCATATAAGGGACTCCTAAACTTATGAATGTTTTAAGGTTGCCGGGCTCCAATCTTTAGTGTCAGGTGCTAAGAGAAGGAAAACTAGGAACCACATAATTATGGATCAGTTTAGAATAGTACAGCCATCTGTAATAGTTTTCCGCTTTAATGTACTTTACATAAAAATGTATAATATTTGCAAGTTTTGTTAATCATTATGAAATAATTCAAAATTATTTCGTGTATCTAATTATCGCACGTAAATATTTTGTAAATATTTCGTATTTTCGAATTTATTTTCTTATTCTCTCTCGCTCAGATTGCAGGTTTCATCATCTAGAAGGAGCGACAGAAAGAGATTTTTCGTATTTTCTGCCTTTGCATGGGGTATACCTGCACTGCTGACAATTGCTAGTGCCTTCCTATTTACACCACCGAGAGTCTTTGATCCAGACACTACTACGCCATGGTACAACCCATCGCTTATGGAAGCACGTGTGTGTTACACTGAATCTATCGTCTTTTCTTCCGCAGGTAATTACAATTGGAACGAAATGAGAAATGCCAATCAGACTCATTTTACAAAATTATGCACATAATAAATTACTGTGATTTTTTACATCTCAAACTCACAAGTGTCCAATTACAATAGACCGGAAAGAAGTACTGGTAGAATAATACTAACAATACATTTCGCCGAATAACAATTAACACTACAAAAGGTTCACTTAATATAGATATATTTGATACTAAACAGTTATGAAAGTACCATTTAAGATTTCATGCAAGACAGTTACTACACAAGAACTAATTATAATTCAAACATTATAAGTAAAAGAATTCAAAATCTCTTCGACTAGTATAGTAATCGAACGTAAAGAAACTACTAACATTAACGAGATTTATACTCGAACAATCTCGCTTAAAATTATTCGTTTAATAAAAATATCCTTAATTTCAATATTGATGTTTAACAATTTTTGCTCTTTCTTAATTCAGTTCAAGTAGACATTAGGAAAATATTTCATTTTTTAATACATACAACTGGATCACTGTGCAGTAATTTCTAAATTAACATTAACTCTCAGAAGTTTTAGAACTTACTTGTATGGTCTTTTTAGGACAGATACGTATGTTGATGGGATGTAGTATTAATAACATAAAAGACTTCAGCAAAGAACTAGTGGTGTTGCAGAAAGGCACAGACTTTCCCGTATTAGTTTTCTATTTCTGTTGGTCTCGGCTAGCTATACGAACTTGCCACAAACCCTTGCCAGCTGTCATCAATCGCCGACCGAACTATACTATTTTTTAAAAAATTCTTAATTTTTCGGTTCTCTAACAGTAGACCTGATATATTATTTTAAGATTATTAAAGAACAGTCGCCTAAATGGTAATTTTCTTTGAAAAATTGGAGCAGTTTTTAAGAAAATGGCACTTAAGCGCTACAGTATATTCGAAATTTGAAGCACTTTTTCAGAGAAAAGTTTTGAGTTTTCGAAAAACTTCATTTGAAGACATTTGAAGAACGCGCCAATAGGCCCATCATGTCGAGTACATAAAGTACAATTTATGGGCTGGCCGTTCGAAGTTTGAATCTGGTATGAAGTTATTTTCACTTTTAAAACAATGCTGTACAAAGTGCGAAATATTCACACAGATCGAGCTAGTTGTTTCTTAGTGGAGTTAACATACCTCGTGTATTATTATCCGCCTTAAAATGGGTATTATAATAACAGATATATTTCAGTTGCTATTAAAAATAATTGTGCCAGGTGTATGTACCGAATAACGTCCAGATAATACACCTATTGTCTTCTTCCGTAAGAACAGCTTTCTCGCGTAATACAGAATACCCATGCTTAAAATGGGTTTCCGGTGTGAATGCTCCGGTAACTTAGAATTTCTATCATAACCTCATTAAATTCGTTGCAAAAATAACGGAAGAACATTAACCTCGTCTGTTAAATTGTGAAGTAATAAATATATACACTCCAAGTCATATACACGCACACAAACTCCAATGAAAAATAGAAAATATTTCATAACTCCATTGTAACCTTTCATAAAGTATTTCTCTACTAAATATTTGAAGTAGAATGCTGTATTTTTTTTAAAAATTACGATAAAAACTTTAATCTTTCATTCACCTTGCTGTTACAGTTTCCAAATATGTTTCACTAAAAAATGGCACAGCTCTCTTCTATTATGGTCCTGTGGGATGTCTGGTGATGTGCAATATCGCATGTCTCATGTACGTGTTTAGGAAGGTGCAGCATCTGAGACAAGGTAACTCGATTCTTCGCAAAGTCGAGGACCTGGGTTTATTGGGGCACAGACCTGCGGAGCAAAAACTTTCCGTTGCGCCCGCTGAGAGTGTCAATCGATGGACCTGCCGGAACAGGAATGGGGGTGGCAGTCGGACGGAATTCTATGCTAAAACGTAAGGAGATAATTTCTACAAGGCGATGTAAAACTCGCGGACGTTATTCAACTTTATTGACTATCGTTTGTTGCAGAATTAAGCTGTACGTCAAAATGGTACTTATGACCGGAGCGACAGAACTTCTCTCTGAAAGCATCATCTGGATCAACACGCATTATTCACGAGATGATCGTTACAGTCGTCACGACTACGATTTACCCTACAGAGCAGTAGGGTACGTCTCGGACTTCTTCCGGGCAGCATGCGTAGCCTGGCTGGCCGCTCCGGAAGGGGGCTACTTGAATCTCGTCATGAAGCGATTGCGTCGAGAAAAGAAAAAGGGAAATGGATCCCTCCAGTACAGTGAACTGCAGAGAACAACTACAGTAAAGCGTAAACCACTAAATCACTCATTATAATTGTCCAATTAAAATATAAAAACAAATCTATCATAACCTCATTAAATTCGTTGCAAAAATAATGGGAGTATATTATTAACAACCTTGTCTCTTAAAATGTCTAGTAATAAATGCTCATATTTTATAATTTACGATACAAAAATGTCCCTACAGAGACTATAGATTTGCAGAACCCTAGCAAATAATTTAATGAGCTTATTTTACTTTCGCATTGTTAGGGTAGTTTACAGAAACTTTTTAAAATTACATGTTTCAATTTTGAACCAATTCAATTTTGACCAAATAAAGACGCACAATGTTTTGTACCTCCTTATTTTTGCACTTGTATTTCGTCGTCTGTGCAATGTGTGCTATATTTACGCACATATTTTACACTCTGGTGTTTTTATAAATGTCCCGCCAAGGAAAACAGCTGTTACTGTAGCTCTGCAAGGCAAGCATTAGCTTACCCTCCCCAGTTCGAGCATTTCTTCAGTCTGTGGCCCCGTGCGACGAGGAATAGCATAAATTTAATAAACATATAAGAAAATAATCCAACTATTAATTGGTTAATTAGCAGAGACCTCAGTCGTCCTTGTATAAGCCATCTTTAAAGAAAGAAAAATGTATCAATAGTTAAATAAAATAAAATCATACAAATACTCCTTCGTAATTCAGTTTGGGAACATTTCAATGTACTAATCAACGTTTAGTTTGAAGTACTGCATTTTTGTTGTATTCTAACATTCTGGTGCGATGAAAATACTCTAAAAAATGACAAACTTTCCCATATTTTACTATAATATGTTTATAAAGAAATGTATATCGGGATGAAAATCTCACAATTACTACTCACACTTTTGTTTTTTATGATTCTTGTGAACGCAAAATCTTTAGTTGCAAATTTAATACAGAAATAAACAGGTTTTCAGTTCATTATCCTATCAAAAACAAGACTGTGTAGAATGCTTATTTAAAGCACGGTATTCTCTCAGTTTTTAAGACTGCACAGTTGTGTGCACAAAATACAACAGTGAGAAATACCCTATGTAATATGCCGTTTAGTGTCAGTAACACTTGAGAGATATGCTTCAAGGCTAGTAACACTTGAACGGTAAACTACAGAAGCAGTAAACTTTATTAATTTCTTTCTAAAAGTAGCCATTACTGCTATTTAATAATAATATGTCGGCCCCAAGGCGCAGACGGTTGCGGCAGTTGTCGTCTGTGCCGAGGAGGCTGCAGGTTCGAGTCCTGCACATACATGGTCGTATTTGTGACATCACCCTATCATCTCATAATTCACACTTCAAGGCGTAACAACCTTCTCGTACTGAGGAATACAGATGAATAGCTTATCCTGGAAAAATTACCCACGTTAATCGTGTAGCGTGTTCAGTAATAGCCACGCCAATAATAATAATAATAATAATAATAATAATAATAATAATATCTATATTATTGATTTTCAATGCCCGCGGAACTATAGAGAAATGATAGTATGAAAACCATACATAAATGATACCTCCTTAGTCTATAGCAGACTGTAAAAGAACACTATAGACCCCTAGTGTTTTTGAGAGGTGTGTATGGTTTGTTAGATACCCAGAAACTCGAGAAAAATCCGAAAACCATAAAACAGTTTCGTTTTCAATTTGAAATACCAATATTTTATTGTGTTATTTCACCTATTCACACTGCGTCACTGCTTACAAGACAACTGACGTCATGAATCAAAGAAGAGGCCGCCATCGTTAATTGTTTGTAGATCCCATGTTGCGTTATGATGCAGTACCATTTTCGAGGTATGGAAAGAAGTATAGTCCGATAGTTTATTTTCGCCTATGTTAGAACCATCACATACGGTTAATAGAAATCCGATGGGAAGCAGACATTTGGGAATATTATTGCGTGAAAAGGAACAATCGAAGTTCGATATGGACACGAGCAACAAGCTATAAATAAAAAGGGTCACAAATAGGAAGTGAACGGCGTCATTATGTGCAGAAAAACTGTGTAAGTTTCTAATGGGGCATGTGAGTAATTTCCGAGCTCCGGAATATAAAATAATAAAAAGAAAAAGGCAGATTATTAAAGAAAAACAATGTAATAAATGTACAGAGGGACAGTCGAAGGAAATAAGCTGTGTGCACGAACAATGAATTAATATAGAGAATGAATTGTTAAAGAAGGTAATCGCGAAACGTCGGACATAAAATAAAAACTACGAACTGGAATGAAGCAAACAAAATGGCATGGATCTGAGAGATTTTGACGAAGGTCAAGAGGACAGCAGTCAAAGAAAACAAAGAGTATAGACATTAAATTGTTAATGTAGGAAGACGACGTTGTGTCCAATTTAAGTTTAAAAAGTATTTAGTGAAAATCAGAGGTAGCATGGCCATGCATAAAGTAACATATTTCGGACGAATGATAAACTTGTATTAACCCTTTATTGCTTGATTTTTTTTATTTTTACTTGCAATACTTATACTTTGTTACTTTCATTTATTTTAATTAAGTAAAAATAATAAAAAATCAGAAGTAAATATTGCTTGAGAAAATAACAAAAACAAATTCTTACTCCTGAGTTATATCATGTAGTAAGGGTTTTAAATTCTGAAACTCTGCGTATTGTTTCTTGATTACATACAGAATTAAAAATTAATCAAAAACAACGAATGGAAGAAGATTAATTTTAAGAATAAAATACTATAATAAATTTATATCAGAGTATTTTAATATTTTTGAAAGAAATCTAATTGTGGAATTGTAGGAAACAATTTTTTTCTGCGCGGATTGGTTTTACCTGTTCATAAATTTTCTCAATATCTTTAGGTATCTCATGTGTATAGGTATCATCTGAAGTTTGACAAATAAGAGCACCTTTTATTTTTCAAGATTCTGCTCATCAATGTTGAGAACGTCATCCATTTATCTTCACAAATTGCTGACACAAATAATTCTTCCTCATTATCATAGAGTACATTCAAACGATTTATTATTTCTAGTGGCGATAAAATTTCCAACAGTCTACAGAAGAGTTGCATAAACTCTTCTGAAAATAAATTTATTTAAATTTAAAAAATAATTTCAACGTAAAAACTAAATTATCACAACACGACTGGATCAAAGATAGTTTTTGTAGCGTATCTTATATGCATGATGTTATAACAGAGTTACATAATAAAATATGCTATATTTCACAATTTAAAAAAATGTTCTTATTTTTCATATAGTTTATGTGATAAAAAAATATTAAACAACATCTTTCGTTTTTCAGTTTGAACTGTTTTCCCATAAACATTTCGTTTCTGATAAACGGAAACAGAGTGTTACACCAAGACGTTTCGATTCACGACTAGACTACTATTACTTCAACTTATCTTATCGCGTTTGCCGCCTAACAATGCATGGGGTGTCACGATCACACGATGTAAATCACGTGTTCACAATTAAATGTTTAGAATGTGTTTATGACCTAAAAAAACATTATTACACCCGAGTTACACTATGCAATAAGGAGTTAGTAAGTTGTATAAATATGGAATGAAAGTTCTTATATGGTATTGTTATACATATTTCTTTTGTTTTATTGGTAGCGTCAACAGTGGAGCTGCAACAATGGGTATAATTTGTAACTAAAGGCAAATTATAATAATTCGGAACTATTAATGTTTTTTGATCAAGTAGTTCAAATTAGACATGAAAATTCTACGTAAATTTCACAACGTGACATTCCGTAAAGCCAAGTCTGTCGACCTACGTATTATATTTTTTTACGCCAATGAGCGATTTCCTCACCGAAACTTAAGGGAGCAATGATAAATTGTTAAATAGTAAAAAACTACTGAGTTAGACTTCGGTCGGGAAAAACTAGCTTTATGATTAAATAAAGTAATTTCAATTAGAAGTAAGAACGTAAATGTAGATCTCAATAACTGGTTTGTGTATCCTTTTATGCTAAAATATGTCTTTGCAGTTGTGTATATTCTTATCGTTAAAATATTTAATTATTTTCAGTAGCAAACCTAAGTAATTTATTTGTTGTACATAAGCAGTGTGCATGCTATTATTGCAAACTATTATATTATTGTATAATTAATTATTCTACAAAAGTGTTTAAGGAGTGTAAAATAAATTATAATTCACGTGACATAGTATAAAAACAAAATGCCCACTGGGGTTTTAAGAGTCAATATAATATGTTCTAGGCATTTTGTTCCCATAACAAGTAAACGATAATTTGTTTCAGAAACAAACCTACAATGTTCTTCCTATTATTTATGCATGTAATACTCTAATGCCACTTTCCCACCGTCATTTGTGACTTTTCATCAGCCTGGGGCCAAGTTTCTGAGAACACTTAGATATTTAGGTAGAGGTTAAAAATTATGAGAACAGACTAAGCCATCATCACTGTAAACTTCAGTTGATTACTTTATGTTTTGTCCAAATTGAGAACTAAGAAACTCCATCATTAGTTGAACAGCAGATGACAAAATATTTGACAAACCATTCGCATTGAGATTTTACTAAGCAAGTTATAACAAACATTTCAAACTAATACTGTGGCAGAATATTTTAAAACTGCTTTTTATTTAATTTTTGCTTGAACTTTTCTTCCGTAGCAAACACTTCCTTTCTTCTAAAACAAAAACGTGAACGTTTTTCCCTTAGTTCCACAGATAAAAATGTTCCACGTGTCCTGTTTCTTCTTGTCCAAGATCGACCATGTCTGACGATGAGCAGACGACGAGTTGAACATTAATGGAAATGTTTTCATCCATTAATAGAACAATTTTCATCCAGCTCTCTATCATAGACACCACACAGTCCATACACCAACTATTTTCAGAGTGTTTCTAGCCATAAATCGAAAGACAACTGTTACATAACCCTATTCTCCACACACAGCACGACCATTATGTTGCTTTAAGTCTACTAATGAATTAACATTTGTACGATATCATATAAAGTAGTATTTAGTATCTTAATAGAACAAAAATAGCATTGTATTAACAATATACTGGTATTACCATAGTACTAGAAATGTCTGATATTTAAGATCCATATATATTAATTTAGTGTGCGTTGAATTAATAGTTCTTATAAGATAGATTTACTTGTCACAAGAAACAATATGAAATGTTTGTTTATTTATTTAACGTCAAAATATTTAAAAGTGTGTGTGACGTACTTTGGAAACTACTAAAAACGGAAAATTGTATTATGTGCACGATTTCTTAAATTCCTGGATATCTATCCTAACCCATTCACAAGTTGAATTTTGAATGCTAATGCAAATGAACATTTTTGGTAAGATTAATAAGAAAAATTCGCTCCAGAGTAATAAAATCTATTTGCTAAGGCAAATGCTAGATTTTAGCTACTATCTCTCACCTTCGTGAAAGAATTCGAGTTCCTGCCGTAAAAACGTCGAGAATAATAGTTATCATTCTCAGTGTTCAGGAAATACAATTATTTAAATTATAATTTGAGTAACTGTATTTCCTGCAAACCTCTAGAATAAGTGATGGAAAAATTAATATCATTTGACAAAAATGTCGATAAGGTTGTTGGTAATAAAACAATGTTTTAAATAGGTATTAGTAAAACTATGCTCGAATAAATATTAATAGTGCTCGTACTCGATAAAACATATGATTTACAAGTGTTCATATCAACTACATTATTACTCGGTAATTACTTACATAAGAAAATATAAATCGGTTGATTTACATTCCCTTCAGTTCTGCAATAAATTAGATTAATGTCTGTAATGCAATTAATATCAAATTACAGAGGTTATTTTTCAGCAAATGTATAAGACATCAGTTTTCAGAGACAGTTGACTATCTACTTACATAGTAAGCTATTGTTGCTTCAACATGTTGGATAGTAAAAACAATATCTACAAATATCGTGAATACAAAATCAATGAGGAATTCCTTGGAAAACGCTTTGCCTTTAGAAGAGGCTACAAGCAGTGCCGAGTCAAGCATGTCAAAAGTTACACGATTTCATAACTCTTACACAGCAAATAATAACAATATGCGCAGTAGCAGTATTACACCTGGATTGTGTGGTCTACGTAATTTGGGTAACACCTGTTTCATGAATAGTGTAATTCAGTGTCTGAGCAATTGTCCTCCGCTTGTGCGACATTTTACAGAGGATAGATATTTAAACGATCTGAACGAGGAAAATAGAAGAAGTAGAATAGCGTCATCTTTTGGCGATCTTATCAAGACTATGTGGTCGGGGAAATGTCCTTACGTAGTGCCTAATCATTTCAAAGAACAAGTTGGTATTTTTGCACCTCAGTTTTCTGGCTATCAACAACAAGATTCTCAGGAATTATTAACATTTCTCTTGGATGGCTTACATGAAGATTTAAATAAAATTAAACGTAAACCGTATATTGAAATTAAAGACAGTGATGGAAGACCTGATGAAGTGGTGGCGTCTGAAGCTTGGGAAATATACCGTAAGAGAAATGATTCAATAATTGTAGACTATTTTCATGGCCTTTTAAAATCAACAGTTGTGTGCCCTGACTGTGGAAAGGTTTCAGTCACATTTGATCCTTTTTGCAATCTCTCTTTGCCACTGCCTATTAAAAGAGAAAGGCAAATTGTAATTACATTTTTCCCCTCTGATCCCACAAAAAAGCCTGAAGTGTTGACCACAATGGTGCCGAAAAGGGGGCATGTCAATGATTTATTGTGTGCTCTGAGTCATCAATGTGGTGTAAGTCCAGATGATCTTGTTGTTACTGAAATAATGAAACATCACTTTCATAAATTTTATTCTAATAATGATTCTCTGGAAAACATTGACTCCCAAGACAGTCTTGCAGTATATGAAGTTCCTCGCATAGAATCTCATGTGCCAGTACCTCTGATTTTATGGGAAGTTAATGCAAAACAAACTTTTAGTTCTAGTCAACTATTTGGTTTCCCCATGTTGCTCATGATGCCTCGAGGAAGTTGCACGTATCAAGATCTCTACAAGTCAGTCGCTGAAAAAGTTGCTCGTTACCTAACATTAGACGACCCTGATGAATCTTCAGGTGGTGCTTCCAACAGCAATACTAGGAACTTGAATCCAGAGAATATTTCTCAAAGAGTCCCTACTAGCATCTTCAATCTGTATGTAGTAAATCCTTCAACGGCAGCTGTGTTCAAATTGCATTCTGATAATAAACCTTTACAGTTACCTTTTTCAGACACTCTTGGACGTCAATATTTGGCAGCGCAATGGACCACTGAGAACCGAAAACGATACTTAAGTTCGCAACTTGAGAGCGATGTTCAAGGATGTGATACAGGACGCCAGAAACTCTCTAACATGTTACAGTTGAAAGATTGCCTTGATCTTTTTACAATGTGCGAAAAGCTTGGTGCGGATGATGCTTGGTATTGCAAAGACTGTAAACGCCATCAAAGAGCTACAAAAAAGTTTGATCTATGGATGTTACCAAAGATACTTATAATTCATCTTAAAAGATTTTACTACAATAGATTCCGTCGTGATAAAATTGATACCATGGTTGAATTTCCACTGGCTAATTTAGATATGTCAAAATTTATTAACAATAAAAAACACCCTCCAGCAACGTATAATTTGATTGGCGTCTGTAATCACTATGGAGGCATGGGTGGTGGACACTACACAGCATACGCTCTCAATAAAATAGACAGGCACTGGTACTCCTTCGATGATCATCATGTATCAGCGACTTCTCCAGAATCTGTGATTACAAGTGCAGCATATGTTTTATTTTATATGAGAAATGAGTAAAAATATGTGTCAAACAACCAAGAACAAGAGATTTTCCTTATCAAGTGAAGTTACTCACCACTTTATGTCCAGTATAAGCGGAAGTTTATGAACTGCATGAACAATGTAGAATTTCATGCAAGGTAGTTCATATATTCCGCTTTGAATGCTTTTTAATGTGATCTCGTTTGAATGTAGTGAACCTGATTCTATTAAAAGCATGTTTAATGTTGCAAAACTGTTAAAGATCTCTCACAATAAACTGGCCCTGTTTAGAGTACAAAACATTAATAGAAGTTCAACGTAGCACACCTACGATTTTGTGCCATATTACTATTTTGTATATGCATAATGTTTGACTTAATAAATTAATTAAATTGAACTAATTGAATAAATTTTTATTGAAGAGAGGTTGTTTTTTATTGCAATAATTGCACATTTTCTTTAAAAAGGGACCAAATTATAAAATTCTTTTAGTAATTTCAGATTGTCCCCCTTTCAGTTCAAAGAACAACAAACGGTATTATGTTGTTTTTCAGTACGTATTACATATTAAGGGAAAATGCTCTCATTATGAAAACGTTAAAAGGTCTTTGATAGACGTAAACTCTTTATAGATAAATCGCGAAGCGAGATCTGTCTTGTATATAAAGATTTGTCAAAGAATGTTTGCCTATCTTATTATGAAAATCCTTAGCAGTGAATTTTACTTGAAATACTTTTTACTCAGTTTTATTCACAATATATTGGCTTTTTTGCAAAATTGTTATTGTTATACTCGCAGTACAATGATTTTTTGCAAAATGGATAAAAATGATTTCTTACTTTGCAAATGGTGTGATATCAATTCATATTAAGATAACACAAGTAGTCGGAAGAGTGCAAGAACATAATATATAATGCATCTTAAAATAAAAATTATTATTATTATTATTATTATTATTATTATTATTGTCATTATATTATTATCCTAAAATGTCTGCTTAAGACTCGATAAGTCTGCAATATTACTATAGAGTTTTTTCTTCAGCGAGATTGAAGTTGCATGATTATCCTTTATTAGAGCAATTCTTCCATGAGACGTTTGTTGATTAGATGAGAAATTAAAAAAACATTACGCTAATAAAATGTTATATTTGGCTGTGATGAATAATATTATTTTATGTTCACCATATGAATTAATGAGGCTGGACATGCTCTCGTGAACCGTAATAGTATCCGCCACTGCCCTTCATTATTAAGTATTATTTTTGTCATGCTTATATTATCCAATGTTGTGTAACTGTATTATTCTTAGATTATGTCCACCTCTAGTGTTTTTTATTTACACCATCGAATGGAATTTTAAAAATATAAATGCATTTTTGCAAAATTTGATTTTGAGAGACGTAATAAAAGACTCAATTGCAAATTGTTCGACAAGGTGGAATGTTGCTTGTTGTATTACAACCTAATGCGTAGGATCATATCCAAGTAGGAAGTTCATACTTACATAATAGCGAAAAGCATCAATATTACCTTGAAAACTGTCATTAAAATAGTTTTCATTAGAACTACGTAAAACATTTTACTCTATCATATTACTTGTCTAGATTTTTTAAAGATGATATAGGCAGTATTGCGAAAAAGATTTCAATTTATTTCCTCTAAGAAACAAATCACAATTTTCAAAATTGTGTTTCGTTGATTGAATGATTGATGATTCCGGACCCGCCTACAGATTTGGTCATTAGTCCCGTTAGTGTAGTGAATGTTTCTTCTCTCAGGAGGTGGCGGAAGAGGAGATTCCCCTCCAAGAAAACTACCACCAGCGGGGCAGCGCTTAAGCTCTTAGCTAACGACTAGACTCCCAACATGTGTGGTCGTCAAGTGCATTTAAGAATGCATGTATGTGTAAGTTGAAAGGTTGGAAAAGGAATAGGAAGGAAAAATCGCGCGAGACCCGTGATTCCTGTTTGTAAGGGTACCTCTTCGGCATTCGTCCGGCGTTGACCGGAGAATCGGACAATTGAAAACCCCCGATCAGAGCAGGCTACCGCTAGAATTGTCCGGCTGAATTTGACCTAGCTATAAAGCTAATGTCAAAACTTCGTCACCGCCGGAACTCGAATCCTAGGCCTTCCAGGTCAGATTCGCTGCAGAGGCAGCGGCAATTTGTGTTTCGTTAAATGTGTCAACGCACTCAGAACCTTCAACGCCTAGATTGTATCAAGTGATTAATGATATTTGAAATTATAGGAAATTTTCTGCCCAGTAGTGGAATTACTATTGATATTCCAATATGCATTGTTCCCATATTAATTCTAGATCATGGGATGATGTGTCTTAAGGGAACAACTTGTCAATGCAGTGTTTCTGAAAGGGAGATTCTAGATTTTGAAACCCGACTGTAGCGAATTTTCGACATCAGGTGGATCGAATTCTGCCGCTGTCGGAAAGGCAATTCTAGCTCTGGTCAGTAGTTTACTGTAGATTTTTCCGTTCAATACTAGACGAATGCCGGAGTAGTACCTCACCAAACGGGCCACGGATCGCGCCCGGTCTTTCTGTTCTCCTTGTCTCCTCCCCTTACGGGCAAACATTCTAGCACTACATTACCATACATCTCTGGAGCCCAGAAGAGGGCTTAGAATTTGTCCAGGCTGGAGCGGTCCCTGCTGGTGGAGGAGATACCTCGCTGGAGAAAACCCTGCAAGCCGATATGTAGCTCGTCGCCATAACTCGCGTTCTGGCCAGGGGAGAATTACCGCCTTCTCCCGGTATATTATATGTACTACATTCGCGTTATTACTGACCACAGCAGTTGAATCCAGAACACCAAATAATCAATTACTTCTCAAGCAATGACGACTCTGAAGCTTAAAACATGTTAAAGGTCAGTTATGGGCTGTGCATGATGATGGTAGGTGTAGATGGGGGAAGCCTGCGACATGACAGGCGAAACGTCGGCCAAAGACGCGGCGTCACCCTGACAGCCGCGAAGTCATGAACTCGACCGCGGAAGCTTACGTGTATAACAGCGAATAAAGTAACATCACTGCGCGTGCGCTATGATTTTTCCTCTAATTCATGACTTGCAGAACTCTCCATTATCCCACGTATTTGCTCTAAAATGACCAAGAATATCAAATGCCCGATTTAAAGAAATAATTTTAATATATTAAGTAAAAACTGAAAATATTTAAACAAAACTTTTCATCTCTTGATAATGTATCTATTAACCGCATGCCGGTTCTTGAAGATTCACAAACAACAAAATTCACGAGAACATTCTAGAGTAATCATCGCGGTGAGCCGATGAATCTCCGAGACGGATAAAAACAAGTGAATCATGAAAGAGAGCAGTCACATGGCGCAGCGCGGCATTTCGTGGCGAAGGCACTGTACTGCACTGCGCAGACTTGGAAGATCTCCAGGCGGGGGCGGCGAGGCGGTAAGGAGGGACTGCGCAGAACCGTCGTGAACAACTGCGCGCACAATGGACACATATTTTACACATTTTAAATTTTTTCCTGTTTATCCAGATAGAAATATTTACGTGTTCCAGAAAAGTCTGGGCAAGCATTTACTTTCAGATATGCATCACAGTATTAATACCCTAGCTTATCTTGGTGCTTACAATCAGTATGTTAGTGTTAAATTATTTGAGCTATGCACGTCCATAATAAAAATAAATTTTAAACATTACATAGTTAATTGTCTCGTTCCTACTCGATAATTGAAAGTTTCATGAAAAAAGTATTGAGAGAAATACTTTTTGAAATATGTTTGTTTTGTTTCAACATGAGGTTCAATCGTCAGTCTGATTAATCAAGTCGTAACGATTTATGTTATGCCGCAAATGCAACATAAGTAATACATAATCCCCAGTTGGTAGCTTGAAATCCTAAAAAAATTGTTTTTTAGTATTCTTCCACAAAACAAGATTCGAAGTGTCAAGAGAAGTCGAATAATCACCCCTGTATGTTCCTCTATCGAATTGAGGCTGTCTCCGAAGCGACTCTAGGCGTGATCCTTAAATTCCATCAGTCCTTTTCTATTTGTAATGTATTATTATTAATATTATTATTATTATTATTATTATTATTTATATGAATAATTATAGAATGCTATAATAATAGTAATAATAATTATTATAATTTAAACATTTCCTTTCGGTGGTCTCTTCACACATATAAAAAACACATTAAAAAATTGAATATCTACCGACGTTTCTTATAGAAAGAAGAGCCATAAACGTTCTGTAAAATAAGCTACAAACTAGCTGGAAAACGTGTACGCTTATATAAGAGTTTATACCAATCCAAATACTATAATCATTGTTAGATTTTAGGTGACATTTATTACAGTTAAATTTTTTGTAACGAAAATAATCATTTGTATTTACGGAAAACAGATCCAACTACGTCAACGACACGAATAGTGATCTAACCTATATTGCATCCTTTACATCTCTCAAAATTAACGCTAGTACTGGAAGTTAATTAAGCCATATTTATTTATGCACAAAATAATGTATTAGCATGATCAATAACCTGAATTCATTATTTAGGATGGTCCACCAGATGTTTTTTTCTAATTCTGAATAAGAGCAGAATCCTTGGAATAGAGTGAAAATTGCACCTTAGAATAATACTTTAAAACATTTTTATTAGAATTGAGTAATGGTACATGAAGTGCTAATAAAATGTGCACGGATTTTACCAAGTTTTCAAGAGGTTTGATTTCTTTGATTTCATTTATTTAGTCAAAAACATTAGAAACTGTATGTGACTTATGGGGAAGAAAAATCAACCGCCCACGTTTTCT
This sequence comes from Gryllus longicercus, assembly GCA_038098605.1. Classification (NCBI taxonomy): domain Eukaryota; kingdom Metazoa; phylum Arthropoda; class Insecta; order Orthoptera; family Gryllidae; genus Gryllus; species Gryllus longicercus. The sequence goes on along the minus strand of JAZDUA010000497.1, from coordinate 948,189 downwards.
TGAGTTCCAGAACCTCTTCACAACATTTGAAGTATAATTAGTTGAAAGATGAATAATACTTTAAGAAAATAACAATAAAAGTGAAAAAACGCAAGATTAGCAACATTTGTAGAAAACTAGACATTTTCGTTCCCGAGTTATAGTAAACTTATTTGCATCGGCAAACAAACTTTGAATGTTGCAAAGCATAATTAACAATTTACGCCGCAATCCACAAACAAATTAAGCAAACCAAACAACTTAGTATAGCCTACAAATATTACAAGAAGGCTTTGACACAATCTCACACTCAGAGCTTCATGAAATACTTGACATTTATAAAACTAACCCGGAAATTAAAACCTTTTTCCAGACCATAATTACAACTTGTAACATAGAAATTCACCTGGAAAACATGTTTCAAACATTATTATTAGTGACACCTTCCAATGGAAGGAATCTGCCAAGGTAACTCGAGTGAACTTCGATTTTGCTTGCTTTTAAATTCGTTAAGCAATATGTTAAATAAAGATTGCAATAATAAATAAAAGTTGCAAAGTACACCAAAGGGAAACACAATGCTCTAGTAGCCATCTCTTTCAGTATGGATGGTATAAAACTAAAACACTTCAAATGAGAACCTCCACAGTTTCTTGGAGACTGTTAAAATATTTCAAATAATATTCATATGGAAGAGACAGACATATAGACAGTAGGCAGTATTTGGCTTACACGTGTGAGTAGATTGTTTACTAAAAGTAAAATAAAATTATTCATCAATTACTTGCTGCAAGAGTCATGGAGCCCGGTTCAGAGAGTATATATCACCCGGTTTATAATACTGTTGATAAAAACGATAAATATATTTTTTTTCAACGCTTTCATTTCATGTTAACACTTTATTTCCTCTTCAAAAAAGAAAATTAAATAGTTCACGGAAAATCAACTCTTGGATAACACAAAGGATTAGGACATCATGTGAAAACAAACGAATTCTTTCTTTCATGTCTAAGCATCGTAACGTATCACAAGGTTTCCTCCTCTATTTAGAAAAATTCAAATCATTGTTAAGAAAAAGTCAGAAGGCAGGCTAAAATCATGAAACATATAAGATATTTTTAACTCAAATAATAAAACAAAAGCAATATGAAATATAGAAAAAATCGACAAAATCAACTACGAACCTTGTAGAGAAGGTTTTAAAAGATAACGATAGAAATAGATAGATAGATTTATTAGAACTGCAAATGGGTATGACCCGGTGGCACGTGAACGATCCGGCAACAGTGGCTAGCCTCTTTAAACAATACTTTCGAGAATTGTTGCTGCTCTTACTAAGGCGCTTCAGCCACAATATTCAACATCCTCAAAAAATTTAGACGCGATGTTCAGTTCCGCAACGTCTTCCAATGAAATTCTCAAAATAATCGGTGGACTAAAAAATAAATATTAGGCCAATTTAGAAGAATTTCCGAATTGTTTGTGCGCCCGCCAGTATACATCCGTTAACTCACATATTTAATGTATATTATATAAGTAATTTTTCCACATTTTTTAAAACAGCTAAGAGTAAGCCTCTAATGGCAACAAAAATGAAATTCACAATTATCGGTCAATTTTTCTTTCGTAGTTTGTTTCAAAAACATTAGAGAGTCTTATTTACGAACGAATAGAAACCTTTCTTAGTAAATACGACTCGTTTTCAAATTGACAACCTGGGTTTCGAAAATCAAAATCTAAATCAACAATTCTCTTTGCGGAGGATACGATTATTCTTTGCAATAGAAACCGTAAATAGTACGATATCAGATATTTCAAATGGGTTCCGTAATAACTAAGAGTAAATGAAAAGAAAACTGTTTAAATGCAGCATTCCATTTCAAATAAACAGTTTGCACTCCATTGAAAATTAATGGTGTGCCAGTGACTGATGTTAAGATAGAAAAAATTTAGGTCTTTCAATTCAATCAAATGAAACGTCCATTTAAATGAATTGAACACTAAATTAAGTTCTTTATGCTACACTTTCAGATCATACGAGATGAACTAGCCTCTCGTATTAATGTAGGTATTTTACCATTACCATGCCTCTTGATACGAGGTGTTTTTGTCAAAAATGACCTACTTGAGAACATATTTTTAGCATACATTGATGTCTATAACTACAACATTCGAAGTAGTAATCATATTCATCAGGTGACAGTATCAACATCTCACCACAAAAAATTCACATAGAATACATGTACATTATTTTTAACACTATGCCAGATGACATTAAACGATTAAATTCGCTTCAAAAGTTTAAGTTCCAAGTGAAATCTTTTCTGCTGCACAACTGTTTATATACAATTAGAGACTAAACCGAGCATCCAAAAGGAAATTAATATTAATTTTAAAATGACGTTTAATGTGTAATTTATCATTTGTATTGTATAATTATACACCTGCAACAAGTATTGTACTTCAGCTTCTAGGTCAATGATCCCATCTCCATCAAGTTTCCCTGATTCTTGCGCAAATTCTGAGATGGTCCCTTGTTTTGCTTCTGGACATAAATATAACTTCAAATTAACTTCTCCCCATAGTATGTCACACACAGTTTTTAATTGTTTTTGACGTAAATAAATAAATAGACATGCGTTGTATATTTAATGAATCGTAAATATCTTATATGGAAAATGATGGAATGTACAAATTCATATGTACAATGCATGCAGTGGAAAACAAAGTTGTTAAAAATTCTCTTCAGACAGATTTCATAAACGGATTACACTAAATGATGAAAAGCATATCTATACAATTTCTGTTCTTACATATATATTCGGGGTTATTAAATGGTTCTCAAGTGATGTCTCATATCTTCAAAGACCTTCGTGCAACAAAATACAAGAAGCATCATCCAAAGTCTTGTGTAGAAAGATCTATGATGACTAGAAGGGAGAGGCATACCTGACATTCACGAACTAAACTCACCTCACTTCACTCTGGGAATACTTCCATGTAAAATCAAAATTTTTAATCATACATAAAGAAGTAGCGTTAGCAGGTAAAAATCTTAGCCCTATACATCTAGGTCAGCCTGATGTAAAAATATCCTGAAAAAGTTACTTTCAGACAGTGAAATATGTCATTCAAATTACTCATAAATTAGAGTTAAAAATATTTAGCGCAATTATATTGCAAACTATTTCAATTTTCCTATTGTCATATGTTAATCAATTAATCAATAACAATATAATAATGTTAATTGTGGTCGTCTGATTTGTCTGTCACACAAACAGTGTATCATCCCCTCTATTTGCGTACTGTGTACAGTGAAATCCGCATTCCGCGGTCAGTCATCGCGGTGACCGAAGCCGCTTGACCCGAACTGCGGCCGACACACGGCGGTCGCTACGCCTACGCCACCCGGCCCGAAATAAAAGAACGCCCATTAGCTTCGGCGCGCGATCCACGTTGCAACACAGCCTCTCCTCGCCCCAGCCCCCTCCGTCTTCGCTCCCCGCATCGTCGCCTCAAATGTGCGCTGCCTAACGCCTCTACGAGCATGGAAGCGATCCCGGCCCGCGGTTCTACCCGCTCCCGACAACTACTTCAAGACATTTCTTTCCTACAAAAAATTTCCCCTTCTTCATTTTCTGTGACATTCTTCCAGTGATCGATGTATGAAATGCTGTTCCTCCAATGGTAATTTATGTTGGCTCTTGAATCATATCCATCGTTCTACTTGCGCCGTCATGACTTCAAATCATAATCAGTACGATTTCTGATCGCGCGGTTCGTGTCGATCAAGCAGCACAGCTGATTGGGATGGGCCTAAATATACACAGACGAAGTGGTGGATGCCTTGTGAATACGCCCCCCCCTCTGCTCACAACCACAGGCTCTCCAGTATATTTTCTTTTTTGGGTCGCTTTTCAAGAACTTGGTCATATAGCGACCACTGTGAGTTTTTATTGTAGGGGGAACTGGAGGGAGAACACGTAGGGACTACATAAACCCACACAAATATCCATTCCCGAGGTGGTATTCAAACCCGCGACCCTTCGAGCCGGGGGGACAGTTACAGCCCTCCAGCCTTAGGGACCTCTGCTATCCACGCTGATAGTGTAATCTCTGTTTTTGTTGTTTCTTGAAACAAATTCCCCAGATTAAAAGGCAGTAATAATAAGGAATGATCTTAATAAAATATTCTGGTGACGAGTGGTTTGTTATATAATTCTTTGGTACAAGAAACCTTCAACATATTGTTGGAGAAATACATCACTTGTTGGGTGTTGGTGGGGGCTCCTGCACAAAACAATGTTTCATCCAAATGGAGCCCTGCCCTTGGAATCGCTTCGCTTTTCCACCTCGCCCTGGCTCTCCGTTGCCGACAAGCCCCTGGTTCCCGCTGCAGCCCAGCCCCCCTCTCCGCGCCCTCGTTCGCGCTCGGGGCCGTCGTCGCCGGCGACAAACTTAGCCGTGGGCGGCCGTGACGGGGACGCCAGCGCCGTGATGTGGGGCAGGGACACGGCGGGCGGCTTCCGCACGCACGGGACCCGCGATAGACAAGCCAGGCTTTAGGGCTCCGCGTCGCTTCAGGAGAGAGAACGTGGCTTCCAAACAACAACTGATGAATGATTGTTGACTCGTGAATCCGGGCGCGGAAACTAAGATTATTAGTCCCGTAAGTGTGTTACATGTTTTTGCTCGGGAGGGGACGGTGATCTTGTCTCATTGGATGGCGAGGTCCGACCCCGACCCCCGTCGGCTAGCAGGGTTTTCCCTCAACCAGGTATCTCCCAACAGGAGGCCACCGCCCCAGCCGGGACAAGCTCTAAGTTTCCGACCGGTCTCCTGGCATGTGTATCAATGTACTGCATGTAAGTGTAAATGTGTGTAAAGAGTATAGGACACGAAATGGGAGGGAAAGATCGTGCGCGGTCCGTGGCCTCTACGCTGCTCCGACATTCGCTCTACATTGGTCGGAGAAACCACTACCGATCAGATTAGCCAGCCGCTATAACTCGCCTCCAAACAGCGCCAGAACTCGACCTAGCTGTCTGGATAGTGTCGAAAGTCCTGCCACCTTCGGACCAAACAACAAACCAGTCAAATATATCGATATTATTTGACAGAAGGCTCGCTTCGAAGGAAAATATCCTTAACTCTGGTCACCCGTAAAATCCATCATTTACATCCCAGGCTCAAAAAGTCATCAAGCCTGTGACCTCATGTTACTTCTCGGCTAAACCAATCAATGATCGGCCCAATCTTATTCTACGCTTCTCCTATCTCAGCTCCGGCCAGCAAGGCAAATATCCAAGAAATGCACATTTTCCAAAATAAATTCCTCTGAACCATTACAAAAGCACCTTAATATATACCTAACTCCTCAGTTACATAACGAACTCAGAATTACTCTGATCTCCGTCCATTTCTCCCTTCTATGTATTGAATCTACTTATTGTGCTCATCTTAACGTACTCGATATATTCATCTATCAATAATCTCCTAAACAAACATAATTTCCTACCTAATGTCAATATTATTTAATGTACTCTCAAGGTATCGCATTCGGCTGCAGAGGACCTTCGAGCCAAGCAGATTTTTTTTTAAATAGAAGGAATCGAGTTAAATGAAATTCGACGTTATATTGAATGCAAACCATTGCACAGTCCTCTAATCCGGAGGCAGAATTTAAAATGTTCATGACAGAATTGCAATGACATTCATTTTTCCCTGGTTAATAATAGTTTACCTTTGAAAATTGAGAAAAAGTATTGTCTGCATTTAATATTAACTTAGGGTAAAGTTTGTTTGTCAAAACATTTTTAAATGGGCACGTTATGAAACGTAAAACTTGCAATTTTAAATTACAATAGACGCAGCATAAACGTACTACTTTCAAAATTGTCCATGCATTTACACTAATATTTGTTTATAACGTTTTTAAAAGTAAATGTAGAAATATAACATTAAAAATTTCTATGGAGTCGAGCATGACAGGGTGTGAAGATTCTCTTTTTCCGTGTTCTTTAAATATCTAAAAAAAATAGGTACGCAATTTTTGCAGCCCCAATGCAAGTTAAGAAACATCAATATAATTGATAAATCTCACACCATAATATCGAGAACAATTTGCTATAAACGTGCCATGTTTTTGCTTTTTCGTAACATTTACATTTTTATCTATTGCGGACTGGGTAACACCATTTCCTTTGATGTCAATATCTTCTTCTTTAAACATTGATGAAAATGTAACTCAACCTTGTAAAGTAAAAATTAGTACAGAAGATACATTTCTATAAATAAGATTAATCTGAATTTTCACAACCATATTCTCTTAAATTAATTTTCATTTATTCTACTTTTGTATTTGTGTACAATTATAAGTGCAAATTTTGTGCGTTTGATTAATTTAAAATTACGTTAATTCTTCACGGCCATAATTTTATATTTACAATATTCACATACTGAGAAAATGAAGGGCGCTAATAGTATAATGAACTTTTGTTCTTTATCGTTTATACATAACCACTCGACACGAATCCAAATTTGCAATTTGGTAAAATATTCTTGAATATATACTATTAGCTTATCATTAGCCTAAGCAAAATATTTTCATTTTTGAAACATTCTTTTGTGTCATTTACATAAATTATACTAAGAATTGGCCTCAGATGTCACAGATAATCCCATACTGGTCATCATTCTGGTAGAATTCCTAGGATTAAATTGATTATTGTACTATATTTATCCTCAATTTGAACCATTAAGTATCTTTGCTTTAGTAATCTTTCAAATAATTTTAGTATATTTCCTCTTACTCCTGTTCTTTCTAAAGCGTTCATCATTTGCTCATCAGTAATTGTGCCAAAAGTAAAGATAAGAAATTAGATATGGGTTCAATTGTTTAAAAGTACTTTCCTTACATTCATGTACTATGCTATTTATCTAATTTTCAAAATTTAATTCAAAATAATCTATGTTTTGACTTAATACTGTTTTACGTACATATATCGTAATATATTCATCATTTATTTTTCCTCATTTTTCCTAGAACTGAATAAATTCCTATGCTTTTTTACTTCGAATATTGACCTCGATATTTCATATTTTCTGTTTACTCTGCATGTCACCTTATACTAGTAAAATGTGGCGTCACCGACGCAGTGAACTTTTTTAAAAATAAGTTCATGTGTTGAAAATGTCTTTCATGGCCAGCTTTGTTCAAATATATTATTTCACTATCAGGCATTGCCATTACCAATGAATCGTAGGAATTGATAATGTTATACTCCCTTTCAAAAGTTTCTGACACCCAATGGCATTGTGTGTTACCTCCAGAGGGGAATATGAACTAGTCTTATTGTAATTTCAAAATTATAATCGCCGTATCAAATACTTTCAAATTTTAATGCTAATAGTTGAATTTTAGTATAACTACACTTTTAAGCGTTTTTGCTAATATGCACAAAAATGCACATTTGCATTAGCACAAAAGTAAAATGTAGATCATTCCCAATTTGTTCCGAAAATTCTGCTGCAACATCTTTTACAACTACAGTTGATTCTTCCCCGGATTTCCTTAAAACATTCACATTTTCTCACCTAATTTTCGAAGATATTGAAACTTTACAAATTCAGTCTGTTTTGTATGTTTATGTGAATACGTTGTTAGTTAAGTTTAATAAACATAAGTTGTGGGTCACATTCATTTGAAAATCGATATTTGCACACTTATGTAAAAGCATTCTTTAGAATTACTCACAGTTTTGTTTTCTCCGTATTCACTTGAAATTTTTCAAGTTCAATAAGTTTCGAGGCAATACTGTTCGAAAGTTTTCGCAAATTTATTTTTTAAATACGTTAATTGGAATCTAAATTCAAATCAATTGGCAGCGCGATTCACTTGGTAATTCAATTGTTCACTTAAAGACGTCAAAATCAGTGTTGCCAATGCCGTGAAAGAAAACTAAGGCGTATTTTTAGAAAAATTTTCGAGTACTTTTCTTTAATCAATGTTACCTATATAGATTAATTTAGGAGGCGTTGGTTTAATTCCTGTCATCACTAAGATTGCGGCGCCAAATCAAGAAATAACACGGTTTTGGAAATATATTTGAATCTTCTGTCCGGATCCAAAAATAAATTATCAGTTGCTTATCAGGTGACCGAGACGCGTCGAATGACACCTCATACGTCTCAATCAGTGCACGGGAAGTGGTCTAGCCGCCAGTGACGGAATCTCACACATGCGCACATCTGAGCACTCAAGAGTTTTACTCCAATACTGTATTCTGATTCACACTGCTCTCTCTCAGTTTCTCTTTTGCATTATTCCGTTCCAAGTCTCACTTCCATATCCTAATATTAATAAAAATAGTTTTTAATTAAAATCATAGTATCCACGAATATTAGTAGTATAATTGTAGAATATTTGTACAGTACAACAGTTGTTTACATGCCAAGTATATCCAAATTGATGATTTTCCGTAACGCAACACGTGAATAGCAAATATTTAACTGCGGTGATCTCTTCTTTGCACTTTCGCTGTCGTATGACGTCTGTTATGTAGTAAGCAATAATGCACAGAGAGTATGAGAACGGGGGAATACTTATGAAATATTTGTGTTTTTAGTCAAATTTGAAACTGTTTCATTAATTTGGGTTTTTCCTCGTGTTCCTGGGCATCTAATAAAACAATAGACACCTCTAAATAGACAGACAGAGGCTGCATGGTTTTCTTTCAGTCTCTGAGAGCATTTAAAATTAGTTCACATCATAGAAATTCACAACAATGGTCTTGAAATATAATTAAGTATGAAGTAATGAAATGTAAGTAAGAATCTACGAGATGAATATATTGTTTCAGGAACGAGTCGGATATATCAAAGTATCTTTGACGAGTAATTTTTTTGAATAAATGAAGTATCTTGATCGAATACATAAATACGTCTTGATCGTCGAATGTAATATTTCATTTCAATTTATTTCGTTTGTGGAGTAGTAAGTAAATTGTAATGGAAGATTACGCCAAGTTAAGTAGTTCCGGGCGCCGCCGCAAGGCGCACTAACGAGAGAAGTTCTCCGCTAGGAACGCCAAATATATTTCTATTAATTCTCCTGATCTGACATAGCGGCGAAAACCAACAGACGAATGAATAGCCATTAGAATGCTCTTAGATGGCGTCCGTTAAGGATTCAACCATTGGTATGAGAGATCTTTAATTTTTTAGGTAGACGTTCATTCACATAATTTTTTTTTACAATTATACAATTGTTACACCTACGTTTCGAAAGTGATTGGCCTTCATCTTCAGGGTCTAATAAATATAAGTGAATACAATATTAATAAAACAATTTTATAAGCTATAAATAATAAATTGTTTAAATGAATCTACACCTTTTTGAATTTGTTTTTTATTTATTATATTTATTTCATGATATATTTTTAATTTACAGGTTGTAACAAAAATCAGATGAAAAACAATTAAAATTATAATTTCATTAAATTTTCTTCAATACCACCACTTTCATCTTTTTAAACAACTACTTTCACTTTCATTCGTCATTTATATATGATTTATTCATAAATAATAGGAGGCTGTGAATATTATTAAAAACACATATTTGTTATTTCAGACTCACTTGAAATATAGCATATATTTTATTAAGGTGAATTATACATTTAAATTATTAATTGATGCAATTTCTCTCAAGGGTCGCATTTAATGAAATTAGGCACGAGGCCAACAAGTCGAGTGGCGCAATCCTACAGGTAAAATAAAATCGTTTTTACCATGCGAGTCACACATTATTTACTGACTTTCATTTTATTTTAAGTACACAAATCAGTGAATGATACACTAATATCAGAAGTGGCTGATGCGGTCAGATGAACGTTTTTCGCAGATTGTTATAAGATAACACTAGGGCATCGTCTCACTTGTAATACTAGTGCCAAAAGTTGTAATTTTAGCACGCTATACATGCCATGAAAGAGCCGCTTTTAGTAGTGGCTATCTAAAAGAGGTATTTCTAGGAAATTATTCGATTTTTTCCCTTACGGGGTTATATTACAAAAATAGGACGGATTGTATAAAAAGTACAGACTTGGTTGATTACAAACCTCGGGTGAACAAACATCAATTGGGTCATCTATGTCAGCCTAACGAAATTAAGAACTATTTTTCACAAGCGATTAAGAGGTAGTTTAGTAACATTAAGTATTAAGAAATTTTTAACCTTCGGAATGAAATAAATAAGAAAAGCCTAGTTGTGAACATGTCCCAAAACACAACCAACGTACTTGGGTTTTCCTCCCACACTTTGCTAGAACAGAGCACCTTCTAGATCCGCGAAGCGCGGCGTTGTGAAAGAGCTCGCAAAGACTTCGTGTACAATCATGGCGCATGACGAAAACTGTGACTGTACGTAGTCGTTAAAACACAAATAGCCAGCCATAAGAAAGAAAGCATTTCTTTCGCAATGCAATTGCGCCTCAGTGTTACGATTCTAAAATTAGTGAATGAGGAGTTGAAGTGAAGTTTTTCTTTTTCCTCGATCTAACTCAATGGCAAGAACTGGCAACGATTTTATTTCCAGTAAATACTCATCATTCAGAACAAAATATAGAGACATGAAAAATTCAACCTAAAGTTGGGAGAACGTTATTCTACAAAACCATGAAGCTAAAAATGTAATTTCACAATGCATATCTCTTTTTTTTAACAAAACGAGGAAAATTCAGGACTAAGGTCATCTGGGAATAAAGCTGCTCCCACCTATTTATCTAGGGTATTTGATGTTATATTCCAAGGATATTTACTACGTCTATTCATGGCTATCATACCAAAATTGATGAACATCGTTTCCAATTCATGAACATCGTTTGATTCTGGAAGCCTCTTGTATTACATAAATTAGGAAACCTAAATCAATTCCAAAAACTTTTGAAATTTTAGTCAGCAATGGATATTGAGAATTCTGCAACGAGTTATGCACGTGATAAGACATAGAAGTTTTCAAGAAAGTCACGCGCCATAACTCTAGAATACTATATAACGCAAAAATATCCTTTACTTCGTGGGATTCTTTTTAACAAAAAATATGAATTATTCATTAAAATTAGACCATTTGTTATCCTCTTCGGGAATAAAAATTTTTTTTGTGAGTTTCATTTTCTTCAAAAAGTTCTAATCTTACTGGCTGTCCATTGAAGTAGCAGCAACTGAAATAGCGTCAAGGGAACAGAGAAAACTCCACAAACTGCCAGAGATCCTGATCATTCACAAACGATCTGTAGAAGCGAAGCGATCAGATAAGCCCGAGAGAAAACGAGCACTAGCACATGTCCGGGTTGCGACCACGACGTCGGCACACGCCTGGGCGCAAATCATTACCGCCAGCCTGGGCACGAGCCCAGCGCCCGAAATACTGCCCGTCGCTCACTCAGTGGGTCAAACGGCCGCCGCGGCGCCGCCATGTTCATTAGCCACTCTCAACGAAGGGCTCGGCGGCCTTGCAGGCGCAGGGCGCGAAACATTTCGGACACCGTCCAGTGCCAACTTCCTTCCGCCGGAAGAACGAATATCCATTCTGATGTTTGTCGCTCAAGTTCGCACTTTCTATGTTTGACGCTTAGAAATATGCGTGAGCTCTCCTAATAGCGAGTTGTCTCTATTAGAGGATTTCGTCCATCAGGAATGGGAAACTTTAAAGAATAAAGATCAGTTAAAAACATCTAGCATTGTAGATTAATGTGACTATTCCTCTCATAAAATTAAGACAAATGGTGTTTAAGAATGTATGCGGTGTTATCAAATTAGAGAAGTAGTTCACAAAAAAATTGTTTTCTTTATCGATTTTAATTATCACCTTCTTCCTTAGAACCTAATCGTCAGCTGCGATCCATCCATCTTAGAAGGCGGAATGTATTGATCGCAATGTCGATATGCAATAATGCGCACTTTTCCATTGTCCCATTCAAACGGTTGTTAAATCAAGGGAATGGTAAAAAAATTGGTGATGCACTAGAGAAATAAATAGACAATATTATTCGACAAACTACTCCAGAGTTCACGATAAAAGTACAAAATATGTTCGGAAAGAGTTGGAGAAATTTTGCAAGAACTGAAGCCTCTGTATACTATAATTATGTATAGGGAAAATAGACACTAATTCAAGAAATTGCGAACATTTTTAAGGAAATAAAATCAAATAAAGCTATATACTCGTATTTCGTGTTTTCGTTATGTGCATTTTTTATTCATTCATATTTGTACTATATTATCCTTTGCTTATAGAGTACAAAAAGTAAGTTTTACGTATAACCTAACTGCTTTGATATTAACATTGCAGACGGTTTTGCATAAGTAAACAGAGAATAGATGTTAGTGCACACAGTATTTGAACTGATTGAAAATGAGTAAACACCAGATTAGAATACATAACAAGTTTCAATGAATAAATTCTTAAATTCAAATTCTATTCGTGAAATAGTCTTATTAAATTTCTACTTGTACTTTGGAAATTCTCAGATAATTACTCAATTTCTCTTTAAAGTAGTTACATATTACCTTCTGAAGTGTGTAACGTCTGGTTGAATAAACCGTAAACCCTAAATTACCATATATAGCGTTCTTCGGGCCTCTGAAACCGTTTCAAATAAAGCAAAGATTGATGACCTCCAGAATATCACAGTTTATATCACGCGCCTCCAAACACACTTCCGCCGGCGCATCTGCGGACGGAGATTGACCACTGTACGCTGCGACGTCGCCAGGCAGTGCTGCCACTACGGGACCACGGCGCCCATCCGAACCCGCGGCGGCCGGGTGCGGCGGCGAAACGGCGCACGGTGGGCTGAAATGAGCCAAACGCGAGCATCTGACACGCGTGACGCGTTGAAAAAACTGCAACTAACTTGTTACAACACTGTTTCAATCGGGCAATAAACTTGGAATCGGATAGATTATAGTAGAATAGCGATAATCGGAAGTAATTGGAACGGATGGTACCCCGGATTTCAAAAAAATCGAAAACACAAAACGGAATTTTAAACGGCAGTATAAAACGAAGTCAAATGTAATGTACAAATACTACAAGTTATATTCATACATTCATTTAAGTTTCAAATTGGAGTAGGCCTACTGTAGTAACGCACTCTACATTGAAGAAACAAATGAGCGCGAACCGATCGCAACAATGTAACAGACTGACTAACACTGGAACCGACCGGCGCATACGTCTCTTCAATGCAGTGTTGCCAACCTGACATTAGCCAGCTCTAGATTATAGCCGCTCGTTTGCTTCTTTGAGGGACTTGGATCACATTAGGCTTTTTTAAAATCTCGAATTGCATGGAATTTCGCATTGCCAAGGCTCGAAATTACACGACTCTACTGTATACGAATTATTAAACAATTCGGCAAGTTAATGTCAAAACTTGCTTCAGTATCCAACTCACGTCACCAACTACCATCATATTTCAACTCTGTGTAATATAAGTTTCTAAAGATCAGCATTTTTAAAGAAGGTGCTAGGGGGCACTTACGTCCAACAGTAAAATATTTACTGCTTAATCCATAACAAATGTTAACTTCACAAGGGTTTTCGAGGTTCTTTTTAAATCGGCAATATTATTTAGGTAAAACATGTTTGGACAGACCGCGAATAAAGTACAATAACCTACATAAATTGAAATATATTTTAAAAACCAAACAAAATTATTTAAAAAATAATTTAATTAATTAATAATAAATTAAATTGAACTACCTAATCAATAAAAAAATTGTAAAACAAAAAAGCAAGACCATTAAAGCATTTTGGCTATCAGAGATCAAGAGGTGTTATTGTGACGAACTTTTTTTTTTTTTTTTTTGCCCGCGAATCGGCCAACTAGGACCACGCGTTCATACATCCTGCATTTACCGTGGCTCAGTATCATACATCGCGGTAGCAGGTGTACGTAATCTCCACTTGGGGTGGAGATCAGTATTTTTTACTGAATCCGATTTTTATCCCCCAGGGTTGTTAGCCCTGGGGGTATGAAAGATGAAATGATGATGATAATGAGGAGTGAAAGGACGACACACTCATACAAACACACACAAATACACCCATGCCCGAGGCGGGACTCGAACCCGCGATCTTCTGGTCCGAAACCACTCCGGCACTACTGCCTTAGCGATCTCGGCCATCTGATCGGCTGTGACGAACCTATGTATAACACAAAAATATATTAAAATGTATTACGTAAATTAGTTTGTTAGTTTTCTGGATCTTGTTGTTTGACATGTTTAAAATTGATATAGCTAAAGAAGAAGAAGGAAATGTCCGATGCCAGTAATCATCAAAATCACTTGAAAGCAAGAAATGGAATTAATTTAATTTCTAGGGCAAAATTGAAGTTTTTTTTCATAACATCCTCGCCACAACGCGCTCAGCATTTAACTGCAGCAATCAGCTTCGCTCCGACCTTGGCACCCAGCTCCTGCCCTTACACACTGGTCTGATCGCTTGTTCCCGCCTCGCCATTGCGGATTACATTGAACTAAGTTTTGTAAAATACTGAAGGAATTTCGAAATAAAAATATGATGAACTATTCAAACCTAAGATACATCAGTGATAAAAAGTATAGCAAAATAAGAGTTTCAATTGAAAAGGTTTTTGCATCACATAAAGACACTTTTTGTTGTATTTGGAATAATCATGATATTGATATTATTATTTGTAGTAGTAGTAATAATAATAATAACAATATTTGATAAAGCTCATTACAATTCACTTTGCTGTCTTGCCTACATGCGCATTTTGGCACAGTGGCTAGAATGCGGTGCCGGCCCGGCCCTCGGTCGTTCGTGACATCCATTGGCTCCCGTGAGGCCCCGGCCGGTTTCTCAGCGCGCCCCCTCTCGCCGACGCCCGACTCGGCAAACGCAAACGCAAACGCAAACGCAAACGCAAACGCAAACGCAAACGCAAACGCAAACGCAAACGCAAACGCAAACGCAAACGCAAACGCAAACGCAAACGCAAACGCAAACGCAAACGCAAACGCAAACGCAAACGCAAACGCAAACGCAAACGCAAACGCAAACGCAAACGCAAACGCAAACGCAAACGCAAACGCAAACGCAAACGCAAACGCAAACGCAAACGCAAACGCAAACGCAAACGCAAACGCAAACGCAAACGCAAACGCAAACGCAAACGCCGCCTCAAAGCTTTTATCCTTGAGCCTTTAGCGCTTCTTGGCGTTACCCGAAGAGCCATTTTCCATTGAAGGAGCTGCAACGTCGTTTCAATTCAACTCACGGCGATTATTCTCTGTTTTAGCAATTTTATGCAGTAGGAATCCAGTTATTCGAAGCTCAGTTTTATAAGCCATCAATGAACCAGGTCTATTTGATGAGATTCGAACAAAAAATGGCAAAAATCTTCTGCGTCGTTGAGTACCAGTGAGACTCATTCACTAGTCTACTGATAAGGAACCTGAACATGTTATTAAACTGTACGATATGTAACCATTCTTCTTCTTCTTTATCTTCTTCTTTATAAAAAGTCTAAGACTTGTTCCTTTCCAAGAATTATAATGAGTCACCTTGGTCTCCTTGGTCTGTCAACTTCTCTTCTTCCCCTCGGCCTTTCATCCCTAGTAATCCTCACGATTCTTTTCCCCTCCACTCTCTCAATATGATCGTTCCATTCCTTTCTTTAGTCTGCTACCCATTGCGTAATAGGCTTAACCTTGCACTCTTCCCTGATGTTTCTGTTTCTTTCCTTATCCAGTAGAGTGTGATTTGTAATTTTTCTCCGAACTCTTATTTCGGCGACCTCAAGTTGTTGTTGGGTACGTTTCGTTTCCCTTCTTGTTTCTCCTGCATATGTTAATATTGGTCTAATTATTGATTGATATATAACCTTCGAGACTATTTTAGATGTTTATTATACCATATTGAGTAGTTGAGACAGCCAGCGATCCTATTACCCTTGGTTATTTGCTCTTTTATTTCTTTGTCCGTTTGTCCTGAGCTTGTTAAAGTTATTCCCAAATACTTCATCTTTAGAACTTGTTCTATTATTTTATTATCCACTACCAATTTACTCTTAATTGGCTTCTTAGCAATTGTCATAGCATTCGTCTTCTGAGTAGATATTTGTAAATTAAAATTCTTACAAAGTTTACTGAACTTGTACAGTAATCGTTGTAAGTCATCTTCATTCTCTGCTATTACTAATGGGTCGTCTGCGTAACATAAGATATTTATATTCTATTTTTCCCATACTATATATTTTTCTTGTTTTTAGTTGTTCTATAATATTAATTATTACATTAAATAACAATGGGCTCAATGAATCCCCTTGTCTTATTCCTTTCGATGCAGGTATAGCAGGTAATATTTTCCCGTGATTTTAATCTTTATATATTCGATTATTAGTTTTAAAACGTTATAGCGCACATTTTCTTGTTTCATTATTCGTATAAAATGACAGTTTTATATTGTCAAATGCTTCGCTTAGGTCCGCAAAGCATAGGAAAGCTAGTTTGATAATTTCTAGAGCTTTTTCCACGATTTCTCTGATGATAAAAAATGCGTCAGTGCATGATCTACCGCGTCCAAAACCGTGATGTTGTTCTTCCCATTCTATCATATTCACGAGAATGTTTGCTATACATTTCGTGACGATTTTTAATGAGTTGTTTAGGAGGTTTATCCCTCTGTAATTATCTGGGTCGTGTTTGTCTCCTTTCTTAAATAGAGGAATAAGAATGATTGGTTTCCATTCGTTTGGTATTGTTGCATCATTTAAAATTTTATTAAGTTTGGTTATCTCTATGCATAAGGTTTTTCCTCCATATTTAATAAGCTCATTATATATTGCATCTTCTCCAGGTGACTTCCGAATTCGTTGTGTTCAGATTACTTTTGATATTTCTATATAACCATTCATATTTGATAATTTCAAGAAATTAAAGACTACGCTGGGTATTTTGCTGAATGTGCTTATACCGAGTGGTCTTTCGAAGTACTTGTTGATTGTATACTCTATCTTTGCTCACTCTATATGATCGAAAACCCTATATTTCTTTAATGTTTTCAAATAGGGCTACTTTCCAACAACAAAATGTTCGTGTTATATTTTTCTTGGTAGTTGATATAATTACTATCAATACATTTCCCAACTCTGCAATATCTTTTACATCATTTGACAAAGTTCATGCGTTAGGCTTCTATAATTTACGTCACATAACATAAAAGTGTTTCTCTAGTACTTTATGTACAAACTCCATTTCTAGGGTGGTATCAAAATTTTAGATATTTTAAGTTAATTCACCAACACAGCTATAGAATGCAATAAGCTAATAATATTTATTAATATCGAGGTTTGTGTTATCTTTTAGGCACATTTTGATCACCAAATAATTTTATCACACAATATACAATTTACAAAACTTAAACTACAATATATACTACGAGTAATGTGAATTTTCGCGGCGCTCTTTTCTTACTTCATTCTAATAGCACCATTAATTAAATCCACCGAAAGCAAATTCATATTGGATCCTTGAAGTTTGCTCACTGAACCACAAGCATCTCTTCCTGATGTCTCTGTCACGGATATAGGGTCGATATAGAATTAAATTATAACTAGTGGTGTTACTGAATGGCACCGACTATCACGTATTAGTTTTCTATTTCCTTTGGTCTCGGCTAGCTATTCCAACTTGCCACATACTCTTGCCTGCTACTATCTATCGTCGCCCAAAGTTTTTTGTCGCCCCTTTTTTTGAAATTTCTTAATTTTCCTAATAGCAGAACGGACATATTATTTTAAGAATATTGACGAACAGTAAAATCTCGGCGTCTTAAATGGCAATTTTCTTTGCAAAAATTGGAACAATTTTTAAGGAAATTACTCTCAAGCGCTACAGTATACTCGAATTTGAAATACTTTTTCAAAGATTTTTTTTCGAATAGCTTCATTTGAAGACTTTGAAGAACTTTAACTCACGAATACAATATTGTTTACAATTTGCTGGAAATTGCATATTCCCGGCATGAAAGATTTTCCAAAAAATTATATTTGTGTAGTTTGTGAAAAAACAAAAAAATCCCCAAAATGAACTTCTTCTTCGACGGTTTCTACCCCTTAGAGTTTGCCGTTTTCGATTTCCATAATTCTCGGACCTCCCATTGACCCTCTTCCAATCCTTTCTCCTCCATTACTTCATGTATATATGTGTTCCAGGTTAAACCAGGTCTACCTCTTCTACGTCTTCTTTTAGGTATCCAATTTACAATTTGTTTTGGCCATCTCTCATTTCGCATCCTCTGGACATGTCCATACCATTGAAGAGCTTTATTTTCTAGTCTTCTGGTTATGGTTGTTTGAACCCCAGCTCTTTCCCACACCACTTCGTTTCTTATTTTATCCAGTCTTGTTATCTGCAAAGATCTTCTCATAAAGTCGAGCTCTACCGACCGTATTCTGTCTCTACGGCGTTTTGTTAACGGCCACATTTCTGCTCCATATAATATAATACTTTCCACGATACTGTGGAAAATGTGTCGTTTTGTGTCTTGCCTTAAAACACTATTCCATATAAGGCCATGCAGAGCTTTAATTGCATTCCTCCCTATTGCAAGTCTAGTAGTTATATCTTCATCAATTTTCCCATCGTCAGTAATTACAGTCCCAAGATATTTAAATTTCGAAACGTTAGCTATCTCGTCATCAGCGATATTAATATTAGAGGCATCTCCTCCTATGCATAAATATTCTGTCTTTTTAAGGTTGATTTTAAGTCCCCATTTTTCGTATTCTTCTTTTAATTTGCGAAGCATATACTCCATATCCTCCCGATCTGCTGCCATAATTACCTGATCATCTGCAAAAAGCAAAGAATGTAAGCACTTGTCATTTATGGGAACTCTCATTTGAGAACATTTCTTGTACCATGTTTCCAAAGCTTGTTCCATATATATATATATATATATATATATATATATATATATATATATATATATATATATATATATATTAAAGAGTGCTTTGAACTGAACTTTATGACATATTAAAGAGTGCAGGTAGCACTAGCCACTCGAAAAGTTTTGGGGAGGGGGGATTGGAGTCGTTTCTGAGAAAATTGCGTTTGAGCGTTTCTGAAATTGCAAAATTTCAGCTAGTTTTGACAGAAAACAGTTTAGTTTTCGCGAAGCTTTAGCTGACATTATTTAAAACACATGTACTCATTAAAATATAATCATATGAACAAATTGCCGCTAATGTAAATATTAATGACGTGAGAGACAAGTGAAAAACATTACATTTTTGTAGCTTTTGAAAAAACGAAAGAATGGAGCAATATGGCGTTTATGTCATCTTATAGAGTGCATTTAGCACAATCCCTACCAAAAGTTTAAAGACAAACTTTGGAGCCGTTTTTGAGACAATCTTGTTTTTGTAATTTCTTAAAATAGCAAATATCGCACGCAATATTGAGCAAAAGATTACTAATTTTTTTAAAGAAATATGCCTGGTCTTAGTAAAAGAACTAATTATGGACAACAAATTTCATTTGAAGGAAAAATCTATCGTTAATTTTCTACTTATAGGAAGATCCCGAAAAAAATGCATACTTTTGAAATTTTCGAGGTCGAACGAACCGACAGACGGACGAACGAACCGACAGACGGACGAACGAACCGACAGACGGACGAACGAACCGACAGACGGACGAACGAACCGACAGACGGACGAACGAACCGACAGACGGACGAACGAACCGACAGACGGACGAACGAACCGACAGACGGACGAACGAACCGACAGACGGACGAACGAACCGACAGACGGACGAACGAACCGACAGACGGACGAACGAACCGACAGACGGACGAACGAACCGACAGACGGACGAACGAACCGACAGACGGACGAACGAACCGACAGACGGACGAACGAACCGACAGACGGACGAACGAACCGACAGACGGACGAACGAACCGACAGACGGACGAACGAACCGACAGACGGACGAACGAACCGACAGACGGACGAACCGACAGACGGACGAACCGACAAACGGACGAACCGACAAACGGACGAACCGACAAACGGACAAACCGACAAACGGACGAACCGACAAACGGACAAACCGACAAACGGACGAACCGACAAACGGACGAACCGACAAACGGACGAACCGACAAACGGACGAACCAACAGACGGACGATTACCCTGGCCATCGGCGAAGGGGGAAAGCTCTCGAGGAAAGAGCGGCTCTCGGCGATAGACGCAGGCCGTTCCTCTCGCGCCCGGAGCACCGGCCGCTCGCATTCCTCACCTCCAGCGCGGAAAACTTTCCAGGGCGCCACGACGCGCTGGAGCTATTTCCAGCGGTAACTTCCACTCGCTGGAGCTGCCCGCGTTCCGGCCCCTTGCAATCACCTCCGCCTATCTTCTCCTTACATCCTATCAGGTCTCTCCATACCCACTCGTGATCCAGTTGCCGTCACCGACACTTCTGCTCGAGACACCGTCTATTCGCTCGCCGTACAGCCGCCTTCCCTCGCGCCTCACCATTCCCACCAGTGAACCAGTTGCCATCACTCTCACCTAACAGTCAACCTAACCACACTATAATCGGTCTCGTTTATTCCCGGGCGACACCGAACGAACGAGCCAACCAGCCCACCCACACACCTTCCCTCTTGTTTCACCGTTCCCACCCTTCATCCAGTTGTCACTCCCTTCGACTCCATATCTATTCGAACTATCGAATCCGAAACTATCTACGTATTGTGCTATCTCATCTCATTCACAACTCCAACCACTCTCACAGCCACCAAAGACAAATGATAATTGAGTCTGCAGTCAGTTTAAAAGAATCTTAACGAACATGCAAGGCCCTCAAATAATTTTTTTTTTTGAGCATTTTACCGCCGGAAGATTCCAAACCGATTTAGAAGCTGAAAATTACCAAGTACAAAAACAATATATCTTAAAACTTAAGTATAGTTTTTAAAACTATATTTAATGGTTGGCTTTTACTATTTTTAAAGAAATATTATTTATAAATAATACAGCAAATCTGATCAGTTATTATTTAGACATATTGAAAGATACTTGCCTTAATGGGGTTCCAGAGGATGGTAAAATACGTTCAATATTTCTGGGTCCAATGCTATGTGTTACATACAGCGAAAAGTATGAGTTTTTTCATCAGAAATGTACGGTTGTTGACTTTCCACCACATATCACACCTGAACGTATTCCCATCCAAAATAATTCATGTATCATCATCTACTACTCGCTTATCATTCACCACTCAGTTGTTATCAATTACCCATCCATGGACTCAATTGCCACCATGTTAATTGCCCGGGAAAGTGAAGGATATAAATACGTTAGACTCCTCTAACAGACAATGATCTACTATGCTACATTATCATCATTATTATCATCATCATCACCATGATTATCAAACCTATTTGATACGTTTATTATACATAATTTCTGCGCTGCACATTTTGTGTAGCCTCAAGGAAAATTCCTGCGGCTTTCTCCGCCCTCGCTGCTGAAACGAGGGGCCCCCACGTCACTTGGAATCTCGCCGGCCGTAATTCTTCGCCTCCGGAAATTCCCCATCCGAAATACTATCCAGATCGAGCTCCAGCTGGCTGTGCTAAATTGTATCTTGTCGGGAAAGTGCTGACTTACCGAGAGACGTGTTAGTTTAAGGTAGCGTGTGAGTCATACGACTGTATGAATATACATAAAAATCTGGGAGTAGTTTCAACTGGTTTCTGGAAATGTACTTGCCAATGGAGTTAAAAATTCACGAGAATATTTTCATAAATAAACGTTACACTTTTTCAAACAATGTTTCGTATAATACGTGGTGATATTTCGAAAATTCAACTTATGTTGAGAATAATCTACAATTCAACAAAATACCTTTTCAAACGATTGAGGAAAATCAAATGAGAGAGAACTTCGCGAAATAGGAATTATGAAAATGTTAGTTTCCAGAATCTAACAACTAGATAATTTTATTTTTGAACATCGAAAAGTGGATCAAATTTTACATAAATAAACAATAGCTACTTAACATCTAAAATGCAAATAATTTACATGTATCTTTAATTTTTAAAACATAAGACATTCAGAAAGTGTAAGTTTCGTATGTTCACCCAATAAAATTAATTGCATTAAACTGTTG
This sequence comes from Gryllus longicercus, assembly GCA_038098605.1. Taxonomy (NCBI): domain Eukaryota; kingdom Metazoa; phylum Arthropoda; class Insecta; order Orthoptera; family Gryllidae; genus Gryllus; species Gryllus longicercus. The sequence continues at coordinate 925,988 of JAZDUA010000497.1, read as the reverse complement.
TAAACATTAAGCTGTTATCTGGTAAAAAACGTCTGTTTATAGCTTTACCGATTTGTCCTAAGGCTCACACTGTTTATCTATATTTGATAGTTAGCATGGAATCGAAAACATCACTTTTTAATGTGGCAAGACACTTTACGAGGAATCACATTTAGCAAGGCATACATGATCAAAATATCTTATGTAAAATCTGATTAAACCAGTGTTCTAATTCGACACACTACATCCTCGGAGAACATTTACGGCTTCAAAGCGAAAAGTGTCATTTTGCCGGAGGTGAGACAGTGCCAGGATGCAAGAAAAATCATTTAAAACTAATCCCTTAACGTAAAGTTAATTTAAATATATGTGGTACAACAGGATGCCTATGTACCATAATAGAGTCGTGACTCTTTCTAAACCAGAAAAAAATAATCCATATCTTTTATATGTCGATTATTCTTGTTAATTCTCATAAATTGAATAGTTATAAACACACCTCAAATCTGCGTTCATTTCCAATATGTTCTGCCATTACTTCACTAATGAGTGATTATTTTCGCTGGTTTACAATAACCAGTCATAACCAAATTCCAAATTTGCATACATTACCAAACCCACTAGCTGCGAAAACACTAATGCACGTTTGCAAGGCTTCCAATGAAATATTGAAGAAGTACACACGAAACTCCGACCTACTCAGAACTGTCTGCGTTCCAGTTTAACCGCCGGTGCAACTAGATCGTCGCCGTGCGGAGGCGTATTTTCGACGGAGGAGGTGCGAGGCAGCGCCAGTATGCGGGGCGGCGTGGGCGGGAGGTAAACGCTCGGAGAGGGGGCGCAAGAGGAGGCGTGGGTGGTCTCTGTCTTCTGCTCGGGAACCTTGACACACTAACGACTCAGCGCTGGTCCTACTTTCGTTTCCTCCCGGTGCCTCATTTGCCCCTCGTGAGAGACGTTCATACTAACATTTACTTTTTGATACTGTAGGGTCTCTATATTTGAGAAGAACGTTAGAACAACAGAAATGGGTATATAAAAATGCGAGAGTTCTCATTGTGTGGGTTTCTCATTTATCATCCGAATTCATGCGTAATTTACATTTTTGGAGAGAAAGTGTGTTTTAACAACAGTTAACCCGAAGGTTGTTAATTTGTATTACTATCTTATGTATTCTTTCTGTTAATAATTAGGTAAGATTAATAGAAGCTTTAGTGTCTTCGAGACATCGCATGTGATAAAGACTACTCCATTTCTATTCACTTGATTCCCAGTTTGAGGAAATATATTTTAATGTTGTTGATGATGAAATGGTCATTGACTCATTAATAAAAATTCTGTATATTCTTTACAGTTACGTGAATGAAACCTGTAATTTAGGCACGGAAATGTAGTCATTGTTGGAGGATTGTTATTCCGCAATCAATTGCTCAGGACATATATTCCTTTAATTTTCCCATACCAATACCTTCAACTTTCACATACAATTTTCAACTTTCCCAGTTTTCCTCCAATTCAAGTTTCTCATCAAATTTGTGAGTTTCATGTTGCAGCCATGACCTATACGTGAATTTCTTCTATTTCTTAATCTTATTCTGCAATCTGGCCTTGATGGACCGATGATAAATACTAGTTGATGAAAGTCAGTGAAGAAACCTACCGTCATCCTCGCGGAATTACTCAGGCGCTATCTCAAGTTTTCGGAAGGCAAATATTTGAGGTGAAGTTTATTCAGAAGAAAGTACTATTAAAGTGTTATTCAGATTGTGTAAAATGAAAAAGTGTAGGCCTACATTAAAGATGAAATATGGATGAGACATGTTTACACTAGATTTAAAAATATGAGTTCCGTTGAAAAATAAAGTGACTTTTCTGATCTTTACTTGACATTAGACTATTACGTAACAAGGATTTCTCATGTTCTATCAGCTCATTGGTAAAAATCATGTACACATTCATTTGAAGCTCAAGTGAAATAGCAATTGTTCTCTTATTGAAAAGAACATACTCTGAAACAAAATTCCTGAGCTGGAGTATTTCGAGATTACACAAAATAAAGAAAACATCGACAAAACTTATTGGACAAAATAATTAATAAACTTAACGGATAAAATAATTATAATGAATAAAATTGTGTTTGCCGATCAGATGGCCGAGATCGCTAAGGCAGTAGTGCCGGAGTGGTCTCGGACCAGAAGAACGCGGGTTCGAGTCCCGCCTCGGGCATGGATGTATTTGTGTATGTCTGTATGTATTGTCCTTTCACCCCCATCATCATCATATATCGTCATTTCATCTTCCATACCCCCAGGGCTAACAACCTTGGGGGATAAAAACCGGATCCAGCTTAAATGCTGGTCCCCCCAAAAGAATTGTCGCAAGCACCTGCCTCCGTGAGAATGAATAAAAACTGGGCCACGGTAAAGGCAGAGTGCTTGCCTGCGTGGTCCTAGTTGGCCGATCAACGAAAAAAAAAAAAAAAAATGTGTTTGGATTGTATTGGAGAATCATACTCCTGAAAAGTGATATATGCAACCCGTCATACACACGTGTATGACATAATGTCTCCAATTTATGAACCCAGGAGATATTCAAGAACCAATCATTGGCTTCATATTTTAACTCTCTCATGGGTAAAATTAATAATAGTCACTTTCACATGGACATCTTTAATCAACAAAAAATAAATATTATATATCAGTAACTAGTAAATTAAAATGAAAAATATGGAAAAGCAAGTCACGGATAAAATAATTATAATGAATAAAATTGTGTTTGGATGCACTGCACATATTTCAATGAATAATAGCATAATTTCAAACACAATAAACTTTTGAAAACACATCTTCATATTTTTCAGTATTGTAGACATAAATTGTATTTAGTTTCCATTTGAAACTTAGCTCTGACTTAGACCGTCGATCAGCCAGAAATCTGAATTTCTTATTATTCTTACTTAGAAAAGTAATTACCCCTCTGAATTTCAACCAAGGACACAATCGATCTCCCCTCACGGGAATCGTTCTAGTATCAATTAAATTCCAGTTCCTTTCATTCTGTGAGTCTGTGAAGTACACGATTCTTTTCCACTTTCAGTGTATTCTGAATAAGAAATATTAAATATGTCCCATTAAAATTTTGTTGTGAAGCATTACTTTTATTTTTTGCACTAATCTAACATTTTGTTGTGGAGCAATAATCTTATTCGAAAATTGTTTACTGACAATATTAAAGTAAAATAGTGTTTCTGATTTTTTTACCATCGTTTCTCCATCGTTTTGGACTTTAAAAACACAAAATAAAAGTTCTACTCCTAGACATTCTCCACTTCATTATAGGAATACAACTTCAATTGCTGATTCTTTTACCAAGGAAGAACATGTAAATAATCTCATTATTATCTCACTATTTTGTTTGAATCTTAAAACAACACAAAATAAATCATTTACATACGATTATTTTACATTACAAGGAGATGGGGTGACACAAACTACTTGTACTACGTACACCATGTACACCAAAATAGGTAACACATATTTACAGTGAGATGGAGAAACCTTCAATATTCTTGCAATACAAAACAAACTTTTAAACTTTCAAAACGAAAGTCACACACATACTCCTCTTACTTTCAGTACAGTTTCAGAGTTCTTCCATTCCTCCACACTTCGGATCCTTATTTTCCTTTCTCCTTCTGTCTCATTCTAACGGTGGATCCTGGGGACGGTCATTAAAGTCAGGCCGTCAAAAACCATGATCTTTTTTACCAAATTAATTCTCAATAATGAACATACATTGATCGCGGCATATTACATCACGTCCAAGATATGAATATCCATTACAAAATGTAAATCCTTTTTCAAATTTCAAGCGCATTCTTCAAAATTACATTTTTTAAATTATTTCAAAAATATTTACTGACTACTTAATTACAGTTTCAAACTGAAATTGCTCCCCTTAGAAAATATTTCCGGATCCATTTCTGTCTCTCCTTTCCCTTTTTGTTTCCTACTTTCTCTCTTTCATGTGATCATTTTACACTACATTAGAAGGAGGTGACATCCACCACTTAAACGCGGAGCACCTGCCCTTTCTCCGCCGGGAATGAATGGAATACAAACAAAAGGCCCTTTGACGAAGTGGTATCGGGCGGGCGGGCGGCCGCCTTCATTGTGGATGCGCAGCCACGTGGGGCCATATTAAAAATACCCGCCCGCCCGCCCACCATCCACGGCACGCGCGGAACGCCCCTCAGCGGGGCGCGTATTAGGGCGGAGGGCGGCCGGGCCCCAAATGACGTGTGAACATCAACACAACGCACTCGGGGCCGCCCTCTATTCCTGGCGAGGGCCGGGCCGCGCCGCGCCGCGACACGCCACTTGGCTTCCTACACGCAGCTCACTTCCTCATGGGCGCGGGTGGAGACGTACTACAAGCGCGAGAATGTAGCCGTTTCCTTACGAAGCAAATTACCTCTATTGAGAAATCATTTCTTCGATTGTGTGTTAAACAATTCACCTGTTGCAATGCGTTAGAATGATTCCTTTCATATTCTTACCTATTATCGACAAAAGTGGCTGATAGATAAGCTGATAGTAAAGCGTCAGTATCGCAATTCAATTCGCAAGGAAAGGTTTGTAAACGGCATAATTTTTTTATTTATTATGAATCGATTTTTTTCCTTAAATTATTTAGAGCATATTTAAATAAAAAAGAAAACAGTCCTTATTATTTTATTAATATTATCCGAACACAATTATTTGTATGAATATAGGTACTTGTGTTGATCAATGTGAAAAGGAAACTTGTTATTTTTCAATTAGGGATCATACATACTCGTAGAAAAAAAATTTAAAAAAATTAAACTATGAAATGTAAATCACGCTATACAAGTATTATTGCGGACCGTTAGACCGTTAGTATTCACTTTTCGATAGTGAACTCGCTGTTTGCACTCGCCAGCCCCCGTTGAGTGCTAACGAATGGAGGTACTCGACCGCCAGAGTTACTTCCGCCTCGCCCATCGGACGCGGCGCGTTTGTTCCCAAGAAAAACCCTCGATTCCTCTCCACGGGTGAGTCACTGGACATGACCGGCGGCAAGGCGCGCGCGTCCATCGCACGTCTGCTCCTTATTTCAGTCGCCAGCGCAGAGGGCAGGACTCCCTGCCACGCCCGTCGGGAAGGACGCCCCGCCGCCGCCCCGCGCCGCCTCCCCGCGCCACCGGGGTGACCAACATAGCGACGCGAAGAACTGGGCCGCCCGCGCCGGCCGCGCTTTCCTCAACCGTCCGCAGCGCGGTGCTGCCGTCACAAGATGGCGTCCACCCGGCGCCAGCCCAGCGCTGGGTCCTCCCGCGCCTACCGGCCAGCCACCCTTCGGCCGACGGCGCTCCCACCCGGAAGGGCCCGTGGACGCGACCGCGACGCGCGCCGACCCTTCCGGTGCGCCGCCGAGCGGCAGGCGCGGCGCAGAGCCGCGAGGCGCGACGCCGATAACCGGCGCCGCACGCCCCCGCTGTATTAAAAATGATAACCGCCCCACCTCACGTCTCCCACCTGCGGCGGCGGGGCGGCGTGGTGCGTGCGGACGCCCGTCGCGGGCCGGCTCTGTCCGTAGCCCCCCGCCGCCTCCTCGGTCGCCCCTCGGTGTGTCTATAAAAGGACGGCCGACCAGGCCGCCCAACTGTACGCATAGAGTAATTTGAGATACACTACGGCACCGGCCTCTGCAGAGAATTCCTGGCATTACTCGTTTTGCCAAGAATAACCCAGTTACCGAAGGCTGGGCGGGCGGGTGGTGGCGGCGTCGGGGGAGGTAACGCCCGCGCTGAAAACATCGGTCCCCGTTGCGGAGAGGCGGATCTGGAGCGGGACGAGCGGGTCGGCGGGCGGACGTTTTCGGGACGGGGGCGGGGGCGGGGCCGGGCGCGCACGCGCACTGCCGCCGCCGCCGCCAGCGCCGCTTTTGTGTGGGCCGGAGGAGGGCGCGCGATCGCAGCTCCTCGTGGCGGCGACTCCACACGAACAACGACCGTGGTGAGGGCGCGCAGGCAGGCGACCGTTCGAGCCCAGCGGGACAGTCTGCGGCCTAGGCACCAGGAGCAACCAGGCGGCGGCGGAGCAGCAGAGCGGCAGGACAGCAGCGCAGCGGAGCACCGGCGATAGCGGGCGGGTTCTATCTACTTTCTTGCGTGCGGTCAAAGTAGAGAAGAGTCGACATGGCCTCCAGCTCCGTGTCCAAGACGACCAAGTCGTACACGTACCGCTCGACGGGCGGCGGGCCCGCGGAAGTCAGCATCGAGTACAGTACGGACCTGAGCGCCCTCTCGCGCTTGGAGGTGAGCCGTCGGGGGGTGTTGTGAAATGTGCACCGTCCACCGCGAACGACCTTCCAGCGACCGCTCTACACTTCGCGATTCCGTTTGTCGAGCCGATTTGTGAGCGACGTCTTGCCTGTGGAGTTTGTCTGCGACGCTTATTGTTGCCGTTTCTGCTTATGTGTTGGTTGTCAGTTTGGTGATGCGTGTTTGTGGATTATGAAACCATTCGATGAACCTGTGATGGCGTGAGTGAGAATTCACACGCTGCACATTTCACTCCATTTACCTGAAAAATAATCTACGAGTGATTTTTTTTAGATTTTGGAATTTGTTATTCAATGTTTTGTGGTGATTTTGTTTCTAGTAATTGAAAGAAAGAAAAGTGCTAGTTGTGCTCACGGACTTAGGAATTTTAGTATTTTTTAAAGTGTATTATTCACATTTTTCAGAATTTCAATTCATTAGGCTTTTTTGTTGTAGTACTAGTGAAAGACGCATTAACCTTTATTTTTATTTGAAAATAATTATGAATTTTTTTCGAATTTTATTAAAGACCTTTTGGAATTAATTTATTGTCAGGTTAGTTGGGTACGTGCATTCACTATTTTTATTATTTTATTTTTGAAACATTTTAATTAAACTAAAAAGAAACAATTTCATAGAAACATTATTTGTACGTATCAGTTTTAGTTCAGGAAGGACTATTTAAAGACAGTTTCAATAAGCAAATAAGCCGTCTTCAATTTAATACCAAGTTAAATTTATATTAATTTATATACATGCTTTGCATAATTTATATTTCATTTAAATTTTCAACTTTATTCCATTTTTCATTTCTTTTCGATTTTCTCGAATGTTTCTTAACCTATTCGAGTCTCGAAAGTGCTTCCAATGACACGCTCTCTCTTTGCAGGACAAGATCCGGCTGCTGCAGGATGACTTGGAATCCGAGAGGGAGTTCCGTCAGAGGGTGAGTAATTCCCGGTCCTCTCCGTACCTCTTCCTCTCACACAGACCCTTCTCACGCTCCCACCCTGCGCCCTCCATCTGACCCTCCCCCCTCTCCGCCGACCGCAGATCTCCCACCCCCACCCACCAGCACCAGCTCCCACCTGGGCCTCCCGAATCTGAGAAGGCCCTCTCCCCTCCCCCCCCCCCCCACACCCTCGTTTCCTCCCCTCCTCTTGTTTTCTGGTCTGACGCCCCGGCATGGATGCAGCACCCGCAGAGGGAGGACTGACCCTCGGTAGCCCTTCCCCCACTGACCACGCATAACCTATGCGCTAATGTGGCCCTGTACTTGACATAAGCAAAAACTTTCGTGCATGCTTCCGGCTTGCAAAATGTGATGTGTTTCTTCCGTGTCAAAATTTTTTCAAATTTCTAACGGTTTACATTGAATTTAGTATTAAATTAAATTTCATAAATTCTAAATAGCTTCATCTCTTCTTTTGAGGCTCAGGAGCCTTATCCTCATCATTGTGTGAAATCGAAGCCATCTGAAGACGCTTTCGTTTTGAAGACGTTCTCATCATAGACATAAAATCGGGCAAACACCCAAATCACTTATTACTTTTTGTATTATGGCGGAGAGATGGGTATTATATTTAGCGATATATCAATATCAAACGCGGAGCCGTTCTTGGAAGACCTCCAGATAGATTTCAACATTCTCAGAGCGGTCACCCGGGCCACCCGAAATAAGCGCGCTGTGGCTATCGAGATAAATTGGAGGCAGGCACCTGCTGGACAGGGTGGTCGCCGCGGAGAGACAGCCAGCGAGACCTGTCAGTTTGCACCGAGTAGAAGCTTTGGACGACGTTGGAGAAACTAATTTGATAACTCTTCTCTTTTATCAAACATGATCTTCCTGACATGAACACTGAAATATTCAAATTAGATTTGACAGAATAATAAGCACACCAAATATAAAAATTAATGAATATGAACATCAAGAACAATTTTTTTATGTAATGACGTAAAAGAAAATAGTATATCGTTTCAGAGACGAAAGCAATCAACAATCAATTCGAATATAGACAAAAATAAAACATTCCAAATTTTAAATTGCAAGATAATGAAAAATTGTTATGAATTCATCAATAAGATTACCTGTTTTCATTTTGAATTATGAAATAATTTCTTCTGAAGAGATGCACGTTATATTTTTGTCACGTTTGCCATCGCACCAGTTAGAATTAGATAAACAGGGATTAATTATAGTAAAATTGTATGACTTTTTTTCTTAATGAGAAACAAATGCAATTTTCTAAGGAAAAATGTTAACAGTAAAAATTATAAAATAACTAGATCCCTTTAAACTGACTATAAAATTGCTGGCCAAATAATCTTCTTAAGTCGAAGGCAACCATCATATGTGATGTAATTGATAAACTGAAATAACTGCTACCCGAGTTCTAAAGTACATTAATCTATTCAGTGATTTAATTGACATTATATAAAACAATAAGGGGGTGAAATGCGTTCAGTTTTTAGTCCAGCGTTCAGCTCTCTTGTTCTGTAGATTATTTATTTAGTTATTTCAAATTGAAATATCTATGTTAATCACAATCGTACATGCAATAAAGAGAAGTTAATTTTATACAAATGCAACTTAATATAATTTCGAGATCAAAAACTTGTTTTTTTATTTGGTGTAATTGTAAGTTGATGAGGTCGTATTTCAGTTTCACTATATACCATTTCAATAAACCGTGTATGACATTTACACCGCAAACATCCCTTAAAATTGAGTGCTGATTAAGATATCTTTTCAAAGGTTAGTTCGACGCGAAGTGTCAATATTGGCTAAACATATTGGCTAAACTAAAATAATCAACAGTATAATTTTTGTATCACGTGTTTAATCAAATACAGGTGTTGAATTAAGTATTTGTGATAAAATGTAAATATGAAGGGTTATCATTTTCAATTTTTTTTCTACTAAGTGGATGTTATATGATGATCTAAGCTGTTAAGACAGTTTTAATGTTTATACATATCAGGATTGAATTTAGTATAAAGTACTTCATCTCTGAGAACTTAATGTTTAGAAATTGCTAAAAATAATTCCCTAAGACACGTTCAAATATATATTTTTAGTAGTTGATAGCACAAAGATTTCAGTTTATTATATTCACATGTTTTGCATAAGACACTAGTAAGCATTAAATTTGCAAGCAAGAATTTCATTATTTTTGTAAAAATTGTAAATTAAACCGATAATATATATATATATATATATATATATATATATATATATATATATTTGGTTTAATTTATGATTTGAAAGATTGCCTTCCTTAGCGCCACAAAATCTATAAACTGCCGCAATTTTGAGTTAACATTTTATTGCGTTAACTGTAAATGAGGCATTTAAATGTAAATGAAAAAAGTGCTATCGTCTTTTGATCTGGTCTCTTCAAATTATATTCATCCAAATTAAGGGATTGATTAATTGTGGATAAAGAAATACCATTAATTAGTGGAACAAGCAAATGCTACAAAACGTTCCACTTAAATAATGTAGGGGATGCAAAATGTTTTTTTAAATAATATAGTAAGGACCAAGAAGTGTAATTAAAAAACTTAACCCTTTCGGAATTATTTTGTGGATGCGATGCAATATTATTTCTTATCTCGTTTTGAAAATATATTTATAGCATTAATTTCAAAATGATAAATTATGAAAACCAATTAAAGAATACATGACTTAATATATAATATTTATCGCCAACATAATATGTTCGGTAAATATTCCAAATAATACCACAAATTACCCCAAAATATTCTCTCTCATATCAATCAATATGCGATGTAATGAAGCCTGACGTTCATGTCATTAAGCCAAATGAAATATAATATGTTCCTAGACCACGCACCTTTATCTTCATGTGCAATTTGCAACCCGAGATCAGCAACGTATTCCAAACATGCTGCGCTCACCGGCGGGGGGGGGGGGAGGCGAGGCGAGCACATGCATTCCCTAAATCCGCCGCATCTGCAATTAGCAACCAGGTGGAACGCCTGTGACGGTGGTCTCGAGACCGCCCAACCCGCCCACCCCGCCTGCCCCAAACAGCCTCGCCCCAGTTCTCACTGCTCTCACTGTTCCGCCCTCTCCATTCCACGCTCTCTTTGCTATACACCATCCCGCGCTCCCTTCCCCCTTCGCTCAACACCCTCACCCTCCATATCACCCCCTCCAAACCCTTCACGCTCCACACTCTCCCCTTCCCTACCCTCCTCGCACACCCTTCCCGCTCCACACCATACCCTGTTCCACACCATCCCCGCTTACTCTGTTGTACCAGTTAGAATTAGATAAACAGGGATTAATTATAGTAAAATTGTATGACTTTTTTTCTTAATGAGAATCAAATGCAATTTTCTAAGGAAAATGTTAACAGTAAAAATTTTAAAATAACTAGATCCCTTTAAACTGACTATAAAATTGCTGGCCAAATAATCTTCTTAAGTCGAAGACAACCATCATATGTGATGTAATTGATAAACTGAAATAACTGCTACCCTCCTCTCCACTGCATCGCACTCGGCGCCCGCCCCGCCCGCGCCGCCTTGGCACCGCAACGCGGGCCGTCTCCGCTCTGCCAACGCGGGGGCGTGGCGGCGGCGTCCACCTGCGCCGCCGACACCGTTATTAATGAGGTCTCACCTCACTCTGGCAAATGCCCGCCGCTTCCTGCACCGCGCCTGCGGACACGAGTTTAAATCTTTAAGAACCATGTCGGCCTAATCCGAGGTATATTTAGAGATCGAAGGTATTTCCGGGGTGGACTAGAAGCGGCCGTGACTCACCGTGTTAGCACGTCAACGACTTCGTTAAAGATTTTAGTCGTTACTGTCTCTCGACACCGTTTTTCAAATTTCTATGACAACGTTATTTTTGCGTTACACACACTCTCTCTCCCTCCATCTCCCACCCCCCTCTCTTTCCACCTACTCCGCGCAGTGCTCAACAATTGTTTGCCTACTTTTCGTTGCTGGGAGGTCTAGGAAAAATTTACTCCCCACAAAAAATATGGATTTTGTTGACGCCAAATATCAGGAGCATAATACGGAATTTTCGTAAATAAATAGTCGATTGACAACTAATTTCACCAGTCTCAGTGTTGGGCAAAATATGGACCTCACTTGTACAGATGTTTTCGCTGCGATTCACAAGTAATATTTTCGGGGAACCGTGAAGAACCCGTGAAATACTCGTATTTTGAGAGAAATTCCTTGCGACAAAAAATTAGACAAATTTTGCCGGTAAATATCGTGCCACAAGATACGTTTATAGTTCAATAATTATTTTTTTAAGTTCATCGTATTTATGTAGGCACCGGTTTTATTCCGTTTCGGCCAGCTAAGAAACAGAATTTCAAAGATTATTGATACATAATACCACGAGGAAACCCTCCCCACCAACGAAGTGCTACGTGCTTTTCAACTGTGTCCTAAGGTCTGAGATTTTGAAAGTTTCATTTTTTTCTTGTACTGGCCGGAAATCGAACCTGAGAGCATGGAATTAACCTGAGAAAAAATATTTGTACGGTAGTGCGCTAGACATGAGTCAGCAAGTTCGCTTTATAAATAAATTAAGCGTCTGATTACTAAAGATTATACTTTCATTTTTAAGAAGTCAGTATTGGTCTCGCTTTACAGTCTAATAATATCCACACAGCTGGGACTCATTTGCGAAAGATAATGAACAACCCACACACGCCATAGCTGGAACCGATACTTAAAAATTCCACGCTACGTGACACTCAGGTGGTGTCAATCTGTCACGACCATCGTTAGTTACTCTATCCGCCAACCACACGAGCCACGACTCGGTTGTCGTCGGCCGGATCGACCTCGCGATAATGGATGGGCACAGGGACGCGGTCGGCCGTCATTAGCGGCAGCGGGGGGGGGGGGGCGGGGCGGAGTGCAGGAAGGCGAGCCGGGCCACCGTCCAAAGCCGCGCGCCGCCCCCGGTCGGCCGCAGGCGACCGCCGCACCGCGCGCAGCGGCCTTCGAAGCGAAGAGCGCTCGACTGGGCCGGCGGCCGCGGTGGCGCCCTCGGTGCTCGGAGGCGGCGGCGGCGGCGGCGGCGGCAGGTAATTTGGGCGCGGTATTCTGGCCCGACGGCCGCCGGCTATTCCCAGGAGCGCGCGCGCTCACCGCCTCCCCCGCCCACGCCCGCCAGCGCCGCCCTGCCGCCGCGGCCGCCCCCGGAACTGCAGGGGGTCTCAGCACCTGCACCTTTGGGGATTCTTTTTGTTCGCATGCACAAGGTTTGCAAAAGTTATCTTTTGAACGAACTGTGAGCCCCTTCTTGGTACACAAAGCAGTAAAATTAAACAATAAGTATGACTATAATAATATACAAAATACATATAGTGGTCGAAATGAAATTTTTCAGAAATATGAAAAAAATATTACTTCTTTTGAACAAATAATAAGAACTCAGATAGATGAAAATTTAATAGCTAATGACGTTATCCATAAAATAGCTCATTATCAAAAAATAAAATAACTATATTTTAATTACTTTTTATTTTCTCGCATTCTCCTTACGTAGATAGAGAAAGTTATGTAATGCTGCAGCGAAAACGGCATTTTTCGGCAGAAAAAGTATTGTAGGTCCCTGGTATCGATCTTTCTTTAACACGTTCAGTCCGAATCCACGTTTTGAGAGTCATTGATAACGAAACCTGGTTTATAGCAAACCGTCTACTCATCCTTTGTGAAAGAAGATAGCGGCTAAACCATAGGTAGAATGTTCACCGAAATTGATATTCCTCGACCGAACCGACTGTTGTTACGGCTTCTCAAATCCGAAACGAATATTTTGATTTGGGGGAGGGCCGTCATTTGCATAGAGTCCCAACGACATTTCCAATATTTTCTACAAAATTGCTCCATTTTTTTTCATAAATAGGTCAATGTACACTTATAAAAAAGGTATATGTGGCATTTTGGTTAAGTTTTGAAAATTTGAAAATTGCGAAAGTTAAAAAGTTTTTCTACGTCTTCCTAAAATTACATTCTTCAAAATTGAATAAACCTTAAAATACGATCATGAAGAATATTTTTGAAATATCAGAAATTTTTGCATTTTTTGCGCGAAATAAAAACAACTTTATCATTTTAATTTTCCCATAACGGCTCCAATTTGTTTCTTCATTTCTTTCTTAAATTGTGCGAAATACACTAATTAAAATTATGCAAATCCGATTTTTGTTGATCTCTCAATTTTTGAAATTCTGAAAAAAGATATAAATAACACGAGAAAGTGTGTGTAGGTGTAGTATCGCTACTTTTACGTTACTAATTAATAGTTATTTCGAAATATTTGCGTTCAATAAGTTCAATAGTGAAATACCATATATATTCCAGAAAAAACTGTCATTGTCATAAATATAATGTAATTACACGACCTTGTGAACTCCTAAACTGTCAGATTTTCAATCTCTGTTTATTTTAAAAATAGGACTCTATATTGCTCGTCAATCTCTGCAATGAGACTGTGACAAAACACATGTAGAGGAAACAATACTCTCGTATGAAATGTAATGTTCGTCTCCGCATTTGTATAAATAAGACGAATAATTTTTTTTAAATATTAAACAAAAAGTATAACTTCTAGCAAATTCTTCATTGATATAAAAAACCAAGGATTCATTCAAGTGAGAAAAAATCAATAAGTGTTGGACTTAAGTCAAAATTTTTGTCTTCTTATTGTTATCTCGGAATAAAATTATACTACATTTACATTTTGTATTGAAAAAAATGCATTCATTAATCGCTTATAGCACAATCTAAGAACTTGACACTTTTGCTAGAAATGTCCCTTGTAGAAAAGAGATATAACCTAAAAAGAGCAGGCTTAACTACACATTTCACGAATTTTCATTACTTTCACATACAACAAAACATGATATTCATGCCCGAAAATAATATTTCATTTAATTTTTTTAACGAAACTGATATGTAATTGACTTATTGCTACATTCCCTTTCACTTTAGTAAATCACAGTTCTCCTCGCAACCATAGACTAAAGAGCAAACTAAAAAGATACGAACCGCAGAATGTGTCACATAAAATCAGAGTAAAGGTACATTTATAATGTTTGCATGTAGAAGATACACCAATGAGAGTACGCCCCCTGTAATTCTCCAAGTAATGCATATTTAACCACCAAGTGTGCCAAAAGGGACAAATAACGAATAAAAAAAGGCAGTTACAAAACAAACTTGTCGCGGCCCCCCGACGATCGGCCGGCGCCAGGGCCGAACCCAGGACGCGGCGCGAACTCTCTCCCAGCCGGCTTAGTTTACTCGCGCCTTTCCCGATGGCCCAAGGCCGGCGGCGGCGGCGGCGGCGGCGGCGGCGGCGGCGGCGGCTGCGAGGAGCCGGGCGGCGCTTGGGGATCGGCCAAACGCTGCTCGAAATAACGCCGCCTGGGTGGAAGCGCCGCCGCCGCCGCGCCCCGCACCCTTCGCCCCGCTCCCCGCCCCGCTCCGCTCCCGGCCCCGCTCCTCTCCCCGCTTCCCGCTCCGCCCCGCCCCCGCAGCAGGTAACCGATCCGAGTGGGTAGCCCTGATGCGCCCCCCTCTTCAGCACCGGGTACCCGATATCGCTTGTATTTCATTCGTGAGTTTGGTTAGCAACCGTACAGCGTTTGTGTTCTTTTCTATTTTTTTAGCGAAATACCGGCATTTTTATTCTTATAAATTACAATTATACTCACATTTTCTGCAAATATTCAATATGTTAAGTCTGGAAACAATATGCTTATCGCTAGTATAATTTCTTTGTTTTCTATTTCGTAGTGGCCACATATAAAACTGATATATTGATGTGCCAGTATACTTCAATATAAACCGCGTGCTTAAATTTACTGCAGAATCGATACATCGTTAGTTTGAAAAAGGATGCCCTCCGCAGGCGTGAGGATGTTAGAGGGCTTTATCCCAAAAATAATACTGATATTTAATGAAAGTATGGCCAAATTCACAATTATAAACGTTGATGAGCTACTGTCTTGGTAGTTGTAAAAAGTTAACTTCCATCAATCTGGCGCTGTAAACATTGTCACAGACGTCTGGTCGCAAGAAGAATTACTTAAGGTAATCTGAAAACTGATGACTCAATTTCTTCCACTGAATTTTACAATGATATCCTCCATTTTAAATTGATTAAAAAACAATTACAAAATGTTAAAAAACCCTTTCCTTAAAATAACCCACATCAACCTCTAAAAACGCATTAAGTTTACGTGTAAAGTATATCATTTCATATTAACACATTCGAGTATTGCGTTTTAATTCAATCTTTCTGAAAAGTGCAGGATGTTTGATAAACTCCCTCACACCAGACTTGGCACAAACAGGAAATCCGCCGGTAATTTTGCACGCATTCCGTCCCGTGAGGAGGACTAACCAAGCCATTTCCTACAAAACGATTGCGAAAGGTACACACGAACTCCAAACCTCTAAACACATGTCTAAAAGCAGCCAAACGCAACCCATCCAAATGCAACAGCTTCCATACCACGGTTTCTGTTCACGAGATCGCAGTGCTGGACAAACAAACATATCGCCGACCAGAGTGCACCGAACGCATATCTGCGGCAACAGAAACAAAGCAACTCCTCATAACTCGTGGAGCTTCAGCACCACAGCTCGGAACGGCCGTCAAAGAGACGGTTTGTAAACGCTTGGCGCAGGAACTAAACACCTGCCTGTCGATGTGGGTGGGGAGCTTAGGAAAGAAAAGGTTGAAACGCGTCTTCCGAAAACCAAGACGTAAACACATTGGAATTACGACTCAGCTGGCGTGATGATGCGTTGGTTATGTTCGAAACACCAGAGCTTTCGTTTTTTTCTGAAACTACTGAATGATACAGACTTGTGAAAAAAATTATAGTATTGGCGGGAATATTTAGAAGTATTTTATGATAACAGACAATTTTATTTAAAATAACGGATGGGAAGGCATTTTTGGGCAGTATGTAATCCAGAAATTGCGAAACGCTTTCCTTGAATGGGTTGAACAGTGTAATTAAATTTTCTTTGTATGCTTTTTTAAGTTTGCATTCATAAATTGGCGATATTCCATTGTATTGGATGACTAAATTTAATAGCACTCACATGTGAATTTTAGAATAGGGAACAGAAAATTTGCAACATTGAAAATGTTACAAAATCAAGAAAATGTACAAATAAATAGGAAGACATGATAATCTAGTGAATATTATAGTATCAGTAAATCTACAATACAAAGCGTTTAGTTTGCAAATTCTGAAAGAAAAGAAAAAATAAAACGAAATTAATCAGAAGAATAAAGAGAAATTAATCACTTGCAAGTTAAAAATAGATTCCTACTAATTTTGTAATTAATTTTTAAAAGCAGTTCTATCAATACTTTTGAAAACAACTTTCTAGTTAAGAGAATGCATGATTTAAGCAACTGTATTATATTTAATATTTTAACTGTTAGTAACTTGCGTAGCACAAATAAAAACTTTTATCCTTTCTGTTTATCGTTAATCGAACTTCATGAAAGAGATCAGGAACACGTTTTCTAATAAACCATGCCCTGTTACAACATCAGTTTCGTAGTATTATTACAAGAGATTTCTAACAACCCATGGTCATGTACTATCAGTACATTGGTTCTTCAATTTTGTAAACGATCGTTAATTTTTTTATATTTAACATAACTTCATTTCTTCAAAACATGATTGCAAGAAACGAAACACAGATCTTTAAGAAAATATCTTGAATAACATAGTTTTTCATAAACAAGCTTTGCTGGAAACCTTATTTGCATGTAATCGTCAAAAAGTTTGAAGTGCGTTTCCAAGAACTTTTGGACGTGAACTTTCCGACTGGAAATAGTGGTAACACGAATTGTACAACCCAGAAGGAGTTTTTCTCAGTCTTATGAAGTCTGACGAATCTTCCAACCGAGGACCGAAAGACGGCAACCGGAACGCAGGGATCATAGAGTGGAACTTAAGAAGCAGGAGCCGATCACGGGGAGTGCAGAGAGAGTAGCGGAGAGCTGGGATCGAGGAGTGGAGAACCGAACCGGGAGGACGGGGGAGGAGTTTTGGAATGCGGGTACTGGGGAGCGGGAAATGTGTAGCGGGAACTAGGGACAGGGGTCGTTAAAGCTGGATCTTGGAAGCGAGAAATGAGAAGGGACTGAGGAGCGGGGTTTGCACATTTTATCGATAACCGGGAAGAAGGGATCGGGTAGTGGAGAGCGAGGACTGGCGGTGGGGACCAGGAGATATACTGGAAACCGGAGAGCTGGGACCCGAAGGCGAGGAACGGGAGATGGAGAGTTAACCAGGAGAAGAGGGGGGAGGGTCGCAGAGGAGAGCGGAGAGTAGTGACCAAGAGTCAGAAAAAGGGGCAGAAAAGCGAGGTCCAAGAGATGGACTGGAAGGCGGAGAGCTAGGACAGAAAGATAGAATGGAAGAAGGAGCAGTAACCGAAAAAATGGGAGCAAGAATCTGGGAGAGGAGAGAGAGTCTGATAGCTGGGCAGGAAAGTGGGATCCAGTAGATGAACAGGGAGCCGGACAACTGGGACGGGACGGCAGGGAATGGAAGGTGGAGCTGTAACCGGGAAGAGGGGAGCGAGGACAGAAAGATAGAATGGGAGAAGGAGCAGTAACCGAAAAAATGGGAGCAAGAATCTGGGAGAGGAGAGAGAGTCTGATAGCTGGGCAGGAAAGTGGGATCCAGTAGATGAACAGGGAGCCGGACCGCTGGGACGGGGCAGGGAATGGAAGGTGGAGCGGTAACCGGGAAGAGGGGAGCGAGAATCGAGGAAGGGAGCGCGGCGTCCTAGAAGCGGAGAGGGTTCAGGGAGGAGGGGCCGGGAGGTGGAGTCCGGAAGGCCGGGATCGCAGAGCAGATGCAACTGATCTGGCAGCGCCGTGCGGCAGCTGTGGCGTGCACGGTGGTCTCCGGGCCCGCTTCCGGAGCGAAGATAGCCCTCGAGATGAAATTCCAGTGCGACCTCCACCAAATTGACCGCGCGTCATCTTGTCATCTACGATGGGGACGTAAATCATTCTGAGAAATTATTATTCATAGATGTAAGATGTTTAGATATTTATGTGCTCAAAGCGACGGGATGTGAGCTAACGCCAAATAACAAATTAATTTTTGACGTGCACCATGTAGACTTGTTCTAAATATAAACTAGGAGTATAAATCACGTGAGGCATAAGGACCAAAAATAAAACTCTGACATATAAGCGATTTTTAGCATAAGTATTAACACGTCTTTTTTGAAAAAATATGACATTTTTCATAAGTATAAGACATGGAAAGACCTCAAAAACTGAAGTACATCTTTCGAAATTTTTGACATCAGGTCCGTAAACATTTCTTAAAACGTTATTCACAATTTGATATAATTCATTATTTTCTTGTTTGAAAGTCAGCTACTCTGACTTCGTGGGATACTATTTTATTCCCAATAGCGGCGGTTTCATAAAAACACTTAATTCTTTCGTAATTCCACGGGAGTAGAGCATCTCTTAATAGGCCATTTCATTTGGACACAACGTTTTAATTTCCTAGATATCTTTACTAGACATTCGCTATCTTCTCAAAAGTAACTATAATAAAAAAGTTGTTGGTATTATTTGCTATTAAACTAAAAAAACTCTAAAAGAAAATAAGAAAAAAATGAAGAATATTCAGGTTATTTAGTAATCAAGAAAACATCGAAATTATTACAAAAAGTATTCCTAGTTCTCGAAAGGAAAATTTCCAAAATTGTTTGTAATGCTCTTTTTGTATAGTATTTAAACGTATTAGGAGTATTATTTAAAACTATACGACAAATATTTATGTAAACATATTTGACAAAACACTTACAAGCAACTATTACGCAATATGCATTATTTACGACAATATTTTGTACTAATAAATGTTCTTCGAAGCATAAAATACTGAGGAAAAATAGAGGTACGTCTAACTTCTTCACATTTTTCTAAATCGTGAAGAGAGATTTAGACCAATTTATAAAGTGATGGAGCCCCAAAGCCAACGACTCCGCTACCGCAACTTCGTTTAATGTCAGAAACCCCGGATGCGGTCGCGTAGCTCTCGCGGATGACGCTCGCGGTGCGCCCCACAGTGACGGGCGTCGTGGCCGAGAGGGCGGGGGTGGGGGGTGCGTGCGCGCACGCTGCTAAATTTCACCGCGCCGGCTGACGCGCGGCGGCAGGCGGCGCGAGCCCGCGAAGAAAAAAAAAAGAGGAACGCGTGCAAACAAACCGTGCTAAAACGGGGGCTGCGCGTCCCGCGTCGACCTCTCGGGGAAAAGGACGCAAAGGTCGTGTTGGCTGCGGAGGCGTGTAGTGCGTGGGAATGCATGAGGTGGGAGGATCGTTAACTTTTGTTTGCCCGATGTTGAGAAGTGGAGTTGTCTTCGTCTGGGCTAGGGAATTAGAACCCAAACCCGTAATGGTGGCTCAGGGTAACAATTCATGTTACTGCAGTGCCTCTGACCGGAAGGTCCTAGGGGTCTAGTCCCGATTTTGGAAGGATTTTCCACACTAACTTGTCACCTAGGTTGAATTCAGACGGTGTCTGGAGAAGAATTCTAATGTCCGACTGGTCTAATCAGTAGTTTTCCTTGGTTTCTCTGATCAACACCAGGTGAATACTAGAGCAGAAACAACAAACGAGCTATTGGCCGCGCGCGATCTTTCCTTCCCCTTCCCTGACGGTAGGTCGAGGTTGGATCACGCCATGCAGCGTGGGAAGATCACCGCCACTAAGAGTAGTGCATAAAAACATGCACTACTCTTAGAGAACTAATAACCTGCTTAGCATAAGCAGTTGCTATGCATAAGCATATGCTGCTTAGCATATGCATATGCATATGCTGCTTAGCATAAGCAGATGCTAACCTGCATAAGAAGTTGACGCTCACGGAATCACTAATCAATCGTGTTTGCTGTGAAGGCGTATAGTTCATGGGAATGTGTGAGGTGGGAAAGTGTTTAACTACTGTTTGCCTGGTGGTCAGAGGGTGAGTTGTCCTCGTCTGGGGTCGGGCATCAGATCCCCATCATTCCGCGGGAAAGGAGAGATGGAAAAGGCGTGTTCGTGCCTGACTGGCAACCAACGCTCCCGCAGGCTGCACACGTTGCCGAGTGAATGCTGGTGCATGTGTGCTTACGGAATTGAGAAGAGGGTGTTAGTGGCAACTGACACTCCTGCACGAAGTAAAAGTCGCTAAGGCCGTATTGACTGTGAGGGCTGTGGTACGTAAGGATGTGTGAAGCGCGAGCAACGTTCACTTCTGTTTGTCTGGCGGTCACCGCGCTGAATGTCCTCTTCTGAGTGTTGGGAATGAGATCAACATTCCGAATTAAATTTGTGGTAGTCCATGCAAGTTCTTAGCAGCAACCATGTCTCGCGGCCAGCCGCTCGCGCCGGTGACCCTTTCCCGAAGCAAGAGTCACCGGCCGGATGGTTTAGAGCAGAATCGGAAGCTGGGGGAAGGGGTAGAAAGAACCGGGAGGGGGGGCAGAGAGTCGGCGCGGGTCGCACATCCTCCTTGTCACCGCCGAGCCGAGCCGCGCGCCACCGATGCCGTCGCCGTCATCGGCAGCATAGTCAACGCCGTCGTCGCCGCCGTCAGCGATGCCAGCGCGATCTGGTGGCGTCCGAGACGCCCGCCGGTGACTCAGGTCCCGCTTATAGCCGCCAGCCCTACCGCCTCACCAACCCCAGCCCCTCAGCGTCCCTCCCCTCCCAGACAAAGCGGACGCGTGAAATATGGTTTTTGAAAATAACATAAAAAGGAATCCACTCACGCCTCTAGAGTGAGATCCTATATTACAACCCCCTCGTTCTAATGGCTGTTCTTAAAACATGTCTTCGTCTCTGCATCTGGCGCTCCCTCTTGCTCTCTCGCGCTCTTTATCTTCTGATTCCCCATATTTCTGCCTATTTATTGGTCTCTGAGACTCAGCATTAGTTCCTATTCCGTTCGAGTATTTCTCTTTTTTTACCATTTTTCACAATCCTCCATTCTGTTCACCAACAGTTTTCAGTTATTACCTCTACATTTCTTCTTACTCTTTCATCTTATCTTTCTGTCTGGATGCATATGTTATTGAAATTTCCATTATATTTCTGCCTTGATTTGATTTTATTTTTTAACTCTATATTCCTACTTTATCCCCTCAGATTACATTCCGGTCTTCACCTTTTAATTTGCGTTCCGTCCTTATCTTCGTTTCTTCCTACGTCTTGTTCTTCATCTTTTTGCATCTGATTATTCATTCTCCTTCCACGACTTCAATTTTTTTCATTCCCTTTAGCTCACCTGACTCATGCCTAACTCATATTCCCTCCTACTAACAGCAGACGCCACGGATTCAGGCCAAAGACCGCGACGACTCAGCGGGTGAAAACGTTACCGCGCGCGTATTTTTAACTCGCTCGTGTACCCAGGTTTCCCCCTTCGGCTTCGCGGAAAGCATGCGACCGCATGCACCCAGTCGTGTGCGCCTTCGCGGGGCGTCGAGGGTGGATTTGCGAGGTGCGATGCCGCACAGGCACTTCGGCTTTCAGGCGGCGCGCCAAGCGGGAAAGCGAAGCGAGGTTTTCTTGGGAGCGAGCGCGGCGCGCTCTAGCTGCTGTGAAGGCGAACTATTTGAAGCGACACGCCCCAGAAACTGCTAGATTAGAGGGATAAATCGAGAAGGTTGTGTGATCCTAGTATAAGCAGCATTTGCACCTTGATTAGGAATCTAATTATCTGAAGTGGAATAAGGTTGGGTGACAGGTTAATGAGGTCAGGTGACGAAGAGACGTGCGGATACCGTTCCTGGCTTGCGCTCTACGAGTCAAACAACGGGTTCAACTGAAACTTGGCACCCAAATGTAAAGAACCGCTCAGACATCAAAGTGAAGGGTGTTGTACGATGCTCACAAAAGATGATGGTGAAAAGGCAAGGTAAATAAAGTCACCGTGATGTCAGAAACAGATGAAATGCAATGCGCCTACATGAAGACACTCAATACTCAAAATCACAAAAGATAACTTTTTCTCGGGCGTGTTCTCTTCCCTTTTACTTCAGGTTAAATAAACTGAATTATCATAGGAATAGTACTGAAAATGGATTGTCATGAAGTGCAAATATTTTATTCCACCGGGATCCGAACTCGGAACCTTGCGTTTTCCGGCAGAATTCGTTTAATTTCGATCGTCACCCTTTGTGCTGATTGTATTACACCATTACATTCTCCACCATCAATATTTCAAAACTAAACCTTTCCAAACTTTACAAGACACCGGTTTAAGAAATGTAGTTAATTTGTAGTGAAATGTAGAACTTACTTCGCATTATACGCATTACTTACTACTACGTACTTACTACTACATTACTTAGCATTGAAATAGTCTTTAAATTCACTTTCGGACTTTTTTCAACAAATCCTCTTTCAAATTATAGATATAAATTATTTTCAATTAAACATTTTAATGAAGATAAATAAAATTAAAATAAATCTTAATTATTGCAAAATTGTCTTCACAAGAACTCTGATTTGCAAATTTTGGCACAATGGAAACATTTCAGTAACTACCAGATTATTGTACACAAATCTGAAAAAAATTTTAAGAAATGAACTCTAAGACAGTATCATGATTTATAATAATTTCAAAGTTAGAAAATGTATGATTAATGAATACATTACAGGCTATACAAAACAGAAAAATTTGTTATAGTTTATTCCAATAGTTGCTTAGAAAGATGGGAATGCTTTCTATCCCCATAACTGCTGAGATAGAATGTGTTAAGAGGGCTGTGAGTGACCCTGGCTTTGACCTCTGCTGCAGATTGAACGCGAGAAGGCAGACCTCAGCGTTCAGGTCATCCAACTGTCGGAGCGACTGGAGGAGGCCGAGGGTGGCGCTGAGACACAGGTGAGCCAACCCCTCGTTCACTACTTCCACCACTCACATTTCAAACACACTACCGCATGTGGCGGGGACAGCCAGGAGCTTAGAGCTAGTCCCGGATGGGGTGGAGCCCCGTTCTTGGTAGGCAGCTGGACGGCGAAAATCCCGCGAGCCGACGTGTAGGTCGGCGCTGGATCTCACATACCAGATGAAGAGAAACACCCCCATATCTTGAGATATAACATGCATCACACTTACGGGACTAATGATTAACTTAAGTTACAGAGCGCCCATTTCAAGTTAACTGATTCACTGTCAATAAACGTTCAATTGATTGTATTTCAAATTATATGCATCAAGTCAAGGAGAACCGTGAGGCAATGCGTCAACGTGAATTTTAATCACATGCCAAAAGAAGTGTGGAAATTGTTAACACGATCAAAACAAACACATTTTTTTTATAATTCATTATTAAAATGAAAGACAAAGAATGTAGCCTTCAAGTTTCCAACTTTTCCCGAACTTAATTCCGACAACGTTCAAATCAATTAGTTGCTATATTATTTATATCATTAAGAGAACCATATTCATAATTAGCACTAACAACATACTAATCATTTTTTCAGACATTGTAAATTGTATAAATTTCTAGACTACAAACTACACTACTAAATAATAATAAATAAGATTTGTTTCTAAAAGTCTCAGCAAAAGACAATATGGTAACACGTTATTGACGTTAAAAGAACAAGACGAACGTTATAGTCACATTTTATTATAAAATAATTTTCTGATTACATTATAAATGGAAAAGTGTAATAAAGAGAATTGCGCATATATTACGGAGAACGGAAATATACACGCAGATTTTTTTTGCAATAATTTTTTTCTTGTAAACAGCTCTAATTTTTGTAAGTTTGTTAGTTGTCTGGCAGATCTTATCGGAAGATTGAGAGACGAACAGTAGTAAACGATAAACAGAAAACGGATGCGAAAATGAAATACTTCAGTTACAGAATACCTCCCAGTTACAAAATTTCACTCACTAAATACTGAACCTCTTTGAAACGGGGAACAAAATGTTTTGAAAAAATATATCAAGAAAAGAGTTTGAAGTTTTAGTTATCTTAGATCCAACGTACACATTTGCTCACAACATAATTATCGTAATAACTGCATATTTTCACCACCAGGAAATAGTGTTGGAAGTGTTTTGAATGTGTGTCGTGCGCATGCGCAGTTCGAGGTCAACCGCAAGCGCGACACCGAGCTGACCAAGCTGCGCAAGCTGCTGGAGGACGTGCACCTCGAGTCCGAGGAGACCGCCAACCTCCTGCGGAAGAAGCACCATGAGATCGTCGTCGACTTCCAGGACCAGATCGACCAGCTGTCCAAGCTCAAGGGCAAGTACGTATCGAACACTATCGGTGAACCGCAAAATGAGAAAATAGGCCTTCCAAAGCGTATGTGCTAAATTTCCGATTCGAAGCTGCGCGTCCACTTAACCACCGGTTGTCGCAGGGCGTCTTCCCCTCCGTCGTTCGATGTGATATCATATGCGTTCGGTATCGGTGACAGTTGATGCTCTTGGATTGCGATACAGACGAAGGGCGTCAATCATGTGGCATCAGTTAGCTCTAAGAAACGTCGCCCAGAGAGATTTCCACACAGCCTCGAGAGAGTATCCCATAACTTTCAAGACACTCCTACACCCGTGTCAAGGTCGTTTTCTCCTCGATATTCTACAGATTGTTGTTTGAACCTTACTCTTTCAATTTACGTTCTTCACTATTTATTCTGCCAATTTATAATACAGTGGGGATACTTTAAGTGACTGGACCGCCGCACAAACCTCTCTTGGCCAACGACCCTTCTGTGCCCCAGTGCGGGATTGCTGCGGATCCTTTGCTAATCTTCGAATTCCTCGTCGTCCTGTGCCCACCACATGGTGCTAAAACTGGTCCTCATTCACCAGTAAATCCTTCAGGTTTCTTAAGGCACCTTCTCGTCCACTGTCTTCTACAAATCACGCGAAATCAGCAAATAACTAACACGAAAGAATCAGCCGCGAACTGTAGTCTCTCAGATCCCATGATCTTACCCACTGAGATTATTTCTGTCAGAATTCGAGGGATTAAGTGTTCACCGGTGCATGCACACACAACAGAACATTCGTGAAAAAAATACAAATTATATGTCTGCCATTCTCAAGAATTGCAGCAGCTTCATTTAGGGGTACAGAAATAGACCGAAAAGCACCACCACAAAGCACGGAAGCTACGAAAGGGCCCCCACAAAGGCTCATTGGACGAGAAATATCTCTGCGACGCCTAGTGACTTGGAAAATGCCCCCCGGTGCATGACTTTAGTAGATTACACTAAATTCATTGTATCCCACGTGTTTATTTTACTAAATTGATACTTTACATACTAAACGAAACAAATAAAACATTGCGAAAATTCTGGTGACACCACTTAACTGTAAGATACAAAACTGTCTTCTAAAGTTAAGGAAAAGGACCTGGATATAATCGTCAATTTCATAAATAAGAGACATAATTTTTGCATTGTTCTCCGAGAAAGAATAAACACAAATGCTAATTCTGGAACAAGAAGTTTAACAAAATACTTCAAAATAACTCCGGGTAATATCCCCAATAGACAATACTCCACAGGCCTTGTAACCAACAGATATTCGTCACTTGTCAATAAAAATTCACATTTCAATTTCCTCATCTCATTCTCCTTCCCTCAAACTCCCTGCGTTCTTCTATCTGAACTTTGCCAATAATTTTATTCACTCACAACTTCTTTACGTACCATTTATATATGTTTTTTCTGTTCGCAATTATTTTGAACCATTTTTTTTTCCTTTTCCTGAGTATCTGCACCCGACTATTTCATTTTCATTTACTTAATGCCAACATTAAGCTACATTTATTTCCCCTTTTTTGTCGAGTGCAATTCTATTTTGCCTAAGAGGACAAGCACATGCACATGCATCTGTAAAAATGTAAAAACATTGTTCATGTCAATGACCAAAGACAATTTTTTTATATTTTATTTTATTGTGTCTCAGTTGCCTTATTTTGACCTCAAACGCTTATTCTTTCTTATATTATATTATACGGCAGTTAATGATAATTCGAAATGAAGATGCGTTTCATTATTAATATCCACCAAAAGCTATAATTCGTTACTTGTAAGCTATATACTATCTAAATACATAACACATTCCCCTGTAATAAATCCAGACGCAATCAATTTTCCCTACTACAGTATAGACAGTCCAAGTATTGCAATATTCATACATTCGTGCCATTCGAGGAATTTTCAATACATTTCCCCCATCCCCGCCTCTTTACTGAATGTAAGCTAAGATCCATAGCATTGAACCCCAACGGCGGCCACGTGGAGAAGTGAAAGCAGCGCAAACACTCGGACCCATAATTCGTGGATTTTAGTGGCAGTCGAGCCGTTCCAAGCGCCTGCCCGTCGCCGTGACTCACTGGCTCCCCCGCCTGGCAGCAGCCAGACCCGCGTTCCAGCTACTCACAGCGTGGGGCTGCTTTCGATTTGATACTTGATATCGTTCCAACTACACAACACACTACGGAATCGTTGATTACCCAACCTGAGTTATCGATACTCTCTATCTCCATTGCTTCTTTGTCTGAACGTGATCTACTCTTGATCTATAGACGACTTAATAATACATACAAAATTGCACTTCTTTTACCAGAACATTCAAAAACGTATACTTTCATTCTGTGAAAACGTCACAATCTATTTCTTTTATCTGCCTTTTTTTATTCCGAAACCAAAGTCCGATATAATTTCCATGACATTATCGATTTGATCCAGTATCGTAAGTAATAGTACACACATAGAAGTAAAAATGATCACGGCAGATCGAAATCACTAAACGACATTCTGAACGCGGGCCTCTTCCAGTTCCAATTAACGACCCGCCATCTTCACCCCGCCGCCGCTTCCCACCACCCCACCCCATCCATCGCCCATCACCCAACGACCTCCCCAAGTATTCGCACGGCTGCCCACCCCGTCCTGCCACGGGCCGCTCAATGGCTGCATGGGTGGGGCGGTGTGTCGAAGCCTCCGAATTCAATGATATGTTGAGGTAGGGAGGGAAAAATGTCTTCGTGGAAGGAACAATGAGGGAGGGCCGAATGAATCGAACACCGGCTCGGCGCGAATCGTATCTCGAAATAACCGCGCGCCGGCCGTGGTGGCAGAACGGGGCGGGTCCCGGCTACCTGCAGCGGCAGCGGCTGCGGCGGCGGGGCGTTCGGCTCCCGGGCACCCTGCGAGTGGGCCACAGCGCCGCCAAAATAGCAGCGTAAACCGACGATACTATTTATAAGAGCGTGGGGCTGAGACGTTTACTACCCGCCGCCGCCGCGCCCGCGCTCTCTGCTCTGCCAACGGGCGTCGCCGCCGCCGAGCCTGGCCATATTTGTGCAGAGGTCCGCGCGTGCGGTGGCGCTGCGGTGCCTGTGTTCGCCGCCAGGCAGCGCGCGACTAGCGCGGTAGCAACATGGCGGCAACAATGCGCTAAACAATTCCCTCTTGTTGTCCAGAACCCCCCGGGGATTCTTCCTATTAGGGTGTACGAGGAATATGTTTCGGAATATGTTCATAGAGGGTGCAGATGGAATATGTTTTCGGCACGTAAGTCGAATCGACTGTATTATTTCGTCGGTGACTACAAAATATGATCAATAACAGGCAAGAACGTTTTGTCAGCGAGATTCAAGAACATTGAAAAAATCTAGGAAAATTTAGTAAGGTTTGTTTAACAAATAACGTCAAAGATAACATACATGTTTTCAGATTTAGACTTACCTGCTTAAAAGAAAAAGTTTTTTTTTAATTTGACAATAAACTGGCAGATACATTTATTTTCTCGAAAAAAAATGAATTATGAATAAGCACGTTCATAAATATGACGAAAAAAAGTTATAGCTTATTCGCAATAAATCAAATTGTGACATGCTATTTTTTTAAATCTATTATGAAAAGTTAAAATTCCAACTCGATTGTCTTGAGCATTCATTTAGTAGCTTTTCTCATCCCAATAAAATAAGATGAGATAAAAAGAGTAGTCTCACTCTAAACAAAACATGGAGAGGTTGAATTACGATAACTAGAAATTTTAACATCTGATAACCTGATACGATTACAATAAAAGTTCAAGCGAATGAGAAAGTTAATGAGACATAAAGAAATACGAG
Organism: Gryllus longicercus; assembly: GCA_038098605.1. Taxonomy (NCBI): domain Eukaryota; kingdom Metazoa; phylum Arthropoda; class Insecta; order Orthoptera; family Gryllidae; genus Gryllus; species Gryllus longicercus. Next base: position 897,482 of record JAZDUA010000497.1, on the reverse strand, counting down.
ATAAAAAAAATAGAGAAAGATGGAGGGAAAGAGGGGAACCAAACAGTGGGAGAGATAAAAAACGAGGGTAAATAAGACAGGAGTCAGAAAAAGAGAAGAAACAGAAATGATAACCAATGTGCAGAAAAGTAAGTGCATTTTTATATCGTTATAAAAAGAAATATAAAATATTGGCGTTTTATAATTTTAGAATAATTCGTCAATACAGTTGGTATCACCAGTATCCTACATTTAATGCATTAATACATACAATTCATTTCCCGTGAGTCTGACATGCAAGCTCCAGGGTTTAGGAACACGATAGCGGGCGTGGGTAGAACTGATATTCTAGCCACGCCAAAATAACTACAGCGAGGAGGCTCAGAAAAGCTCCTCTCCGACCATTCAACTTAAAAAAACACCAACACTTTTGCCAAGTGTTGCAAAATGTGTTACTGATATCACGAAAAATCCGTAAAAAAACATCGTTTTCCTACCCCACAAGCATAAAGCAGACGCCCAACAAGCAATTTAATATTTATTCGTTTCTCTTGGTGCAACGGAGCTGCACCCGTACGTCAGAGACGGATCGATTGGAGCAAGGCCCTGAAACGCGTTTTCACGGCCCGGGGCGCGGCAAACATGCTGTCCTTGATCCCGAAATCGCATTGTTCCCGCTCGCACCTCCACCTGACGGATTCGCCGAAGTGCTCGGTCGTTCGCGGTGCCAATGTGTGTGCAGCCGGATTAAATAATAGTTACGGCACGGAATCAACGGATGCCTTGAGATGGTGTCCCCACTTGGCACCGACACCGATCTGGCACCGGTGCACGACAGGGTCACGGAGGAGGGGGAGGGAGGCACGAGACTAGCAGAGGCGATACCTTTGAACGCGTAACTGCCCTTGGCTTCGCCGTCCAGCCCAGACACAATCGCTGAGCCGCGCGCAAAACTGACGGTTCATATTGTAGAGGGTCTTGCAGGCGACGGCATTCCGATGAGCCAATGTAAAACAACTACAATAAAGCAAAATTCAAGCTGATTATTTGAAGAATGATCTTTAATGATATTATTCACAATCTGAAACCAGTACAACTACGTACTGTCCTTCGATAGTTGTACGGACAACATTACTGAAAAAGTATTGCATTAAACAAGGTAGTTCACACTCCACCTAACATTAAGTTTTTTGTAATCGTAAAGTTCATTAATCAGTAGTAATCTTGTTATAAAGGCATTTAATTGCGTAAAATGTATGACACTTAAACATCACCGTTTTATTCCTACGTTGAACAACAAAAACTTAAGCCCCAATATCTTAGCCAACAGCCTTCCTCCAGAAAGACTATCCATCTCAATAAAGTTGCGGCCCTTCGTTTAGGAGAACAAAAATACCTTAAAAGACAAAAACTCTGCAATTTCAAGGCCAATACAATAATGCGAAACCCCATGTAATGCAGAAAAATCATAAAACTTTTACATTTTTTAAGCCGCCTTGAACAAAGCGATAATATGCTCAATAATCCACTGTCCTATACAAAATGCATACATTCTGCGTATATTATACCCAGATAATGGGGATATACATCAAATTTATTTTCATTAGTAGTTCAAGAAATGTAAAGGCGAGAACGATGCAGTTAGAAAAGAATATACACACGGTACTCGCCAAAAAATGAGAATTACATTGGTATTGTGCTTCAAATGTGTGCTATAAAACGTTAAAATCCGTGAGAGGAGGTAAATACGTATTCACCTTTTATTTAAGTGAGCGAAATAGCATTAAATGAAATTGTATTATATTTTGTTTTCGTGTAATATGAAAGTTCTTGGTTTATATCTTTTGCATGAATATTGTGTGTTCATAGCGAAAATAGTAAATTATTTAAAAGCATTAACACGAGTACTAATTTGAGACATATCAGGACACAAGTTAATTAGAATTTAAAAATAAGGAATATAATAATTCAATAAAAATATTTTTGAGAAGTGTGGTAAAATGCATATTTCAAAAGCTGAAATTTCTAAATTGTCTTGCACGTTTCACAGTCAACATTGTCCAGTATCAAGGACATAAAGAATAACGTAACTTTTATTACGCAAATAACGAAATCGTAAGAGTAATTTTGCACCGTTTGTGTTCTCAGGGCTGAGAAGGAGAAGGCCCGATTCCAGCAGGAAGTCTACGAACTGCTGGCCCAGCTCGAGAGTTCCAACAAGGAGAAGGTAAGTTTTCTAAAGAGAAATAAATATACGCGTCCTAAGCTCACTTCACTAAGCTTCCTTCGGATGAAAAAATAAAATCGTCCATTCCATGCAAAAATTAGCGCAACAAAGTGCCGCAAAACTAGTACCCACACTTGTTATTTTTTTTATTTAAAAAAATAAAAATAATTATACATGCATGCATGCATGTATGCATGCATAACTGTTCTATAACATAGCATCGAATGATAAAAATGTTATTCTCTTCACTGTGACTTATCAAAATTAGCTAATGTAATATCATTATCATATGAATTTTTCAAATTTTTAAGGTTTATACTGAGACCTACAATTGCCAGAGGGTGGCAAGATTAATTCATTGTGTGTGACATTGTAGTCGTTAAAATTCCCGAAAGACGAATGTCGAATTTATCAATGTTATCGGGACTTCATTGGTGATTTCTTTTCCAGCTCATCAGCATCAAGCAGTCTGAGAAGCTGGAAATCACTGTGCGCGAGTTGAGCGTGAAGATTGAGGAGCTCAACCGCACCATTGTGGACATCACATCCCACAAGACCCGTCTTTCTCAGGTGCGTTCTTAGGATTGCGTCACACGAGCGTTACGTTGACGCGAGATAAGTAAAGCGCGTCGTAGATTAACACTGATTCTTATGTGGAACGGCCAAAGCGCTCATGTGCCGTTTCGCATAAGATAGAGTGTTATTCTACGACGCGCGTTAATTATCGCGCGTCAACGCAACGCTCGTGTGCACGGGGGCTTTAAAACACAAGTCAATATAGGCTGACCCTTGAAGCGTTAAGAATAGTAAAAAAAAATGAAGTTCGGAACCTGACTGAGAAATGCTTCCGCAGGAGAACATCGAGCTCGTGAAGGAGGTGCAGGACCTGAAGGTGAACATTGAGAACGCCACCTACCTGAAGAGCCAGCTCGCCGGACAGCTGGAGGATGCTCGCCGCCGACTGGAAGATGATGAGAGAGTAAGTGAAAGACGTCAACAAGAAGGGAGATAAGACTATATTTATTTACAGATTGTATATCTATTGTGTATATTACTGAAAGGTCAAAATAGATATGCGATTTACTTTTTTTCGTAAACCATTCCAGCAGGGTCGCTCAGAATGGGGGGGGGGGGGAGCTGGGACAACTCGTTCCGGGTCCTTACTTAATTCTGATCTCGATTTTTAATTCATAAAAGATATGTTTATTTCAAATTCAAATTAACCGCTAAAGGTTATTTTTGCTTATACATGGAGGGCGGAACGCTTCTTGAAATAACGGTCCCTTACTGATCTACTCCCCCTTGCCCCTTGTTTTCTCTGAGCGTCGTTGCATAGCGATGTACTGACTTGTTTCTTTTCTTTGAGACTGCCACAAAATTAAAAATTAAATGATAGTGAATATTTCTAGCTACCAAAATACATAAAACAGCAAACATATAAAACAGCAAAATATACAAAATAGTGCGTCTAATAAATCTTTCGCGATTTGTAGACTTGCCCATTTATACTTGGGCACAGTGCTGTCGCTTGATGTTCCGAGGTCACAAAACGCAGTAGGCATTACCTTACTCCTCGGCGCGGTGTTTTAATCCGGCTACCGATGGACGCAGTGAAAACGTTAAAAAAAATCCAGCCGCACTTCCGAACTTCGGAACCTGCTATAATGGCTGATTTTATAACTCATTTATGTTCATAAATATTCCTCAAACACCAACAAAAGCAATACTGCTGAAAATATTTGATCATGATCTATGTGTTCGTAGTGTTCCATTTAACAAAACGTTGGTACTCTAATATCTGTAAAATAAAAAAATTAAAAGTTAACTGATGGAATACTGTGACCCCGAATCATTTGACGAAAATTCCATCTCAATAACTTGAAGCGTTCAGAAAATATTCGAAGGGGACTTTTTTATCGGCTAATCCTATAGAGAAGGAAAAAGTCTGGCAGTACACGAAAAGAACAGATACATCCTTGAGATCTTTACTCGAAAGCGCTGAAATTGTACAACCATCGGCGAGAAGGTTTCTCGAGATTGCGCTCTGTTCTATTTGTGACTCTTAATGACTCGTTTTGTATTTCATCTCAAGATCCAAAAAATAATCTCGAAATATTTTTATTCTAATTTTGTAAATAACAAAACACAAATTTCTCTTAAAAATATATATCGTGAAGAAAAATATACTAGAGGAGAAGAAGCAAAGAATTATCGTAAACTAATTTTTGTCGTCTCTCCTACACGAATTGGTTTATTATTTCTTCACTGTTTATTAACTCTCATGTTCCCTTTTCTTAAAAGATAGACCACAGAATCAAAATAGAAAAGTTACACATTCCGAAGCAAAACAGAGGTTAATTTCGTTTTTTTTTCTATGAATTGGTAGGAAAAGAAACCAAATACATAGAGATGTCAATGATTCTGAAGTAACAAGATGTTACAAGTGTCACATTTAACACATTGCATAATTGAGGGCGATAAGCAATAATAATATTTTCTGGCTGCCATTGTCAGCGAAGTGCAGCGACCGATTCACAATGTGAACGTACTACGAAAGAAAGTACAGTACAATAACTACAAAACCATACTAAGCCAACCCTAACATCATCGATAGTTCTTTTTTTAAATATCCCAACGTATCCGTACACTTACAGGCACATACCTGCATGCTTTTAAGCAAGCAGTCATACATATATGCATACTTATCACTCGCATATACATTCAAGAACACAATACTTACAGGCTTCCCCAATATGATACAGCATACATTCCAATAAACCCACGCAAATAACCCTACACATAAACATCAATAATGTCTACGAGTATATTGCTAATTTCTCCCTCTCTCATCCGACCCTAATGTTTAGACTGATCTGTCCTGGCTGTGGGAAACAAAGTTGCATAACTTGAATGGAGGTTACTAATTGCACCACTGCCCGGATATATATATATATATGAATTCAGAAGCTCTATTTTATGTAAAGATTTCAGAAGTTCTTTGTTTCTATGCTCCAAATTTCATGAAGAACGAGTTGACTTCCCAGCTGGGTTGACGATCGGGAGCTACAATATCAATAATTTAAGTTTTAACGATGTTCCCGATTGCATAATTATGTCTCAGCTGATCGCCGTCTTTTCGCTGAAATTTAAATCAGGGTACAGATTTCATTCTCTGACAAACCTTTTGAAAATTACAAGATCTTAAGTGTTGGGCCTTGATTAGGAAACCAAAAATTATGAAAATTATAATTCTGACTCACAGAGACAAAACATCATAATCTGAAGCCATCACATGTAAAGCCTTATGGCTGACCAATAAAATTTAAAAGAACGTCCTATAATATGTATTATAGTGATTGATTACACATATACACACATTTACAGAATAAAAAAGTGCTTTTTCTAAGAAAAATTACAAAAATCATACATTAATCTTGCACAATAAAAAGAAATTGAAATTTTATTTACAAATATCCACGATGAGTAAAGCTACACCACTACACAACCTAAATATTTGATCCCTCTAAACTATTATATTTTGAATACAATTTAATTTTAGTATTTTCCTTATTTAGGAATCTGGGATGAATTTAATCATTTATACTACCAAACCTAGGTTTCACTTTTACGGTTACTAGTTATGTAGCTATTACACACAAGAATCAAATTGCCATGATTAATTTTACATTTACACTAGTTCAATAAAAGCATACAACACAATGTCTGCCTTCACAATATTTTCAATATAACAAACCAGGCAATATTATGGTGGCTGGTATAATACTGTGGTGGCTTTCCCATGTTCTTTCAGCTTCTTATAAATTTTTCTAACACTTCACGAACTGGTTCGTTTAGCGATCACATCCCATTAATGTGGCGCACGCTTGAGCGACTGGCTCTGCCAGCTGCGCTGTTCTACGTGTAATTCGACAGTTGCTTTTCAGCTTGCTGCAAAGTTACCGAACACTGTTACTGATTTTGTGCTTTCTCATAATATTAAATAACTTGAAAACTTAAGTTCCTATCTTCACTGATTACATGAGAAATGGTCAGCTATTTGAGTCCCTTCCACGTGATTACACCATCTGATCTACACCCTCTGACTTTTAAAGAAAGTGTAATTTTTCTACCTTCTGTAGCCTCCTGGTGCATTTGCTTGCGTACTTCTTTTCTATCGTACTTTTTTTGTCGTAGGCTCATGTACATTTCCACGTGCTGCACCTCCCCTCTTACAACTCATTCAATTTCTTCAGTTTCCAATGTTATACATTAAAGTTATAATAGCAATCCGTATGATTTCCAAGAGATCTTGAAGTTTTTTTACAACTTTAGATTCAAGTTGTTATAACAAGTTTTAATAGTAACTATAAAAGATGAAATTAAACATACAGCTCTAAATACTGCTGCTCCCTCGTTTTGTGCACGTGTTGTAACATTGCACTTTACTATCTCCACTTTATTTGTAATAAATGAAACTAATTACCTTTGACATTCATTCAGACCATATTTACCTTTGATTTTCAGCAGTATAGATCTCAATTCCTTAAGATGCAATTAGAATTGTTCCATAGATCAAACGGAAGCTTAGGTAGCGCACTTAGCTACCACCTCCTCCCGCGGTTTTTCATAAACAAATGAATTTCTGTTCCAAAATCTTCCCTGCGCAATGACACTCTGCTGTGTCTCATTGGTCGACAGTATAACGATCGCGAGTTTGATGGCTTCTCGATTCATAGCTTGAATCAGCGGGTTATTCGAATCTCACATACTATTCACGGAAATGTGTGATGTCACAGTATATGAATTCGCGTTTACAGTCGCGTACATACATCTACATATACGTGTACCCACATATACAAGTACAGATATTCACACGCATACTTAAAGATACCTGTACCGCACACACACACAAACCCACACACGCTCACGAATACACATACGCATATATATATATATATATATATATATATATATATATATATATATATATATATTTATATATATATATATATTTTTATATATATATATATATACCCACACACCATATCTTGGACACATAGTTTACATAAGTATACACGCATACTTACAAATATACACACACGTACACTTTCTTACACACACATATATGCATACATACACATTCAAACCCACTATCGCTCTTCTCCACCCTGAGGCTTCTGACCGTGGGTGTGTGGGTGGGTGTGTGTTGCAGCGCCGCACGAGCCTCGAGGCCACCCTGCACCAAGTTGAGATCGAGCTGGAGTCGGTGCGCGTGCAGCTGGAGGAGGAGTCCGAGGCTCGCCTGGACCTGGAGCGCCAGCTCACCCGCGCCAACGGCGAGGTCGCCACCTTCCGCTCCAAGTGGGAGACCGAGGCGGCTGCCCGCGTCGAAGAAGTGGAGGACCTGCGGTGAGCTCACCCTCCTCACCCACCCCTTGTGGATACGCGGATTGATCGGCTCTCAGGTGGTGCCGTGATCGTTAGTCGTGGGAGTAGGATTGCACGACATATTACAAAACGTTACTAGAGAATTAGAATCGTAATAAGATGATTCGAAACGATAATCGCACATTTACCCACACTAAAACCTTTTGTATGTATATTCATTATGCATACATATAACCTAATTAGATTATTTAAATTAATTATACATAATTAAATAGATTAAACTATCCTTCCTGGGAACGTGTCAGAACATTCAGAATATTTTTAATTAATATGTGGAAATATTATTGAAAATCGCGTGTATACTAATAATGTTAATCGATAAAGGAGGCCATGAATTCTTCTGTCAGTCTTCTGGCCCTCTTTTTGCCTTCCGTCAGTCCAATTACTTCTAGTGTCGTCCGTGTGTCTGTGAGATCTTTTAACTACCAAGTTTCTCAAATTTTCAATCTCATCTTATGGAACCTACCTCTCCTGCTGGTCTCTACGTCTATGGAACCTTCTATACGTATAACTTCCACACCTCACTCTTCAATCATTCGCAATTGATGACCCATCCATCTCCTTAATGCAGGTCATAATTTTATGTGATTTAAATAGTCTTCCAATTCTGTGTTGTTTCACCTTCAATTTTCGTATTTTCATACATTTCGTATTTTCACCTTCAAAAATTATATCTTGACTTTCCCTTTCGCAAACAGAGAGTGTGCTAGAAGAAGATTCACAATAAATATTCCACATTTCTCTTTAAAAAGTCCCATTGCCCTGAAGATATTAATATTCTCAAAAGAATCTATATGTTTCCTCAACAAGGAAGTTGATGAACGTTCCAGTTTGTTTAAATGAAAAAAATTACTAGTAATTTGAGTTGTACTCTGGGCCTTATTCTCACATCTGCAGTAAGCATCTCCCAAGTAATGTCGACACTTTTTTTCTATAAGGAGTAAAAAAGTAATAGGGTGTTCTGCATTACCCACCAATATTCCTCAAATATTTTAAATAACGCTCTGTACATTGCTCAAAATTGTTTTTAATAACTGTTTGGAACACTGCTTTAAAATTCCTTCATTTGGGAAAATTTATCTGAGAATTTAATCAATTATTTTGTGTAGTTTACTAGAAACATTTCATGATTACTCTCAACTGACATTGATGATTTTTCTTCATCACCTTTATCTGATCCAGCTGATTTACTTTTATTAGAATTTGTTTCCACCAACTCTAATTCCCTTTCTAGATATTAAAAACAAGTATGATACTGTTATACAAAGTGAAATAGTTCATTTCACTTTGTAAAGTGAAATGAACTATTTCACTCTAGTTATCTATAGTAGAGAATCTAGAGTAGTCGTAGGGGTAGTAGAGTATCTAGAAGTACACAAACTCCTACTTCAGGTTTCAATTCTGATAAATATTTATTAAATATAGTTATTTTAGTCTTGGCAAAGCTTCAGTTTTTACTTAACTTTTGCCCCCTTTGCTCAGAGTTCTATTTTCTTCTTAGATCATTTTAAAACAATTTCAATAATTTCACAAAAATCAACTCAGAATCAAAAAATGAGAATTGATGAATAAATAGCACAGATACAACTCTACTAACTTAAGTGAGTACAATACAATTTCATCATGTTTCCATAATGAATATTTCTGAAATGTAACAAAGTTTCATTTGCAATCTTCAGTATGTCCTATAACCATCCATCAGTCCTCCATTCTCCATCCTACTAGGTATTTGATATTTTTCTCCTCTAGAGGAATAACGTTAGATATGCGATAACTACTTCATCACAACATTCGCCACTGTTTTGGAGGTCACAAGAGGTTTGCAATGAAATTTCAAAAGTCAAGAAACATTTATTTGTTCTAAATTGTCATACAGTCTGGAACTGATGCAACTACCCTTTTTGCTGATCCCTTGCACCTTCTGAGGGCAAGTATCCATGAAACTTGGCATACGAAGAATATTTGAATATTACCTGTTTTGTTTTCGCCCCAAGCACAATGGTATCTTGATGTTATCTTGATCTTCATTCAAGCACTTAACATGAAAACCACTGTAGCGATCGCACAAAACAAACGATATGTGACAGTTGCGCTATTGCCAGCTTTGAGCAAGACTGCTCCGTATCAGACGTTCAAACGTCTACTTCGCTCAGCCCGCACGTCGAAAGTGTAAAGAAAATGCTTCCGGAGCCGCGACCCGTTCGAAGCAGGAACGAATCACCGTCACACACCCGCCTGGAACATTGTAACATACATGCTTCAGTCTTTTATTCAATAAATGTTTTATCTTATGCTCTCCTTATTGATTTCTTTGCGCGGGTATAATGTATGGCTCTTCTCCCTTATCGTAATGAACGAGAAAGAATCGGCTCACTTCCGCGAGAACATGGAGAACGAAAACACGGACCTACGAACGGAATGACGTATTTGTAGCCTCAGAATGTTTAGACGCCGTGACACTCCGCTACGCGCGCTCAATTTTACGACAAAGCTTGGGTCTGTTAAACGCATAATTTCAGACCCATTTTAATTCCAAAGACCTTTTTTTACCCGCCCTTGAAATTGTTCTATTGTGATTGAAATTGTCGAATAATTATCAATCAATAATTATCAACGCATTTGACGCCCAAATACTTTCTTAACAAATTAAAACGCGCCATTCTCATTTGAATTACGAAACAATGCCCTCGGCCCCAACACACGTTCTTTGCTTTCGTTCACCGATCTCGTGATTTCGAAGTCGTCACAATACAGGATAAGATCTTAATGTACTACAAATGGCTATATTATAAAATTTTCCCTCTTGTATGCCACATTGTCCTAAATTCGGATAGGACATATCATTCATTTGTGCATTGAAATCCCCTAATATTCACATACTTTCACTCACGCTGCTCAAGATCGAAAAATAAAATACTCTCATATAATAGTACAATAAGTTAAATATTTTTAAAAGGTGGCGGTTTAAAAGGTTACGCAGTGGCGTAAGTAGCGACGCGCAGAGTGTGAGAATTCAATCGAGACAGACAATACGAGAAAAGGCGAATTAACACAATTGTAAATTAACGTCTTTGAATTGATTAAAATATTTCAGGAGTATATTTCAGGCTGATTGAAAAGTTACCAATGAACCTAAATTCACCCAACTTCCGCCCTTTTCTATGCATCCAAAAACACGCGACTTATATCACTAATCAACCATCATCACAATACTATTCGGATAGTCGGAATCTTCGCCGAAGTAGCAAAATGGTGAGATGATGTGCTTTTGTTCCGCAGCCGCAAGTACACCGCTCGCATCCAAGAGCAGGAGGAGCACATCGAGTCTCTGGTCGTGAAGGTCAACAACCTCGAGAAACAGAAGTCTCGCCTCCAGAGCGAGGTTGAAGTGCTCATCATCGACCTGGAGAAGGTAACAGTGTTTCAGATACTTTAACTTTGCCGTAGTTACGGCGTAAATCTTGTGGTATTCCATGAAGAAGGAATACAGTTAGGAAAATAATCTTCCACAATCTGCAAATAATGCATTCGAATGTTTAACGAGGCATGTTTCTGGGATTTATTTTTCCAACTTTAGTGGTTTAGAAGATAAATTTTTCGGGCTTGTAGGCCGTGGTTCAGTTGGCATTGAAGGGTCATTTAGTGGTTTACTTTGTTTCACAACCATCGAAAATGGGTACATAAAACTCTGAACATGCGTGGTTAAATATTTCATTATTATATCATTGTTGTATTGTAGAAGATTATTTGTGTATTTTCCTTCAACATTAGCTTTTCTCCTGAGACATTCCACCTGGCCATCAAAGAGTGAGGGAATCTGAATATAATTAACGAATTACTATATCTCATAAATTTAGGTTTTTAGTCAGTTCTTGAAATTAAAATGAAATCATAAACATGTCACTCTACAAAAGCTGCGTCTTCAAAAGTTTGGTTAGTTATTATGTACCTCTAAGTAAGATTTTGCAATATTTAAGCTAAGATAGAACTTACAGATCATACATTTGCATACTTGCATACTATTCTAACTTGAGCAAGACTCGGTCCGTCGGCATTAGAGGATAAACTTTAATCTGTTTTAACATTTTAAAAATTATATTATTTTTTTTCTACTTTGATATTTGAATTATTTTTAATTTTACTGTAACGCAGTGCATTCGGTGGTATTTATCAATGTATCACGAGTTCATCAGAAAAAGTACCTTAGACGTAAAAGAGATCGGGATACTTTGTGTATACTATACATTATTTTTCAAAAATATTCATCACTATGCGTTTAGAACGAACCAAAAAGGTAGAGAAATGACTTATACACAAGAGTTTGAAAATTAATATAAACGGGATGTAGGATGTAAAACCACTCGTCGTACCGATAATCATCGATGCTCTGGGATTTATTCCACAACATTTATGTAGGAACTTGTCCAAGCTTCCGAGTCAATCAAACATTTCGGAAGGGCAAGTTAGAGAATAATTGGGAAAAGACGATAGTTTGCACATAGTATTGTAAAGGCACTATATCTGCTTCTTGGGAAGCTGTTGCATTCTGGAGTACATTTTATATTTAACTGGCACGTAATTTTTTAATTGTGAATTTAGAAGAAAATGATGATAATAATAATAATAATAATAATAATAATAATAATAATAATAATAATAATAATAATAATAATAATAATAATAATAATAATGCATACATAATAATAATGTACACAGGCCAACAACACCGCCAGGGAGCTTCAGAAGCGCGTTGAGTCTCTGGAGAGGATCAACATCGACATCAAGACCCGCCTGGAGGAGACCATCAATCTGTACGAAGCGTCCCAGCGCGACGTGCGCAACAAGCAGACCGAGATCCAGCGCCTCACCCACGAGCTGGACAAGACCCGCGAGCATAAGGAGGCCCTCACCCGCGAGAACAAGAAGCTGTCCGGTGAGTCGCGCTCGTTCTCGTTTCCGCATGCTTTCCGGTCCAGATACAGGCTCGCGACTGATCCCGACGCCGCTCGCGTACGCGACACGAGGCTGTTCGGCGAGTTTCGAGCACCGCTTCGCTCTTCGGTAAGGATTTCGTCACGAGTCAAAACAACCTGGTTTATTAAAGGGCGGCATTTGGATTTGGGCATCTGGGTAGGCACCTTCCAGCATTACTAAATTTCTCCCCTCTGTGAATTACACTTGTCACTTCTCAAGCATAAATGAAGTCCTATTTTACAATGTGGAGTTCTTAACTTGTGTTTTTCATCGGAATAGAGACTTGTTCTACATAGTTGTAGAACATTATTCCAGCGTGCGTGACAGAATAAGAGATTCATAGCATCTCTTAAGTCAACACAAACAGAGGTGACGCGTTGTAAGAGGGGAAAAGGGGAGGCGGCACACAATAGAACCCACTTTCTGAGAGGGGAGTACCCTTCGGGGAACGAACATGCCGCGAGGTTTCGATGCCGACAGTCGCAGTCGCTGTCGCGGTCGATGCGTCAGTGCCTCGTTTTACAACAATCACAGTAGAGTAAAATGTGGCGACACATGTCGGGGATGCTTGCACCCTGGCGGACACGCACGATATCGCGACCTACTCAAAATATTTGGGTTTCTTTCATCATATTAACGTGGAGGGAATAGTGTCATCTCGGGTCTGATTGGTTGACTCACGGATAGCCGGCTTTTCCCGCCCCGTTGCATATCAATCACTGCATATGACAAAGGCTTTAAAGACATGTGAACTCTAGATTTTCCAAGAATGTGAAGTTTCGCTTTCTTAGAGGTGTGTAGATTCAATCAAGATCATATTGATTGAAGGCTACTGCTTTGAGACAGTAGTAGCAACTTGGTCCGTATGTTCGCCCGTCATCGCGTTAGCAACATCTTCCGCGACCGGGAACATCGAGGTATCTTCGGCATGTTCGTTCTCCTACACACGAGTTAGCGAGCTCTGAGCCTGTTGTAAGTTTGTCACACTCAGGGGAGACAGTGTGTGGACCAGCGGAGCTTGACAGTGTTTGGCCCGCTTTTCTGGAGAAGTTCGAATTTCGGAGAGGGCCCAACCTACCGAAAGGGTCCTACCTCTCAAGGGGGTTTGATCATATCCACCGACTCAGGGCCCATACGCACTGATTCGGGCATCTTTCGCATAACGGAGAAAAATGCGGCAACGGTAATTTATAATCGGCGCAAGCCACGCTTGCAACTGCGCTTGAAGGTGTATAGAACGTATAACTCTTCCATGTTTAATCGCAATAGACGCGCGTGCAATGTTCACGTCTAAGGGCAGTATTCTATCATAGTAGTTTCAAATTATTCTACTTCAGCTTCTGAGTAAATGACTCCTCTCTCGATCATGTTTTTCGTCCAATTTCCCTGAACCATTGAGCAAATGCTGAGATAGTTCCTTGGTTTGCTTCTGGTCATAAATGTAGCTTCACTATCAGTGCACGGTTTTTTAGCTCATTGGGGAATATAGTTATTCAAATAATCGTGCTCCATCCTCTCGCGGCAGTAAGATTCTCGAAGGACATGCTGATCCACGATACGCAAAATCTGTAGCTGATTTGTCTTTGCAAGTAGTAGTTCATTACCCGAGAGCGAATATTTTGTTTTCAATTATTGCCAAAATCCTTCGTTGCTACCTGTATTCATCATTCAACATAGAATGTACTATATAACGGCGGGGATCCCAAAGCTGAAGGAAACTTACACTGATTGCACTTCTCCACTTCTCCCCCATAATACGTCACAGATTTTAAGTGTTTTTTGACGTTAAATAAATAAAAATAAAAAGCAATCAAGGGCGCGTAGCTCTATAACGCGTGCGTGGTGAGACGAGCGCGGGGTGGGCGTGTGTGTGCCGCAGACGACCTGCACGACTCCAAGAACCAGATCTCCGACCTGACTCGCCGCCTGCACGAGCTGGAGATCGAGCTGCGCCGCCTGGAGAACGAGCGCGAGGAGCTGTCCGCCGCCTACAAGGAAGCCGAGGCCGTGAGTACCCGCTCTCGCTGGAGAGGCAGGCGCTGGTGCGAATGCGAGGAAGCTAGGGCCGGGTTCACTTCTTGGCATGGGACAAAGTAGAAAATGTTTTGTTGCCCCTTTTCAGCCACAAAAAAGTAGTTCATTAGAAACAGTGAATACGGCGAAATAAAATATGACTAGTTATGGTAGGAAACGGTGTGGAATTTACGACATTTGCATCATAATAGTTTTGAGGCGTTGTTCTGTCGTACGTTTTTATTTTCGTAGAAAGCCTTTTAGGTCGCATTGCGGCCATCTTCAGTGCGATTCTGAGTCGGCTGGGGACCTCCGTTCAGACTAGGCAGCCTAGTTCAATCAGGCCAGATAGCTGTCTTGTCTGAACGGAGGTCCCCAGCCGCCTCAGAATCGCACTGAAGGTGGCCGCAATTCGATCGAAACGGCTTTCTCGTATGTAAAAACGTACGACAATACAACGCTTCAAATCTTTTATTTTGATGAGTTAACGTCTTGCGAGGCCCTCGGCAACGAAATGTTAGGGAACTCACTTTCAGAAACAAACTCTAGTAGAGACTATGAAATACAAGGCGTTTGGCATCAAAATCAGATAATTCCATTCGCGGCAATTTTGCGATCATCTCGCATTCAAGCGTAGTTCAATAACAAGGGGTATGATTTGGTCCTTTTGGGTGTTACTGAGCTGGATTTCAACTATATTCCTTCGTGAAGTTATGAAAGACACCTTAAACTTTGCAAAATGTAATAAAGGTTCTTATTTGTAAATAATGTATGGTAGCAAACGCCTCAAATACCATGTGAGATGCTTAGGTGTTTCAAGAGTTAACATTTTTAACTTTTGTAGTGACGTGTCAGGGGAAATATTAGGTACTTCATGACGCAGAGAAGATGCTGTGGACCCTTTTCTTAAAATTAAAACCAGAATATACATAATTACCTATAACTAACCTTAAGTCACACCGTTCATAGAAGAAGCATTACCGATTACATAATTAGAAACTATCATTTTATGGGTATTTTCCATACAATTTTGTTACATAATTGCGAGGTCATTTTGGAATACAAAAATAATGTTTTTAAAAGCAATCTCAGTTATTTTCTATTAAGCAAGATGTCAAAATATTAAGTAAACTTTGAAATAATTCTTCAAAATCATTAATTCTAGCAAGTGAGCTCAGAAATTGATGTAGTAAGGTACAGAATCAAGCAAAGTACTTTGCGAAATTACTCCCACACCTTATGAGTTTCTTAGTATTTATTATTTCCTCTCAAGAGAGTTAAAGCAATATCTTATAACAGAAGCTATACGCAATATCTTACAGAAAACACACTCGTAATTGGACTATAGCAATTAACATATTTCCACATGCACTTCAACGCCACTCACCCTTTACATTCTTGGGTCAAATTTCTCTCTCCCCATCTCCAGTAAGGGATATTATTTTTTGATCCGTATCCACTCAACTTCTCAATTTCTTGTTTTCTTTTCGGACACAATCAATACTCTTATTGTACCTTCTCACTGCGTATCTCTGCTCTTTCCTCCTCCACGCAACTTAAGGGTCTGCAAATACTAGCAAGTGTCTCACAAGTGGAATTGAGGGAATGACGCCAAACATAAAAAGTGGGAGAGAATAAACGTGACTGTTGAGAGCCAAGTTCAAACGACGTCATACCTACAAATAGTCGCATTCTCTCTAGCAATAACCATTGGCAACGGACTGTAATTGGCAGCGGATACCAAAACATTGTGAATGTAGCAACCACTTGCTAGATTATTTGAGATTATAGGCTTTTGTTTTTCAACCCTTTACTTAAATTCGATCATCAAGATAAACGCATTACGAATATCCAAATTGCATTTATGTTTTTCTGTCTCTAAAACGAAATTTTTAATTTAGATATAATGTCCAAAATAACAGACGTTAAATTTATTTTAATTCCCATAACAATGTCATGAAAATTATTTTTCATTACTTTCATTAATTAAAAATATAAAAGTACGTCCGTCTTTACGAATGCATTACCTGTGAGTAAAATTAATATCAAACGGGTGTCGGAACAGTATCTCAAAAACGGACCACCAACCGCACGCGTCCTTTCGACTTCATCGTGCCGTGACTCCCATCACTGGGGTCAAGCGATGGATGATGCATTCCCATTTGGTCCATGTCCCCCAATAATCCCCGTGACCTACAAGACCCTCATAGAATTGAGTGTACACGGGGCCAAGATTTGAACTTGGGCTGTTGCGACGAACGCAGACGTACAAAGTATTACTATGTTAATGACCAACAGGCTTACAGGACTCTTTTCGACATCGGCCTCACGCCATTTTTTATGATACGGTCAGAGTGGATAATTCTTGTTCGGGAGAACAAGGTCGTTTACAACCCAATGTTTCAAACTCTCATTACAGTACGGGCCCAGTCACACTGCGTCCGACGCTTTATGGTGAACAAAGCTGAACATTCAAGTCTGCAAAACGGCATAAATGAACTTGAGTTATTTGACCGAATTGAGCCATCCAAAATGGACTTACACAAACGTGTTTTGTTAGTGTATTATTTTGTGTTATCGCAGAATCCTTTCTAGGAGTTGTTCCATTACTACCTCAGAGGGTTCAGAACAGACCTCAGGGGTCCTCACATACCGCTTTGGGAACTACTGTTTTTAGCCAAACATTTGTCTAACCTCACTAGTTAAATAGAAATTGTGAGAAGTATCTTTTATAAACAAATCTCCATATATCAAACATATCTCATATTATCGAGAGGTATGAGTGAGAAGTATGATTCCATTACATGCCGGCTATAACTAATGGCAATTTTTTAGTGCGGTCGAATGCAGTATGACCGGCAGAACTTTTCTTCGATCGAACAGCGATCCACTCTGAACGTACGCTTAGAGACGCCGGGGCGGGGGAAGGAGGGCTTCTAAGATGCCAAATGCTGGTCTGAGCCTCGAGCTAACGCGAGGCTTGCGCAACGTCGCGCTGTGCAGGGTCGCAAGATCGAGGAGCAGCGTTCCCAGCGTCTGTCCGCTGAGTTCGGCCAGTTCCGCCATGAGGCTGAGCGACGCCTGGTGGAGAAGGACGAGGAGATCGACGCCATCCGGTAAGCAACCACCCACTGATATGGTCGCTGACACGTGAATTTCAACGGCCAGACACGTTTAATAAAACTATTATTTTTTTTCGAAATAAGTAAAACCTCTTATTACAATACTCTGTTGATTATTAAAGGCCCAGGCATCCTTCAAGGGAAACTCATAGCATAATGTAACTAAACATTTTATTTTTTTAAATACGATTCAAACCGTAATTGTTTCCCTGTCAATTTGGGAAATAGTAGTAATTTTGGGAAGAAAGTGTCCAAAGATTTCTATTTATGAATTCAATCATTAAAGTTATAATTTGAATCTTATTGTATATTTTATTCGTTTAAAAATAAAATGTCATATGCAAATTAAAAAAATCGTTGGAAAAGGGGTCCTAAGAATGTAGACGATTTCCCCTCGTGTTTTAGGCAACGCACGCCTATGTTGTTTATCGAACCGCCCTAACTCCACGCCTCGGATGCCAAACTCGACTTCGCTTGATTATTCTCCAATACTGTATTGTCATAAGATGATATATTCTTTCATTCAACTAGTTAGAACGGCTTACCATTAAAACATGTAGAATTAAATTTTTAATATGATTAATGTTTTAATAATTTATTAATTAATGGGTTTAAAGCGATGCCATAAAGTCTCGGTGTAATGCTATGAAAATCAATTTTTAGAGACGATGTTGTCAGTATACCCTGTTTGATAGAATACCTAACAAAGAAATTAGAAAATGCACGTATAGAGACAAGTTATCAGAACTGTAAATTGAAACAACTCCAAAGGTAAGGCACTATCTAATGAGAATGCATATCCAAAACATGCTGACAGAATATCAAAAATAGTCTTTGAGTGGATCCCTTTCGAAAGAAGAAAACAAGGAATACGGAAGAAATCTTAGAAGGCCGTCATCGATTCGACAATGAAGAATAGAAGATGCCTGGTAGAATAAAAAGCAGTGACGTGTATAGTTTGAGAAAAGGTCATTAAAATTGTAAACTCCTCGCTTAGTAATAATAATAATAATAAAATAATAATAAAATAAAATGTTAATAATTAATAGAATTAAAACGTAATATTCTCGCAACTATTCACTTTTACATGACGCCGATTATAGCACCTTTCGGAAGAAGAACTCAGCGGCTTCCAGAAAAAGCATGCAAGGGAAATGCCAAGACCTTCAAACACCAGAGGATTTAATATACAAAAGCTTTTATTCTTTTGTTCGCCTTCCAAGGCAGAAATGCCTTATTTAACACTAATATTTTTTATGTTAAAACATAATTATATACCAAAATCAATTACTCGCCCATTCGTCCGGAATATCGTAAATTATCTCAGTTTTATCTTAAATTTACACATTTAGTACAGAAATTAACAAAAAAATCAATGAGTTCGTAATATTCTTATGATAAATTTTTATGTCTCATTTTAATCTAATGTATTTCTTTTTAACTTTCATATATTACATACATAAAATCCTCCCTTGAATGTTAAATAGATGTTGAATGATTAAATTGTTTAATTTTTTAAGGTTTTTGAAAAGAAATTTCCATTTTCGCATTTAAAAGCTTAGAAATATTTTCTTGAATTATTTTTCAGTACTCGTACATTCAATCTAGTACTTACCACCCTTACTGTTTATTGCTTGGAAAGTGTTACTTTGCCGTACGCATACTATCGCACATACGTCCTGGTTATTTGAAACAACCGAGTACAGCAAAATAAAAAAATCTTGGGCGACATGAACCTTCATGGCTGCCGTCTCCCTTACTGAGAATGATTCCAAGAATGTATATTGTAAGTTTTGAGATGATAAATTATACTAAAAATCAATGTACGCAACTCGTACGAAAGTATCTTTGGCGTACTCATTTCACATGGGAAATCAGC
This sequence comes from Gryllus longicercus, assembly GCA_038098605.1. Lineage (NCBI taxonomy): Eukaryota > Metazoa > Arthropoda > Insecta > Orthoptera > Gryllidae > Gryllus > Gryllus longicercus. The sequence continues at coordinate 877,840 of JAZDUA010000497.1, read as the reverse complement.
GCTTCTCGTCGCCTCGTCCGTAAACATTTCATTCGTATGCCGAAGATTCACTTTCTGTACTTGTTACGTAAAGAACTATTTCGTTCAAAAATTGGTAAATCTGCAGTAAAACAAAAAAAGTGTAACTCCAAAAGACCAAATTCATTTTTGGAAGAGGGAGTGCATGCCCTTCTTATTATGTTGGAATGCTAACAAACGTTCTGCTACATGAGAGCCTAGGATTTTTCTGGAAATTACTTTGTTGCCCTATGACACGCACCAGGTGAGCATGACGTGAGAATTCCTCGTGATTAAACACTGAATCAGATATCAAAAGGAAGTTTTAAACGAACTGGACATTAAATAATAAACTCATATCTACAACTTTTTTGTTATTTTCAATGTTTTACCAGACGTAACGTAAATAACAAATTTCTATAAATTTGATGATTGTCAATCTTGTTGACACGTCTCCCAACTCATTTACTAACAAAACTTCAGTTAAGAACCACGAGAACAAAGCCACATTTTTGGATATTTATATTTGCACGCCAATTTCACTAGAATACTTCGCAACTTGAAGCGTCAACTGACCTTTAAATTGAACAAGGATTCTCACAATCCTCGCCAAGAAGGATCACAGGCGAGGTTACATAACTCCTTAATCAGCTGAGAGGCGGCCCACTGGGCCCGACTTAGCGAGTCCTCAGCCCAGGAACGCGGTTAAAAATACGCGCGTTGCAGGACCTTAGGCGCGTTATTTATACAGCTCTTAACGCAAAACAACTGCGACGTGGCGTGACGGCCCGCCGGCCGGCTGGCGTCTGGGCCGCGCGAGCAGGGCAGTGGGTGCTAGGCAAGCCGGCAGCCCTGAGCCCCTTCGTAGAGTGCGTGCTTTCGGGGGTTTAGAGGTCGTGAGTATTTTTTGTGGAGTGCAGCATTGAAACCAAATCGACCGTTGAATGGCACCGGGCAAAGCAGTCGCGAAGGATCCGTTTATGTGGCACAAGCCGCCTACTCGCTGCTACGAAGACAACTATGCCTACGGGATCAACTTCTACCAGCCTATGATAGATTACATCAGTGAGAAGAGCAAGAGGAAAGTGAAGGTGGTCCCGCCGCATCTTCCGTGGTCCAACGAAAGAGGGCTTGAGAGGTACAACAACAAAATAGTGCGAGCCTATTCGGAAACCGATCTCAGGGAATTGGCAGAATCTGCTGAGGAGCAAGCGAAGAGGGATCTGAAAACCTTCACCCTCTCGAAGAAGTCCGACTTCTCACTAGCCAAGTCTGTTTCGGCGGCATCAGTTACAAAGAAGATCGCTTTAATTGGCACAGTCAAAAAGAAGAAAAGTACTCAAAAGAGCATGGAGGATCTACAAAGTGAGGATATTGAAGAACGTTTTGAGTCTTCCGCTAAAAAGTTTGCTCAAGAATTTCTTACCGGCAAGTCAGCAAAAGCTATTGAAGCACACTTGCTTGCAGACTCCTTACGAAATGAATCTTCAAGCACAGGTTTAGATATTAAATCTTTCCAACGAAGGAGTGCTGTTTCAACACACGACTCTAGAGAACATGAACGATTTATGGACATACGACGTCAAATTAAAATAGACGAAGAAGAATTGGCCAAACCTTTTAATGAACTTAAAGTGGAATTGCAAGGTTACAATAAGAAGACAGCCAACTACTACCAGGAAAAAAGGTACAGTGACGTGACCGCCCAATTATAATGCATGTGTTCCTAAGATTCCAGGGACGGAATGACACATGCACACACTCCTTCACACACAAATGGATGTTAGAAAAACACCTTGAATATTACGGTAATCCATTGACTCTTAGAAATTATTTAATTGCCTGAACTAGTATGGCGTGCAACCTGTGTCAGATTGTTATTGGAAATCGTTTGTTTACAGCAAGCAGACTAGCATTGAAATTGAGCAGCTGAACGCACGTGTTGTGGAGGCCGAGACCAAGTTGAAGACCGAGGTGACCCGCATCAAGAAGAAGCTGCAGATTCAGATCACCGAGCTTGAGCTGTCTCTCGACGTCGCCAACAAGAACAACATTGAGCTCCAGAAGACCATCAAGAAACAGTCCCTGCAGCTCACCGTAAGTCGTGATAAACTTTCTTCAATTAATCCATTACATTCAGAAATACTTTTATAAAATTAACATGATGTGCCGTCCTTCACCCATTGATATATCTATTTCTATAGGAAATCCAAGCCCACTATGACGAAATTCAGCGCCAGTTGGCCGTCACTCTCGACCAGCTTGGCATTGCCCAGCGTAAAGTGCAGTCTCTCACTGTTGAAATCGAAGAAATTCGCAGCAACTACGAATCGGTAAGACTATTCTCGTGCACATACTAACTATAATTCTGGGATGTTACCTTTCTGGGATGTCCTTACTAATGAACTTACTTTTGTCTCGCCGTAGGTTATCCGTGCCAAGCGCACTGTTGAGGTGAGCCTTGAGGAAGCTCAGACCCGCATCAATGAGCTCACCACCATCAACATCAACATTTCTTCTGCCAAGACCAAGATTGAGCAGGAGCTTGCTACCCTTGCTGGTGATTATGACGAGATCACCCGGGAACTGAGGGTATGAATCTTTCATGAAGTGCATTATCAGTAGTAATGCCACATAATCTAACAGAAATTTGTAACTAAAATGTCTGTGATTTTCCTCAGGTGTCTGACGAACGCTACCAGCGAGTCCAGTCTGAATTGAGGCACACTGTTGAGCTGCTGCATGAAGAACAGGAGCGCATTGTCAAGATTGATGCCATCAAGAAGTCCCTGGAGGTTGAAGTGAAGAATCTGTCTGTGAGGCTTGAGGAGGTTGAAGCTAATGCTATCATCGGAGGCAAGCGTGTCATCAGCAAGCTTGAAGCTAGGGTAAGCTGGACAACAAACATTTTATTACGTACTTAAAATGGAAGTTGGCCTTTCACTCTAAAACTCATGTAACATTAATATATTTTCTTTGTATCATTAATATTAGTTATGATTATAACTAATACCTATTTATAAATCGAACTGGGTATCTACTAGAGCCACACCTCCATAGACAAGAGTTTGATATTATTCTGCTAGAGAAGCCCCCAAGACTTAACATTTTGCTGTGATTGGATCTAAAACAACTGTTAGTGTACTGCGAAATATACAATAATAACAATATCTAATAATGATAATTATTACCATTATATATATCAATTTCCATGTCCCGAGCTGTATATCTTGCCAAAATCCTCAAAGTGAGACCTTCTTGATCATTTATTACATTTTTGGAGATATAACTCTTCAAAGAGCCCCCATTTTAGTTGCCACAAGTGATCAAAGTTGGGTTTCAGTATGAAACAATTTTCACTTAAAAAGAAAATGTAGTTTATAACCATTCACACCCATACTGTTTAAAACAATAAAAATGTAGTAGTACTTCATATAGTTTGCAAAACTGCTCTTTATAGATGAGCAAAAACATTAACTCACAAAAATTTCTAGGTCCGTGATCTGGAATTGGAGTTGGATGAGGAGAAACGCCGCCATGCTGAAACTCTCAAGATTCTGCGCAAGAAAGAACGCACTGTCAAGGAAGTGCTCATCCAACAAGAGGAGGACCAGAAGAACATCTCTCTCCTGCAGGAGTCCCTGGACAAGAGTGTACAGAAGATCAACATTTACAAGAGGCAGCTGCAGGAGACAGTAAGATTCAAGATACCATGTTATGTTCTCAATAAGTTAATAAAACTCCACAACTATTCCAGGATTCTTGGAGTCAGTGGTGGATTAATTCATAAGCAAACTAATCACTTGCTTGAAGCCCCTACAGCAGAGGGGCTCCCACTAACCTTATTTAACAAAATTTTATATTACTATTATTATTATTAATTATGTCAAAATAGTTTTAGATTAATTTTCTGAATTTTAGGGGTTATTGCTTATTACTTTATTTTCATTATTCACTTTGATTACATATGGTCAATATTTCATTATCTGAGAGCCCCACGGTTTGGTAATACTTTGGGCCTCAAGGTATAAATTTGGTCAAGTCAGCTTCCTGTGAAAGTCAACTTTCTTGTAAAAATTTACAAAAATTGTCGTATGAAGTCAAAGAACTTTTGTAAAAGCTTACAAACTTTTATAGGAGCAACAAATCATAATCTCTAATCACTTAAATATTGCATTTAAGATCCTTGAAAGTACATGACACTTCAGAATACTCAATTCCTTCATTTATGCCAGTCAACAGCCAAACTATATCAACTTTCAAGAAGTAAAATATTTGGATCATAGAGCCACGTCTTATTCTTTTTTGACATGACATTCCAAAGCATTAACAAATATGTTTCAATATTAACAAACATGTGTGCTTTAACCGGCCAAATCCAGAAAATTCATGGCAAAGAGTAAAGTGAGCCATTTTCTTCTATTTATTGTACTTCATTCAATGATTAGAAGAGATACGAGTTTCATCTTATCATTCAATACAGTGAAAAGTAAACTACTTCATAAAGAAACCCTTCACCTCAGTTACAAAAGGATTGGCACAAAAGTAGGATGAACTAACAAATTCACAATAGTATTTCAAATCTTGCTTTTAAGTAAGCACTTCAACTAAAATATAAGCATTTTTCAACAAAGATGAATGAGGAAATTACAAACTGCAAATGAAGGGGTCAATGCAGCTAACCTGGAAACAAGAATAAATTCAAACTTTCAGTCAATTCACATATAATCCTAAAGAGATCACTAGGCCACACTTGAAACAAGATCTATTTCAATCTTTCTAGAAATAAGAAAAAAAAGAAAGAAAAAGATAGGGAGAGAGAATGATATTCAATATTTAAAATGACTGGAAGGGTTACAAAAACTGGAATTCAATATTTTTATGTCTTGTATACCACAAATTTTAGTAGTATTGTCTTAAATTTTTCCCATTAAATGTCTTAAATGTAGTGAAAACAATTAATGTAAGATGAAAGAGGGGTAAGTAAAACTTCTCACGTTTCCAATGAAATCTCAAAATTTTTCTCTCCTTTCAGGAGGGTATGTCCACTGCCAACGTCACCCGAGTGCGTCGCTTCCAGAGGGAACTGGAAGCTGCAGAAGACCGTGCTGACACTGCTGAGAGCAACCTGTCACTGATCCGGGCTAAGCACCGCACCTTTGTCACCACCAGCTCCGTGCCCGGCAGCCAGGTGTACTTGGTTCAGGAAACAAGGCAAACCACCACCAGCGAGAATTACTAAACTACAGAGTGAGACACAGCTCTCTGTGTAAAACACCACTCATGTCTGTGACATGGATTGAACAGAACCAGAAAGCTGCATTGGGAAAGTCTCTGGTGCAGCATCTCGCATATGATATCTTGAAAGCTTAACTGAAAATATGAAAAGCAAATTGTAATTAGGAAGAAGAGCAAGAGTTATCATATTAACAACATTTTATTCACAGATTAACATTGATTCATTAAAGAGGAAAACTTCTTCCAGAATGTGTGTTATATTTTGTAAAGGTAAGCCTCCAAGACTTTCACACCAGTTTTCCAATTCACATCAATCCATTACACAGACACAAGTAGTTTTTTACCTTTCTTGTATGTCAATACTGAGCCTACAAAAAATTACAAAGACCTAAACCATACATACAAGAACTTTTTCTGCTCGTCGGTTTTTTCTGCTCACAAAAGTGAAGGGCAGCAAGGGGTGGGAAACACAAAGAAACTTAAGAATTTGAAATAGGGAAATTTCTTACCTGCATTCCATCGAATATCACGTGATTGTTGCTTTCAAACTTCTTTGAACTACAGAGTTGGAAAGAAGTGTACCAAATGCATTGGGATAATTATCTGATGTTCAGTGAAATGTAGCATCAATAAAAATAAATTAAAAATTAAGGGAAATAGGAGTTTTACTTTTAAAAATAAGCTGGCTGTATTGAGGAAGTTTTTCCTTTGTGCAGTTCAGTGATGTACCAAAGAAAATTGTAAAAATAATAAAAAGTGTTAAAAATAAATATGCTGCCTTTATTTGAGGCAGAATTCCATACTTCTTTTGTGAACAAAATCATCACACAAAAGAAATGTATATCCAAATAACCCAAATAAGTAGTTATGACAAGATGTCTGATTCTTCTTCATAACTAATCAAGGTAGATGTAAATAACAAGAACAGTAAATATCTATCTACTTTTCCTCCTAGGCTGGGTGGAGGCTAAGTAGGTATTCCTGCCAAATATGCATGAGGTGATATGAGCTATACAAAACATCCTGTGTGAATTGTACATCAATTTATTTATTTTACAAAATAAGCAGAATAAGTTCATTAATCTGCTTATTTAGTAAAATAATTAAATTGATATACAATAAACTCATACAAGAAATCAAAGGATCTGCATTTTTTGTTCATGGATGCAAAGATATATTCTTATCAATGCTATATGACTTTTACAATATAACAATCATCTTGAAAATATCTGGGAAACAAATACAAACTTTGTGATCCCAACATACATAACAAGTACATTTAAGCTAATAAAATATATTATAATATAATAAAGTTCGAGTGCCAAACATCAAGTTCTTATTTGATTTCATATTTCCTCAGAAACCAAAGAAAAGATTCTTTTCAGTGCCTTGGGTCCATTGAACACTTGATTCAGCTGTCATGTAAATTAAGCAACAGAAAGTAGCAATTCAAAATAGAATTAACACTCAAAACATAATGTCAGCAATTCTTAACAAAACCTCAATAAATGTATGTTGTTAATTTCTTGTAGAACAAAAAATATATCTCACATTGACCAATTTAGGTACTTTCAAAAACAATACCAGTGAACTTCATTAAAGGAGATGCAGAATTTAACATTAGTAATAGACATACATAAAATCCATTCAATTATTAATTTAGATGTTTTCAAAACATAATTTGATGAGAGTTCTAAATTCATTTAATGAATCACATATTTTAAGCTTCTCTATATACATACATCTGTTAAATTAATCTGCTATTTTATAAAATAACTAAATTGATATATAATATTTACAACAATCACAAATGCAAATTTCATGTACACTGATAATTATCAAAAGGTTTACAACAATAATACTGCACAGAATCCAATATCCACAATGCTGTTACACATATTATATCAGTATATTTTTTTCCAACTGCTATCTTAGCTTTGTTTATTCTGGATACAGTTTCACCTCCACACAACAAAATGAGCTCTACAAGATCCCCTCTGGGAACAGTAGCTTGTGAACTGACAAAAATTGGACCACAACTGCTGAATATATCAGGTTTAAATATACCTCCAAAAGATAATTTTTCCAAACGATATTTCTGAAATAAAAAAATAAATATATAAATGAATAATTTACTGAAAATGGTAAAGGTATGATCTAAATGGGAAACCACAATTATTCTTGCGCAAATGTATAACTAACCTGAACAGAAGATGAAAATGTTGTCAATTCAAATTCTTCTTCATCAAGCCATTTTCCTGCTTCCAAAGATCTTAATACCCATTCATGGGAAACAATCCAGCATCCTCGAACCATTCCTTTCAAGAGTTTCATTGTTCGCTTTGAAGCACCAGCTACAACGTGTGTTGTATATGAAGTCACATTTTTCTCAACCACAAACATACCCAGTTTTTCAACAACAGAAGCAACTAAGTCGATATCTCTGTAAAGAAAAATTCAACAACAAGACATTACTTTTCATTAGCACAGAGCTTTACTGTTGTTTCCTCAATATTTCAAATACTATTGTCAAATTCTAAGCCATGACATTAAATTCAGAAAATGCAAATAAAGAAAATTAACACAATAACACCAGCATATTTGAGAAAAAACAAAAGCTGAATACATTGACATGAAAATGAAAGTATTAAAGAACAAATGTTTTCAATTCCTTTTGTACTTTTTCCTTAACATTCCTAAATTATTAAAAAAGACAATTTCAAAATAGTATTGATGTTAGTTTTAATAAGATTTAAGTTAAAACATGGTTCTAAATATTATTTTTTCAATTTGTGTGACAATTATATTGAAGATATACAGGCAACATTTCAAATTAAGGAAAAATGAGCATGATCATATCAAAAGAAATTCAATAGTCTTCAATACAATATAATTTAAAATCTTATGTTGAAAGCTAATCTTGTCAGATGAACTTATCTTTTGCAACGTTACAGATCACAAAGTTCTGGCCAATATAGAATATCAAATAATCAATAGGTAAATGTAGAAGGTACACTAAATTGATCAAAATTTAACCCCAAACATGAAGTTCTTTGTCAATGCACTGCTCACTCTCACAAGTTGACTAACTTTGAATAAGGACATAAAACATTTAATTCGATTTAAATAAGGTGATCAAATGTGATACTGCAATCTATAAATAATAATAATATTCACACAACCAGTTCAAGGATATTTGAAATGAACTTTCCTATTTCCACAGATTCAATATCATTTTTCATGCAAATACCTGGACACTTGGATAGAAACACGGTTATGGTGGAACATGCATGGTAAGAGGAAAGTGATACAATATGCAGAAAAACTTCAAGTTCAAATATCTTTTTATTAGATAATAATTATGTCATATTTTTCAAAATATACATTCAATAGAATTGTTCAAGAGTAAGGAAAATTCTACAAATATGTACAATTACTTGAGCAAACTTATGAATATAGATTTGCAAATATCACAGAGATAGTACTGAGACAACCAATTTAATGAGTTCCAAAAATTCAATTCTACATCATGCACTGTCTCCAAAATTCCTACATTTATTCACATAAAACTTTCCAAAATACAAGTATACACATCAAAAATTCAATGTTACAAATTAAAAAACAGAAATGACTGCAACAGCAAAAAGCATTAATAATACATTAAGTACATGAAAGACACTTACGGAGTGTGCAACTGAGTGCAAACTATTGCAGGCCTCTGAAGAATAGGAGATGGAGAGCACCTTTTTGTTTTAACAAAATAGGAAGAACTTCTTCGTGACCTCCGAACAGGATCAACTGCATTTGTGACACATTCTTTCTCCCTAGACCCAACTGCCTCATCTTCATCAATTTTATTGATTTCAGGTCTATCCAACCGCTCAATTTCAGCATTGTCTGTTTTTATTTTCTTCTCTATCTTTTCACCATTCAACTTTTTGGGAGTACAACTATGTGGATTTTCAACAACAGTGTTAGCATTATCATTAACATCACCAACATTTTCTACAATTAAAGACTCCTGCACAGGGCTCAACAATTTCCGTTTTGAAACCTTTCTTCTCAGGGTAACATCCAGCACGTTAGTTTTTTCTGTCTGAGATGTCATGTTCACTGCTGACACTGAGGGATTTCTGGCAACTTCTTCTTTCTGCTTATTACTGATTTCCATATGATCTTCCATTTCCCCAATTTCAGTCAATTTTTTGGTAAAAGAATTCTCGCATGAAGCTCTTTTACTGGAACTAGCTTTGATATCACTCATTTCAATATTTGTAGAGGTTTCATCAGAGTCTAAGTTGTTACTAACAGGTAAGTTTTTAGCCAACTTGCGCAACAATCGGACTGGGAGAGGGCTGTTTTGATCCAGTTCAATATCTGAATCGGGTGTGGGTGGCCTATTTACCAACTCCTTGAATTCCTTTTTGCTTATACCAGTCATCTTAACTAACATTCTCACCCTACCATTACCTCCAGCAATTTCTTCCACCCACTTAGGTGCACAAGCACTCTTCCGCACAGCACTATTTTCGATACACGTTTCTGCTGATGGCTGAATTGGTGTTTCTTTCTGTATCACTCCCTTTCTCTGCCGAGGAGATGGTCTTTGTGTCTCATCTGAATAAAACCGCATAATCCTTCTTTTTTTCAACTCCTTCTGTATCGCAGGTGATTCATACCGTTCAATTTGATGAGGTGGAAAAAGGCTTTCATGAACTTTCACACCAGCTTTACGGCATGCTTCAATCCACAACACAGAAACAAGAGGGATGTTACGTTTCTTTGCCTTCTTATATGTAGAAATATTGCCATCATTGAACACAACATGTGTAACCTACAACAAACAAAATTAAATTAGGAAATGCACACTATTTCTGTTTTAAAGAGAAATGAAATGACAATAAGAAAAATAAAAATCTTATAATTATCGTCTATGAAAGACAATAATTATCACCTATGAAAGACACACTTAGCTCTTCAAATGAGATTTCAAAATAAAATTTTAATTCTGTTAATGAACTATTAGTTTGTGATTTGAAGGAGTCATTCTGTATAAACACCTACCACAAACATTGTTAAATTATATTTAATCATAATAAGAACTTTGATATGAGAGAGTAATGAGATTCTATTAACAAGTAAAAAGCTTAGCATGCAAAGCCACATAGAAGTTAATGTTTTAATTTAAGAATGTTCATACTTTTCATAAGTAAAAAAATATTTCATATACATGATACACTTATTTTAAGCATTATTATAGCATATTTTTGTATTCTATATTATATAGTTTTTACTTCTTTATTACAACTTGGATTTTCACAGTTTCAGGTTTTTCAATGATATTTAAAGAAATAACACTAATTACAAAATAAAATAGCTTTTAAAACTATGTTGATTTTAAATTTCTGAACTTCATTCTCAAACAATCACAAACGTGTTCCAAAATTATTAAGTTTTATTGAAAATACATAAATTGCATACATTTTCTTATTTGAAAAGCTATTTTCAAACCCAGAAATCTCCACATTTTTCAGAAATTTAGTTATTGTTTCTGGATCAATGCTGGCATTGAAACTTGCCCATACAATAACCTAAGTTTCTTAAAACTTCACAGAAAGCATTTTTTAATATTTTTTTCAAAATGATACCTCGCAGCATGAAGTTACACTATTATTTTCAAAATAAAATTAGTGTCTGTCCATGATTTCAAAATAACTGCATTTTTATTATCTCTTATGCATACTTAGATGATATAAAAAGCCATTCAACTGTTTTAACAATTTTTTGTCAGTGTCTGTCAGTCTGAGCTAATCTCTCAAATCTATAAACTGATTTCGATGGAGTTTTCACTGAAAGGTAGAGTATTTTGTCAAGCTAATATTATTACACCTTATTGGCTGTTTCACTTCAATTAATTATTTTCTATTACACAAAGTACGTATGAATGTAGTTATGTAAGTATGTTAGTTCTCCTATACAAATCTATAATTTTATTGCAATCTTAATGAAATTTTGTAAACATGACCTTGAAAACAAGAGAATAATTACTGTCTACATGAAATTTGATAAAAACTACCCCAACTCCTTTCGCTACCCCTTGCACAAAATTACAGTGTGTGTTCTTTCAGTTATTTGCAAGTCTTCAAGAACAATGTGGAAATCCATAAAAAACTAATACCACCTTTCTGTATGATGTCCTTAACTAACATGTTTACATTATAGCAATATTAGAGTGTATTGTTCAAGATTGTATCTGAATACACATGAATTAATTAAATTCAAAAAGCCTACCCAACAGATTTTCTTTAGTACAATAAAATTACAGATGTATCAATAGTTATCTATGTTGAATGTTGATCTTTCCCTCTCAAATAGTATCCTACATCAATATTTTTAAATCTCATAAAAGTGGAGAAGACTGACACCACACAATTTCAAATTTTTAGAATCTAAAAATTAGAGGCTTAAGAAAGAGTATTCGAACTGTCATGAAATAACTTAATTCCCTTCTAGATTTTTAAAAGAATTATTAAGAGCAGAAAAGAAAACTAACAGATGATGCATTACCATGAGATGTTTAGGAACTAGTGATGCTCCAAAAGCGCATAACTTGTTGCATTACTTTTAATTTTGCAAATTGCAACACTTCAACAAAAATTAAACCTGAGCCATTTTTAACAGTGTACTTTCCTCTATTTGAGAAAAAATTAAAGAAAATATTTGGAGATGTTTTTGAGAATTTTTTTAAATTTCCATGTTTCAAGCAAAAATTATGTGAAAACTACTAGTTAAGAAAACTACTATTTAAAGAACTTTTTAACAGATATATTAACAGATTTCTTTTTTTTTTTTAAATACTAATTTTAATATTGTAGTTTTGTAATGTTCATTTTTTGCAAATATTTGAAAGTATCGATAGTTTACAAAAAAATTGAATTTGCACCATTTTTATAACCATTTTTTGAAAAATTGTACACGACCATATTTAAAGATATGTCTTTGGAGAATTAAGGGAAAAAAACCTGTATCAGCCATATTGCAGATTTGCCATCTTAATTTTTGCAATTTTACAAAACAGGGAATTCACCAAAAATTTGTATAAGCATGCTTCCATATATATGACGGGGAAAAATAATCCAAAACTTTGGAATCTTTGAAGAAAATTTTGAAAATGTTAAGGCTACATGAAAAGTACACCCCCAATTAAAATATCTGCTACAAATTGGTAGTGCCTTGAGTTTGGCCAGATTGATTGAAGGCAAATATGAATTTTGGAGAAAATCATTTGATCAGTTTAGGTGCCAGCATTGACCAAGGATGGATGGACAGACATTTCGGTATAAACCAATTTTTCGCTGTCAAGAACATACAAAACCTGGATTTTGACTACTCAACATGTTGGAGGAAGTAATTAAAAGTAGGCGGATTAGTAAATAGGAGCAAGAATAATTCTTGTCAACTTTTTGATATCAGGGTCCCACAAAACCAGTTTTTCTGATGAAAAATAATTACTTTTTGCTGCAACGTGACAATAGTACTTTCTATTTACAACGTAAGTATTAAGTAGGCGAGAAAGTTAAAAAAGTAGCTTTTGTATCAGGGAACCTTGGACTGACAACAATTTCTCAAGTCAGCAATTTCAACAGTGAAAGATTAAGCGCGTCTTCACTGCATACAAATATTCTGCCCCTGCAATTTTGAAATATTAGCCAAAATTATTACTCGAATATCAGACAAGTAAATCAAAATCCTCCAAGATAATGTCATAGTTAACGCATGCCCAAATTTAAGGCACAATGTTTAAACAATAGGATACTTGACAACAATCCAAAAATCAGGAGATAGAACAACCCCATACTTGCAAGAAAGTCTTTTATCAATTAGAATTTTTGCACAGTGAAGTGCAAAATATGATTGACAATCATCTGACCAGTAGTGTGTGATGTGTAATACACTGTGAAGCATAACCGGGTTCTCTACTTTTCTTACAATCAACAGTAAGAACTGTGCAAGAGGAACAAGAGGTGAATACAAATTGTATGACACCATTAGTTTTATTAAAATTGGTTCCAACTTATTAAATAGAATTTTGTGATTTAATAACAAATATGAGAAGACTGCTCTCCAGCATCTACTCTGATTAAAGATTTCATAAATCAAGCATTGAAATTTCTGGAAACATAGATAGAAAACATGAATCAAAAGTAAAAAGGAGATAAATTTAAATATTTTGCTGATGATCAATGATCCCAACAGAAGATAAATTGATACTGTAATGAATCAAAGACTTTCGATGTTCATGTGCATGGCCCACCTGTATGAAAATTATACGATGGATACCATACTGACAAACAAGACACCCAAAAATATAAAAATCAATAACCAGAATTGGAATGAATGTCTTACAGAGCTCAATGTGATGGATGGTTGGGTGGATGACAAAATTTTATGATCCGTAAGACGTTCAGTCGAAAGCGAGAACTGAGTAATTTAATCGTCGACAGGGAGTGCATGTCTTGGAGGAGCTGGAAGATTTGGGAGAGATGTGAGTAATGTTTACCAACCTACACACATGAGCGGGAGGACATATATTGGAATACAAACAGACTGTTTTCCTTTTAATTGTTAATGTAAAACTTTTCTCGTTAATTTGAATCTTGGAATTTTTTTTTTTAATTTAATCAAACAGTACGTTACCTTGTTCAAGTTTATGGTGTATATCATAAAATCATCGACTTTGAAGTAAATAAATGGATATTTTTGTTTTTCCATTACTAGTGGATTTATTTCTCTAAAGGAAAAATTAGAACCATCACAATACTTTATGAGTTTTATTAATCGATTTTGTGTGTATCAAATGGGTTCACCCAATGAACTCAGAAAAGATTAATAAACAAACTATCTGACAGGACCAATATCACACACGTCTTTTTGATGATAATTTGAAAAATGAGTTTCAGGTCATTTTTCCAAATTATATTTTCTGAATACCATCTTCCTGTTGTTTTTTTTCAAAACTCACATTATCCTTAGCCAAAATCTCCAAAACTTAATAGATCTGAATTAAAAACGAAATAATACAAATAAGAATAAACATGTATTTAATTTGATATGCATATACAAGTTAATGGTAAGGAACTTTACAAAAAAAAGTTGTAACCTAATCTTTTCAATTTTTGTATCAGGCAATTTTTTTTTGTTGATATGTTTGATATTCGGATACCATGTCTCTAATCCTATTTTGCAGAGTTATCCACTTTTTTCTTCATGCCATCATATCTTTTCTTCCTATGAATTTCTTCTAAAGTTACTTCAGTTTCTTTGTGAAGTTCATTCCTTAGACCAGGGTGTAGTACATTCCTTTGACATTCCTCTGACCAGGGTGTAGCATAGGATGCTCCTGGGCTATTCTTCTGAGATTTGTTCCTAACAATTTCTGCTTCTGCTTCTTCCCTGTTTGGTGCATGTGAATGTGGGGGGACACATCAGTGCCTTTAAGTACAATATCTTCCCTAGTCACTGAGATAATGGCTTAAGGAGAGCACTCCTTTTACCACAATTACACACATTTCCAGTACACATTTCCTTTAGTAGTAGAAGTAGTGAAGTGACTACAGCTGTTATCGTTTCTCGCAGCCTAATCTCCATTTCTTTCGATCTTCCTGAGCATCATCTTCTAAATCTCACACCACCATCATCTTCCTCCCACTTCTTTCTTGGTCCACCTTCATATCTTCTTTCCTCAGGATGGTATTCCCACACCTGTCGCAGTCGCTCACTGTCCAACCTTCTTAAATGCCCATACCTAATAGAGCCTTTGTTTCTATCAGTTCCAAGGTTGATTTCCCTGGTTTCATTACTTCTATTATTCTTTGATTTTTAACTCTTTAATTTCTTGTAACCTGACAATATCGTCTCCAATATTCTATTTCTTTTCCTTTGATCCTACTTCTATTCCTGGCTCATATTTCCATTAAGTTTCCACAGACTTTGTAATAAATATATCGCCTATAATTGATTTCAATCTGTCTATTAGAAGTTATAATTTTTGCTTCCATTTTCAAGCCCCAACCCCCCAAAAATTCAAATCCAAATACATTTCTCTGGAAATACATGATAAAAAGTTTTACGGAACAATGAAATTGAAAAAAATGGATTCAGAAAATTGGTTTCTGAAAATAACCATATTTGGAAAAATGTCCCTTCAGAACTTTTATTTCAGAAAAAATCTTTTCAAAAGAATGGGTGCAATGTTGGAAAATGGACAAGAGATAAAACATTGTGTGAGCTTAAATAGAATTATAATTCAAATTCAAACATTACTTTGAATTGTTTAATGCAATACAGTGATACTTATTTTATTAGTGATGTTGAGCAGTAAATCCATAATTTGTACAATAAAATAGAAACTGCCACAGTTTTATCTGCTTATAATGCAGAAGGAAATTTACCAAGAAAAAATTAACAGAATGATTCATACATTCTTTTTTTTTCTTTTCTTTCTTCAGCTTCTTAATATTTTTATCAAAAATTTCAAACTTTGAAAGATTGTGTTTCGGAACAGTAGTTAATGGCAAAAAACCTTCTTTTCATCTGAACTGAACTGAAAATTTAGCAATTTTTTGAAGAAACACAATGATTCACATAACTAAATGTTAATTTTAATTTCCACAGTTGGTAACATACCGGCACATCTCTGTTGAATGCTGGAACGACAGTTGCACCTAATTTCATGAGTTCTTTTCTCACACCAGCAGAAATGTCTTCATTCTTTGATATTACTTCAACATATGCAGTCACATCTGAAAATCACAAAATAATAAACTCATTTAATTCTTCAAAATTCTCACAAGTACAAAAATGAATAAAAAAGTATTCACAACAATCTATAAAACTTGAGTTCTGCAAGGGACTTCACCCAAAATAAAAGAATTATGTCTGAATCTTCATCTTTTTAATTATGCAGGATTGCAACATAGAAGTATTATTTGGTAACAAAAACAAAAATACTCACCACCTAAAATGAAAGATTCAAAAGGTTGAGTTGGAGGTAAAAGTTCGTAAGTATCAGTTGCTTCCTTCAACAAACCACTTGTTCTGGAAGATTCCCGATTTTCAAAAGCTAAAGGAGATGTGATTTCTTCACTTTTCTTTTTATCAGATTCTGTATCCAAAGGCTGCTTTTCTACTTCAGACGTCATGATGGGAAAGTTTTTAGCACGCTGTCGTATGTTTTTAATTATGTCTCGAGCTCGAAGAAGTGCACGAATTTTACCTTCAGATGATACTTTTGAACTTGAGGACGGTGCCTTTGAGGCAGTTGTATTAGTTGATGATGGTGGCAATGGTGGTGGAGAAGGTGGTAATACTGATGTAATTGGGCTGACCGGTTTTTGTAATTCAGGAGCAGACAGAGTTCGTTTAATTGCTGCTTTGGGAGCAGATGAAGGAGTTCGCTTCAATTGCTTCCTCTTGGAAGATACTGGAGTAACTGTTTGAGTTTCATGTACATTATTTAACATGCCACAACTATAACTCTTTCTTAATTGGGGTGATGGAATATCAGCGCAATTTAATAACTGACCAATTTGATTCTTGAGAGAATCAATGTTATTAAATTGAACTGGCATTAATCCTTGAGCAAATATGTCATCATCTGGATCATACTCTGGAATTACTATTTTCTGCTTCTTGGACTTCTTGTTAGAAAAGGACAACCTACGAGTTGCTCCACCCACAATGTCACTTTTTCTGGCAAGTCTCGGTTCACTTGTGATACCATCACGGTGCACCACAGCATGGTGGAGAGAATCAGGTAACCAGTCAAGAGGATTAGGCACAATAGCACTACCTGTAGATCTTGCAAACAGACTTTCACTAAATTGCATATTATCAATAATTTTGCCTTCATTACAAATCTTATTTACAGGATCAATCACAACTTCATGCAATTTACAATTTTTATCAGAAAGCTTTAACTCTGTTGAACTATCTTCCAAATAGTTTAACTCATTCTCTGTCTTTGAACTAATTTCTGAGACATGGGATTTTACTGCTTTAATTGATTTTCGAGAACTTCTCCTTGGAGTAGAGCTAACATTTTTTGTTTTAAATGGTTTCTCTAGTGCAACACACAGAGGTGTCCCAACAGGAGAATGAATTTTAGGTATTTTTGGAGTTTCAAGAAGAGAGAGAGAGATTTTTTCTCTAGTATCATTAAGAGATGTACACTCAGGAGTAAAAAATGGTGTTGTAACTGGACTGCCAATGTGTGTTGTAGATGGAGTTATTGCAGTGGGATTTTGTAATGGTTTCACAGGAGTTTCCACAAGCAGTGTTTCTTTAGTCTGCTGAGCACCCTTCTCTGGGGTAGCTAATGTGGAATTTTCCATTGACATACATAATTTCGATACAGGTGTGGAGTTTCCTTGCACTTTCTTCAAAGGCTGTAATTTCAGCTTGGGGTTTCGAGATGAAAGACACAAAAAATGATGAGATACTTCATGCTGATTCCATATGTCATGATCCATCGTTTCTAGAAACAGTACAAAAAACCCATTAATATTCGAGATAACACACATCAATATACACAAGTACAGACAGGCTCCTTTAATAATTAAATATTGGTTATTTAAATGTGTGACTGTGAAATTACGTTAATTTATATACTTCATTTAGAATTGTAAGTAATGTAATGTAAATAAATATATATATTTTTAAAATTAAAATTAAATTGTCTCGCACTAACCTGATATGGAAGTCTTGTTTTCCAAAGAGCACATATCCACATGATAAAATATACTATTATTCAATGCATCCTCTTACTTTTTAATATATCTTAACAAAATGAGTAAACGTAAACGTCTCTTTCAATGAAAAATATATGAATTATCATTGCACAGCACACGCTTATCACATAATTTGACATACAACATCTCTACCACAGAGTATATTATGATCTCCATAGTCCATTTTGAATATCGACCGCCGTATATCGATATTGTATCTCGGGAAAGTTACCAACTATCGATATCTGAATGGTTTTAACATGATTCATGCGTAGTGGATTCATATTGAATATATCATGATGAAAAGACATCAAGACATGATTATACAGAGCGTTCAGGGCAGTGAACGATTATTTTGACAGCTTGTATAACAGATGAGCGTCGCCTAAGACCGCATCGCTCTCCGCTAAATATTCTTCCGCCAGTCAGCTGACTTGCATTCACAGCTGGCCGCGGTTGACTGAATTTTGTTGTTCAATGTAATTTTGATCGCGTGGATGTTAGAAACAGTTTTCACGAGAGATTCATTTAATTCCTCCTGGACACTCCTTTCTAGAGTCTGAGCAGTATCAGGGTCTTGCTTCCAATATCTGTAAAATTAAATTCAACATTATCCAAAACAATTTCACCTGACACTTTATTGACATTTTATTGACTTTCATATGACACTTTATTATGATTTTACTTACTTTTGAACAATGTGAGTTTTCAGCTTCAATTCATAGGCAGTTTTGTCAATAACTGAAGAAGTTTCTATATTGCATCGCATCATCAGCTCTTCCACAAATCTTGCAATAAAAAAGATGTCTTCTTGGCACTGATGCTGTGTCACTTCCTTCTGCGATGGACTTATTGCTGAAGTTGCTTAAACGCTATTGACTACATTAAATATTTACAACTTAATAGTATATTAATGTTACATCTAATATTTCAATGAATTAAATATAATATAAATATTAAATACGTAATGGAAATTCTCCGAAATACGTGCAGTGAAATCGTTCACGTCTATTCTCCCCTGTGTCGACGATCTCACAAAGGTTCAACAGGCTGAGGAGAAGGGCTCGGAGAGCGCCCCTCTCCGGGGGTGCCAGGTCAAAATACACAAAACAGTCATAAACACGCAACTGTCCTTGAAACTCAGGCAAAAGGACCGCCCGGGGCCCGCCAACATAATGTTAGCCATGTTAACTGCACCTCTCTTCTGCAGTGAACTCTCCAAATTCTAACTGAACACAGTATGCGTAAATTCTTAACTTTTAAAAATAGTAACCTTGAATATAGTTTCAGAATTCTTCAATGATGTTTTATCACTATAATAAAATATTTTTCATTGAACTTTCTCCTTTGTCGGAATGACAATACATTAGGTTGTGCCACAGCGCCACGACACGTTAGCCAACGTTCGTGAAATGAAATCGAATCATTTCTGCATGTTAATCACTGGGCCACGCCTCCAGGAATGATCCATTTGGTATGGCATCAGTGGCTGTCAAAAAAACCGGTCACATGACTGAACGCTCTGTACTTAGGGACCGGATTTATAAGCTTAATAATCCATGAAATACGTACGCACTTAAGCAGTAAAATCTTACAAAAAGGTGCACTAAAATATGCTTTATAAAGTACCTTAACCCAGCATGACACTTTCTCGTGATCACGCAATTTCATTCAGCACTTTACTCTTACTATCCCGCACAATGCAATTAATTAATTTAACGTAATAAAACCTTTAAACACTGTATCTGACGTACTATAGGTAGAAATACAATTTCTGCAGCACCTGCACGGTTTCTTGAGCTCTGAGATCTCTGCCATAACTTCCATGCAAGTCAAGTTGAATTATAAAATGGAAGCAATGAGCGTTTTTGGACATTTAAAAAAATAGTTATTCTATTTTTTTATTTTATCTATTTATTTATTCGTTAGGTCTTTTACGCTACACGTCTCTTAAGCCCTCTTTAGGCTACGGGCGTTTATTCATTGGAGTAAACCTCCCTTAAATTATTTGTCATTGTCTCGTAGCGTCAGTCGATGGCTCGTATCCCTTGACCATGATGAAAACACATGCTTTTAATTTATCACACTAACTTCTTAAGAACAGAAAGTATTTAGTCGTGCACCGAAAATCGGTGCGCAGAAAAATTCTTATTGCCGGGCCCTGGTAACGAGAAAGTGGGTAAATCCTGCTGCCATGTATAGTTAATTACTTCCTCAACCAAACCATATCCAAAATGTTTATGACAATTTGGGGAGAATTAAATGCTCTATTCCCTAATTTTAGACTCTTTTGGGTTTCCCAAAATAGTGTACAGTCCAGAAAATACATTTCAAAATCATTTCAAAAATATGGAACTCCATCCAAAATTAAGGTTAATTTGAGGCTCTAGGGAGGAAAATATTCCACATTTATATTCCAAAAATTAGGACTGTATAAAGAGAAACATTTAACATTGGTTCTTATGCGGGAATTAACACAAAAATCAAAAACCTTAGAAAAAATCTGAAACCCTACCCAAAAATTTCAGGCTTTAGGGGGAAAAAATATTCCCACATTTATATTCAAAAAGTAGGACTGTACAAAGACAAACAATTACCATAAGTTCTTATAGGCGAATACACACCAAAATAAAAAAAATCCAGAAAAATTATGCTATCTTATTCCTAATTTTAAGGCTAATTTGAGACGAGGAAAAAAATATTCCGGCATTCATATTCCAAAAATCACGGCTGTACAAAGAGAAACAGTTAACATACGTTCTTAGTAGTTGGGGATCCTAATAGTTGTCTTCATTGCTTTAATTCAAAATTTAACTCTGGGGCTGTGAGGAAGAATTGCGGAATGTGTCAAGGCCAAATGATTTACTCACAAAGGATAAGGAAGATATCGGAAGCCATAACTCTCAATATCACGTATTAACAGACAATTGGAAGCGAAAATAATGAAGAGCTGATTCTCACTCCGCTTGTGTGCGTACAATAAAGAAATAAATAAAAAATAAATGTATTAAAAATAAAAAAAATCAAAATTTATATTAGATCAAAATTTGTAAAATCGCTAATAGCAACTCAGAATTTGGAAACAAGTGGTGACTCAGTGTTTGGAAACAACTCTAGTGGTGACATTAAAATGTCTTTGGAATTAGGGTTTCGTTGGTATAAGTGCAGCTGCCAAGGAGAAATTTAATGAAGTGTTAAATTCAAATGCCTATTTGAAATATCTTCAAAATATAAGAAACATTATTACTGTTTAAAACTCAGAAAATGCGGGATTTGATCTTACATTGACTCAAATTTCATTTTTGAAATATTCTTCTTAAGAGGTAGGAAGCATTTTCTGCGCTCAACATTCATTAACTTTATTATCGTCACTATCATAATCATTCTAAAGGCAAAACAGCCTAAAATTGTAAATTTGTACATTTAATTATCCTCAAATTAGTCTAAAATTTTGGATATGGTTTGGTTGAGGTTGGTTTTTGGGCGCTGCAAGCTTTAGATGGCTGTAAAGGACACTCAAGAGAATGACGCAGGTCTAATTTTCGTTAAAATTCCTGATTTTTCGAAAATTGCAAAAGATCATCATTTTTTCCGGCGTCTTTCTACAACTGAAATATTGAAGATTGGTATTTTTTCTTAACAACATCTATTATTTAAAGACAATTTTTAAAATAAAATCATACACGATTTTTCGAAAATGCTTTTGATTTCGCGAAATTTTGCTTGAAATGTATGCATTTTTAAATTTTTTAAACAATTTTTATCTCGAAAAGCACCAATTTTTTAATTAAATTTTGACCTCGAAGAGCGTAAAAGTCGCGTAAGAGAATGGAGAATGTCTCATTTTCGTTGAAATCCCTGAGTTTTCGAAAATTGCAAGAATTCAATTTTTGGGCGTCTTCCTACAACTACAGAAGAATAACAGATTTGACGTTACAAAAAATCTCTATCAAAAATATTGCAGTTTTGAAATTTTAATTTTTATTTGCAATTTTTGAAAATACAGAGGGTACGCCGTCAATGGGATCAACAAAAAATATCTTTACCGTACTTTGCTATATTCGAGAAACAAAATTACGAGCCTTTCTTGAGAAAATAATTGTTTAAAATGGTTTTAAAAGCGCCTATGTTTCAAGTAAACTTACGCAAAAATACTAATACTTTCGAAAAAATTGAACATGATCTTCTTTGAAGGTATTTCTGATGAAGACGTTTCATTAAGAAAAATATAATCTTCATAATTGTGATTGTAGGAAGACGCCTAAAAAATTTTGAATTTTTGCAATTTTCAAAATAATCAGGAATTTTAACGAAACTGAGTCCTGCACCATTCTCTTAAGCGTCCTTTACGCTCGCCGACAACAAAATTTAATAAAAAAGATCAGTTTCAAATTCAAGGAACCGCGACATCAGCCAGATTTTTGGGGAAAATCAGTTTTGGTGAAAAATTCTGATCACGGTTTAGCCGAAAGCATTGTTCACATACAGACGGAGAGACATTTTGCCGTCAGTCGTTTTTTCGGTATCCACAAAACATGGATTCTGACAGAGGAAGTAATTTACAATATATAGCGACAAGATTTAACCAGTTTTGTGCTACCAGTGCCCGGCAAATAGGAGTTTTTTCTGTCGAAAATTCGCCGTCCCCCTCCCCCAGCATTACAATACTTTCTTTTCACTGCATAAGCAGTAGCGAGAAATTAAAAACGCATTAAATGAGCATAATTACAGTATGCGCATATCCTCTGTTTTGCTTGGGATTACCATCGAGTTTCTGCTACTTTCTGACCACCCATGCATGGCTACGGAGTAGGGAAACCCAGAAGAGCGGTATCTCCAAAAACTTAACAGGAGGCTTAAAAGGGTCTTATTGCACATCTACAGCAAACGAGTAAAACAGAAACATGAGAGTATTTTTTCTTGCAACGCGTCTCCAAGCCTCTTGGGGGGAGGGGGGGCGTTCAACGCTTTGCGCTTGGAAGGAATCAATCCTCCATTAACCATCGCGCTTAGAAGTAATCCTCCATTAACATTATTTATCATTGCATGTCTCGTCGCAATCAAGAGGACTGCATTTCGCGTACACGCCTCTTATCACACGCTCCTGCGTCACTTCCAGCGGCCAGAATTGGAAAGAAATTAGGATTCGGGTAGGGTTAAGGATACTTAACAGGGGTTGGACCAGCCCTTGTGAAGCAGCCAAACTGGTTTTGATGGAACAAATTTCACATGAGATTGTCCGGGATTCTAAAGGAATCGAACCCGAAGGCGAGCGACTTCGCTCTGAGCCACCAGATGAGTAAATTAGGCTTCAAATGCGTCCCTCATATTTTTTCACCCGTGTTTCCACGTATGTTCCTCATATGTTTCCTCTCACTTTAAGCCGTAATTAGAAGGGTTCCAAAGATTTTTGTCGACAAGTTAAAATATCAACAAACTTAACATTCTTTAAAATATTGCTTCAAACGTGAAAATAGCTTCACACTGCACTACCTTCTGCATTTCTAGAGACATGTGCTACAGGATGAGGGAGCATTACAAAAATTTAATAGAACGTCCAAAAACTTCTCACTTGGCAGTTCTAATATAAACACATAACTCCTGTCCCCTTAGGAATATGAAATCTCCGTTTTAAGGACGTATGGCCTATCGTTTCCGAGTTATGCACAATTGTAAAGTACAATGCAACGTGATGTGTAATACGGATTGTATATGCGCTTGATTTCCCTATACTCCCGTCTTGTTATCTTCAAACGTGTTTTTTGTCTAAAACATCTTCGATGAAGGGCTGGGGGTAATTCCCTATCCAGTAATAGCACACTAAATGGGGTTTTGCGATGGTGGTATTTTGCAAATTGTACAAAACATATTTTCTGTGTCTTGGAGCAAGACAATGGTAAGCGCCACTCTGACCATTTTCTAGATTAAGGGCCGAATTCATAGTCGTCACTTATAGGATATGCGAACCCTTAAGTGATAAGTGCTCACTTATAGGCGCTCGTATTTCATAGACGTTCCGTATGACCGCGGAATGTGTACCCTTAAGCGGAAGGGAAATGTGGCAACATAGCATTGGCGGCAGCTGTTTTGAAGTTCTTGGCAACCGAGTTTACATACGCACTTCATCTTGTACAAAGAGCGTCCAATTTAACAGGGGGCGGACACTCCAACGTAGAGTTGACGTCGCGCGCACGACCTCTAATCATACAGACAAAACGAGATGTTTTGATGTTGGTATATTTTACTAATGTGATTAGGCGCTACTACCAATCACTAATAACAAGCAGATTTGTAACAATATAATCTACGATTCTCATATAATTTCAATGACTATTTGACACCGGTATCATGTTAATATTTTAAAAATGTATTTATTACAAATCCCTAATAATAAGAAATGTTTGGTAAAAAATATAATCCATGAACCTCGTATCAAAGTTTTAATGAATCTCTGCAATGTCATGTGCATTTTATACACATTATTTTGTGCATTATTGGACATTTTGTGCATATTAACATCAGTTTCAATTGATTCCTCAATGTTAACTTATGCTCTAGTATAACTAATGAACATAAAGTGGTGGTATGGTAACATGGTAGGAACAAAAGTCTGCCAATATTGGTAATGGATTATTAACATTTCATGTAATTGAAAATGTCAACCTCATATATTATTAACATAAATTTCATTTTACAACAATTTAAATTAC
This sequence comes from Gryllus longicercus, assembly GCA_038098605.1. Taxonomy (NCBI): domain Eukaryota; kingdom Metazoa; phylum Arthropoda; class Insecta; order Orthoptera; family Gryllidae; genus Gryllus; species Gryllus longicercus. The sequence continues at coordinate 853,107 of JAZDUA010000497.1, read as the reverse complement.
TTCACTTGTTATTCATATTGCAAATTCTTAATTATTTATAATGGGTCTTACAAATCAGAAATGAATAAAAGTTAAAAATTGGAAACATTCCTGAAAGAATGAAGTTTCATAACATCTTAATGCAACAAGAACTTGTAATAAGAGGAAATCGGCAATCCTCTTTTAGTCATTGGGACTTTGTCGATCATCAGCACAAGTGTAGTCCACTACAGTAGTTTTACTGAAATGAAACTGCTTTTGGAATTATTCATCGTTCTACATTTCCAATAGGTTGCTCATATCTCTAATCTCTCTCTTTGAATTTCGCAGGATGTGTTGATCAACACGTAAAAGTATAAGCTAAACTGGTTACGACTGATGATGCGAGGGAGCCATAAGGGACACTTAAGGGAGCAGGCTGCCTCGCTTATAGGAACGAGTGATCTCTGAAGACTTCACTCAAGGGCTGTTTATGAATACGATTCGTCCACTTAAGGGAACACTCAGTGCAAGAGATGACTATGAATTCGGCCCTTCTAATGATCAGCTGGATATGTGGGGTTTTATATCAGGAAATCGTTTTAATGATTTGTAATCACAACCACCCAAAAATTGTACCACTGCTGTATGAAATATTAGAACACTTTTTGGTAAATAAAATATCAAATCAAATTTTGGAAAAGTTTCTAAAATCAGACAAATACTTTAAAAATGATAGTTCTTTCTACAGAGTTTTAAATTTTCTTTTAAGCAGAAAAATTTGAAATTAGTCTGTACCAAAGCAAATATTTTCTTGCATAATTCCTCTTCAAATCATTTGATTAAAATTTAACAACTTTTCAGTCTCAAATAATGTACGTTATCTTCTAGATTTTGTACAAACCCAGCTTACACGATTAACCAATATTTAATAAAAATATTTTCTATTGCATTTGCAGATTTTTTAATGACAATATTTTAATATTCTACGGTTAGTGGTCCTGTGTCTACATGAACATACAGAACAGTTATTTCTTACCTTCCAAGTAAAAATAAATGAAAAGTATGACAATACACGAATAATTTTTGCTCAAATGTTTAATTAAATTAGAGGAAATGAGCAAAGTTTATTTTCTCTTTATAAATAAAAGTTAAAAATTGTGTTAATGACACACAACCACTGAATTGCTTACTTATCAGACTCTCATATAATAAGGAATAAAATCTAATAATGCCTCTCGAAAACTGCAATTGTTTGAAAAATTACTTCATGATACATAGTGATGTTTCATTCTAATAAATTAATACATCAATATTTTCTTATATTAAATCCATAATAAACTATTTTAAAGAGTTGAAAGGCTAATGTCAATTTGGAAAGGAATGGATATAATACTTGTCACATTCGTTCACTGCACATTACACATTAGGATGTATATACACAAACCAAAAGATTTATCTTGTGATAATACACTTTATTAGTAAAAATACAAAATCCAAAATTACACTTGTGAATTTGGACAATCAGAGTGGTGCTAATTTTTCACTCTGGAAATGTGTAACTACTGGTTTTGAAGTCAATGAGCAACTGCTGCATGTAACACCAATACACATAGTTATCACTGAAGTTTATGCCTAGAAGTAAACATGTCAAGAATTCTTAATTTTGTAACACTTGTTATTCTAAGTTTAGTTCTGCACATTCACATTCTGTGAATGCAATGAAAATATTAATAAATACTGTATGAACTGTACAAGGTTGAGTCTGCTATATTTACATTAACTATATCTTGTGAGTATAAGTACATCACTGTCACTAGTCTGAAAAATTAGAGCTGGATATTCTTGCTTTTCATAAATTGTTGCCTTTTCATTCAGTTCGAAAAATCATCTAAATATAACTTTTAAATAATAGCTTCAAATTATTTCTTTTGGACTACATATTCTGATATGTCAACTGCCTTCACAAATATATGGCAGTTTCTACTATTGTATGTATACCAAAATATGTGAATTACTTACATCTGAATGGCTGTATTTCCTCTTGGAGACAAAAGTCTATTAGTAAATACATAATATTAGGTCAAGTGCCTACTTTAGTGCCAGAAAACTGCACAATTCGTCCCAACATGCTGGAAGGCTAGTTGTGAAATGTGAAAATACAATTCACAACAAATAATTTGACATTAACATGAACATAGTTCATTCCTCCTGAAGGAACAAATCTTCAAACCTCAACATTTGGTTGTGATCCTCTTCTCTTACGCGATAGTAACTTATTCACATGCATGCAAATATAAAGGATTTCACCATTGGCTTTGTAAGAGCAGAAGTGTAAGATCACCACTGCCTTTTATTCATTTATATTTAGTCTTATGAGAAATGTATACATAAAATTGAGAAAAATATGTTGAACACTTCAAAGTTTAACAGATAATTCTTCTTGATCTGTTTCATTGTCATTGGTCCTAGATGCACAATTATCGTCTTTCGGCTGAGGTGGGTGAAGGCAGGTCTTGTTTTCTTCTGAAGGTGATACTGGTGATGTAGGTGACATAGACGAGTCCAGGGACATTGAAGTCACTGAGCTGTTAGACCTCTCAACATGCCAGTGGGGACTGCAACCATCTGTATCATCGGATCCAAGGGATATGTCAGCTATAATTCCACTTTCTGTAAGTCAGAGAATTCTGTATAAAAATCTTCATAAAACTGAAATGGACTTAAGTTTTATCATGCTGTGGGACCCTCAATGAATAGTGTGCATATCAGAAGGATAAATTATTTTTTTAAAATTTAATACATTAAAAGGAGCTTGAAAGGACAAATCACTGGAAAAGGACAAATGAAGAATGTTCTAATAATGAATTAATTACAAGAAATATGTTAACGAAACAAACAAATATGCAAAAGTGCTTTAAAATATTTATTGTTTAGCACATAAAATAATATGTACAATGTACATGCACTTAGTACAATTACAAGAACTTTAAACATGCACAACAGAATAAGGTGAACTTAAAGCAAAGAGGTGTCTGATGACATTAAAAAATCCTCGTAGTTCCCTGAAGTAGTTTCAGTACCTGTGGAGCACTGACTGTGGAGAGTGGTAGACCGATGATGCATTCGGGGACTATCTGCAGGGTCAAAGCCTAGGTTGACCAGAGCTCCGTAAGTGGAGCCTGAGGAGTGACTGGTGCTACTGCTACTGCTGCCACCAGAGGAAGAGCTGCTCACAGAGATGATGGAGTGCGGCCTCTTGTTACTGCGCAAGAGCTCTCCTGACGACACCGAGATTGAATTGCGGAACCGCGGGGCAGCTGAAAGAAAAGAAATAACACATTATAGTATATACACAAACATTTATTGATCATCAGGTTTTGCTTTTTATGATGATTTGAGGGAGTTTTGACATAATAGTTATATAAAATTAGCTTACAAATACATTTTTACAAAAGTAATTTAGAGAATTTAACGTACTTTTGCTCAGCTGCGCAATGCTTATGGAGCGATCACTAATTTGGTCCGCACTAGGTCTGATGTCTAAGCAGGGTTTGTTTCCAATCCCCATGGAAGACATTTCTGCAAGGCGCATCTCTGAAACATTTCATAAAATATTACCTCCATTTACTAGGGAAGAAAATAACAATACACCTACAACTAGCAAAACATTTATTTACAGCTAAAGGATCAGCTCTTGCATTTTTATACCACTAGAGAATATTGAAATGAGTCAACTAAATCAAATATACAGATTCTTTTAAAATTTCAGAATTTTACATTAACATAAGTATTAGAAGAATAGAAGTAAGTATTGCAAGACTTCAGAGCACACTGCATGAAAGAAATAAACATTGTAAGAGAAAATATGTACATCAAGTACAAAAATAAGAACAAATAAAAAACAAAACAAAACCACATTACATCCACACATACCTCTGTTTCTCAGCGCCTGTTTCCACAAAAGTTTTGAGATTTCCTCAGTCCATGCTTGTTTTATTTCTTCAGACATAGATTGCAATGTGAATGTATCATTTGGTTTCCGCTTCCGAAACCAAATTTCAAACTTTGTAGGACTATCGCCAATCTTAGCTGTCAGTCCAATGTCAGTCATTTTAATGCTGTTCTTGTATATGTACAGGTCTAAATTCTGTAAAAGAAATTGAAGTATGTTGACATTAACTCATTAAATTTGAAGTCTGCTCATAAACTTGCCAAAAGCATGCTACAAACCTTTCTATCCGGAAATCTCCGAGCTTTGCTGAAGAGAATTAATTCTTCAAACAGAAACACTTGACGAAGGCACTTTTTTCCCTTTCCTTGCCAGACTAGAAATTCATTTTGTCTCAGAAGTCTACCTTGCTCTTTAACATTTACCTACAAAAATATTTCAGTTTGTTAAAAACATACGCGTACATTTCTCTGGCAAAATATTTTGTTTTGAATTTGGAATGCCTTTTATTTCTCTGTTCAAAAGTTTAGGTTGCTTCTATGAATGTAAAATACTTAAGCAACATCACTACAACCTCAGAACACAAGTTGTTAATTTTTCATAAATTGTTGTGATAAGAAAGCCGACTTTAATTATGGACAGGCTTCTCTTCATTCCTGAACAAAATCAAGTTTAGATCACTTACATCGCAGTCCCGAAGAGAATCCATGGCCAACAAGTCATTCCCATGTCGGAGCTGGAAGCGCACCATCTGCTCAGCTGCTTTGATGTCTGTTACATCTGCTTCTTTTTCAGGATAAGCTTTCATAAGTTGTTGCAAGAGTAGGGCATACTTCCCCATGCGTTGTACTGGTTTTAAGAGGTAACTAGCCAAATCCATTTTGTCACCAAGTTCAAGTTGTTTTGCCTGAAGAAACATCGTAATTTTAAATTATCTTAAGAGCAAGTGCTGGACTCACAGATAATCTTTTTAATAACAAAATACCTTACCTTGAAAAACGATGAGCCATATTCAGACATGAGAGAGTCAGACTTGGGTTTATTCTTATTGTACAAAGCATAAAGATAAAATTTCTTCTCCTGAAACATCAAATTCATGTAAGTCATTAATTTTTATTGCAAAAACATTATATATGCTTTTTTAAAAAAAATATTAATGCTACTCACATGTCTAAGGAAACACTGCCCAACATGTAAGGGACTATTTTCACAACGCTCTAGTTCTTGAAGGAAATATTGACTATGGAACTCGAAAATCTTCTCTATGTTCCCAAATATTACATTACGTTGACCTCTCAAGGCTTGGGGTATGTCTTCTCGCATCAACTCAGGAATGTAATTCTGAAATTACATGCATGTTAAAAATTCTATTCCAAAATTACATACAAAATAGTTTTGTTACCTTTGAATTTACTTTTCTATACATACCTCGATGACATACTCCAGTGACTTAACGTAATCTCTCTCAGTCTGAATCATCTCCCTCAATATAAGCAGTAAAGTCCTGGAAACCGAAGAGAGTTCAATTGTACTTTCAAGTTTGGAATATGAAGTTTGGAAGAACAAATACAAATTTTCCAAATTTCTGTTAATGATGAGAGAGACACCCACCCGAAAACTATATTAAATGACCCAGCATTCAGAAATAAAATAATATTCCTCAGGTAGGGTAATTTGAATTTTTACGTTTTATAAATGTAATGAATTGAACATACAGAATTGCTTATAGACTCTAGAGAGTGAACAGTAAACATACTTTTGGATTTTCAAGTCCTTGGTAGAAGCATTTTGCAAGGAGGCTTGCAAGTCCAAGCTTGAAGCATGGCAGTGCAAGTGGCTGTTCACAGGCACAGGAGGTACAGACTTGTTTGCAACACCTTCCTGGTCTTCTAAATCCTCACTTCTGAAATGACAAAGACATACTACATTTAGTTTTTCCAGCAAAACATACCCCTATGCCACTGCATTATCAATTCGTCGTTTTTTTTTTTTTTTTTTTTTTTTTTTTTTTTTTTTTTTTTTTTTTTTAGGTGGTAAGTTTTCACATTGAAATATATTTGCTATAATGAAGTCATATTATAACATCTTAAAAAATATTCTTTTAAGAGCCAATTTCTTTGAAGATTGAAGAGAAAGAATTAAAAAAGGAAGAAAGAAAGAGGAATTAAAACTACATATTCTGGTAAAAGGTATTAAGATACATTTATTTAAACTGCAATTTGGAATACTCCGGTGGCAGACAATTACATAAATGAGGTAATATAATTTCATGAAAATAATTAATTGTAAAATACCCCAAAATATCAGATTACCCCTCCTCCTAAGCTTGTGATGTCCCGTTCTGGAAAAGTATTAATTTGTTCTCACCAACGCACGCAATTAATCCAATTCTAGACGCTTCATCTACGGCGCCCATACTTTGAAAAATTCAAAATGAAGGAAACTGGAAAGCAATACTTTCCCAAGAGCATTCATATGACTTTCAGATTGATAGTAGTTCCGGGCGCGTCATCTACCAAGGTTATTGGTCCCGTAAGTGTAGAGCATTATTTTAACGCGGGGGGAGACTGCGATCTTCCCCCGTTGGATGGTGAGATCTGGCGTAGACCTACACATCGGCTAGATGGCTTTTCCTCAGCTAGGCACCTCCCAGCAGGGCACCGCACCAGTCGGGACTAGCTCGAACCTCCTGACGTATGTGTGTGTGTGTGTGTGTGTGGGGGGGGGGTGAGGATAGCACTAGGATAAGGACGGACCGTGGCCCGTTTTTAGGGTACTCCTCCGGCATTCGCCTGGTGATGATCGGAGAAACCACGGTAAACTACCTATCAGAGCAGCCGACCGCTACAATTCTCCTCCAGACAGGGGCTGAATTCGATCTAACTATGTAGTGTCGAAAACACTATCACCGTCGGGTCTTAAACCTTAGGGCCTCCCTGTCAGAGGTATTGCGGTGAATATTGATGCCCTGAACCAACTAAGCCGGTATTATTAATTCAGATAGTGGTTATGTAACGGAGGATAGTATTTTGCTTCAACCGCCAATTAATTTAATTATTACTTATACTGTAGGGTTAAATATTGAAAGTTCATTGGTCAAGTTTCATTGGACATTGAACCTATTGAAAGGAAACTAATGATCTATTAATGAGGTGATAGGAATTTGAATAGTAGAATTAACAAATTAAAGTTGATAAAAACAATGAAATCTTTAATGACTGTCATGTCACTACTTGTTCACATGAAACACACTGAACGTCGTCTTTAGGAGAAAATGGTCCATACGATTGGAGAACCAAAGGCGGAACTCACCCTTTGGGACAGCCGTCACTGCCGTCGGTGGTGCTGTCTGCGATGTGGCCGTCTCCGCCGTCGCACAGAGTATCCTCTTCGTCAAAGCCCTCTGTGGGATACTGCCACGTGCATGAACGACGCAGGTACCTGTTGCAATACAATGGTAATCCTTAGGGACCTTTCTTGATACACCGAGATTACTATAAAAAGGGGCGGCTTAAACAGCTACTGCTGGCAAGACAACTGCAGGTTATGGATATACCTGCACTAAATGTATCTAAACGTCCGTTTACATTTAGCCCCTTTTTGAAATGGATTCATCACCGTCTCTTGCAATACCAACGCTCTACACGACGATCATTTGTTTCTCTACCTGTCAAAGAGGGCTCTTCTTAGAGTAACTACTCTATAATAGGAAAAGGAAATATATTCACACTGATTGAAAATGCCAATCGCAAGAGCTCATGCTTGTCACCATGATCCACCTCCAACTGAAGGCACGTAACTGCTCGTAGAATGAAGTTCGGAGTTTTGATTGAAATGTTTCAAGAAATCGAATGACTTTGCCAGGTAAGTGAGGGCACCATTCCCCTTCACTAATACAATGGAACGTCAGTAACTTATATACCCATTTCTTCCTTACCAGGGTACATTTCACATCTCACACGTCCGATATCTTGATACAACTAGAAGCTAGTCATAATAAGACGAAATATTCAGAAAGGTTATCAATTTTCATTTGTCTCCATTTATGCTGTCCATACTTCGAAATTTCAATATCAACGAAATTTGTAAATAAAACTTTCTCAAAAGATATTCGCATGGTTCCTTCAAACAGTGCTACGTCCTATTTGGAGAATGTTTGCTTTATTCCGTTAGACTGTAAGTCAATGATGGATTTGTGGTAGAATGAGAGGCGAAAGAAACGGGAGAACCTCAAGAAAACTCGCCGGGAGCTCCCTCTGACCTTCTCCATGGGCATACCGGGAATTGAACTATGTCCACAGTGGGAAGCGAATGAGCTAGCGATTACGCCACGAGCGCAGTTCGCCTTATATTTTTTTTAAAGGCTAGTTCAATAGAGAGGAGTTTCCTTTAATTGGTTTTCTTTTCCTCGATTGAGGAACAGAGGTTCTTCTAAAGATAGTTCTTTTGTCGGTTCCCATGAGTCCTAACCCAGTGGCGTGTAGAAAACGAGGGCAACTGGGTTAAGGCCTAGACTTTTGTTTCATACAAACCTCATAAAATACACTATTTACTTTAAAATTGTAATTCAAATTAATCCGTTAATGTTAATTCTGTTTACGGGTGGAAAGAGTTGAATTCTATTTATGTTTTGGAGGAAGGGGAATCTGTTTATATATTCGAAGCTTTTGTGTGAAATAAAAGGCCTCCGTGCCTTACCTCTTGTGCGTCTGGGCGGACTGCGCGGTGGCCGGGAGCTGCTGGGCGCCGGGCGTCGTGCCTCCGCAGCGCCCGCACACGCGCCCGTCGCCCTTCTCGCCCGCGGCCGGCCCCGCCCCAGGCGCCAGCGGGCCGCCCGCCTCCTCGGCCTCCGCGTCCTCCAGCAGGTCCTCGGCGCTCTCGCGCACCTCGCGGATGTCGCCGAGGTTGTTGGGGCGCGTGCGCGGGCCGCACGTGCACTCGCCGGCCGCAGCGGTGGCCGACGCGGCGGAGTCGTCCAGGCCGGCGGGCGGCAGCGTCGCGTCCCAGCACGCGCACGCGTGGCCCGCGGCGTGGTGGCTGCACTTGTAGATGTAGGGGAAGGAGCCGACGGAGCGGCGCCGGCCGATGGCGCCGCCCGCGCCCGCGCCCAGGGGCGTACTGGCGGCGGCGGGGGCCGGCGCGCTCGCGGGGCTCCAGCCCAGCGGCGCGTCGCGCGGGCTGGCGGGCCGCGCGCCGTCCGACGCCGCCTGCGACGACGGGGTGGACGGCGCCGCCGCGGCGGAGGCGGGCGCCGCCGCCGGCGGCGAGCCGTGCGACGGGGAGAACGGCACCTCGTCGTCCTCCAGCCCCAGCTGCTGGCGCGTGCGCACCAGCCGCGCCTGCTGCTCGCGGATCAGCTCCATCGTCTCCTGGCAGCGCGCGTGCGCCACCTGCGAAGAACACGGCCACGCACGCGTGAGCGACTAAGTTTAACGGAACGAAAGCACGCTCATTGGGCCGGCAGAGAAGAGAGGCATTGCTAATACTAGGGAATGTGCACTTTTTAAAGGCTTTTTTTTATAATCCAGCAGTCGGGAAGTACTTGAAGTCAAAATACGTTGATGAAGATAATTACTCTTAAATGGAGCAAGTATTAATCAGCTTATGTCCAAATCAATTGGAGGAGATGGGAGCTCATTGTATAAGAACTCTGTGGATCTATAACACCTTAATCATATCCTTTGAAGGCCTTTTTTCCATTAATAAGACAATTGAAGAGCAATTGAGTCTTTATATACATGGACAAGAAGATATACATCTGATAAAATTGGTAACTGATGTAATAGGCCATCAAGGTGGACACATTTTTAATTATTTTGAAGAAAAACTGTAATGTATTAATATACAACTTTTTGGCCATTTTTTTTCGACAAACATAATCTGGAATCTGATATTTTACATACGACAGTTAATTTTGTTAAGTTTTAAGAATTGCCACAAATTTGCAGTGTGATTTTGCAAACTTCAAAGATTTTGAACTGTCGTATGTAGAATATCTGCTTCCTGAACATATTCGTCAAAAATTGACCAAACAGATTTATATTGATTGAGAGTGACGGGAAATGAAGTTAATTGAAATATATTGATTGAACATGCTACGAATATCGAGTATTTGGGATATTTCCTGGTTGCCTTGGTCTTCAACACAATCGCAACGTGGGAACGCCCATTATTCAGTTCATGAAAAAGTGTTTATAAGTTTCTTGCAAAATACCCGGCGTTGCTAGAGCTTTCTTCATATCCAATCCTTGGGAATTAGGAGCAAGATCAATTTAATGTTTAAGATTATTATTTCAAATGTAACTGATTCAAATTGTAATAAAGTTTTATAATTGTTTTTTCATTTTATTTTACTGTACACTGCTTTCCGATTATTTTTTATCTTATGTAATGCTACTGTCCTTTAGCGTTACTATTACGTACCAGTTTTGCTCCACCGATACTGACCTCTGGTGGAACATATTAGGAACCTATCTACTCTTAGCGACAAGCCCAAAATAATAATCGTGGTAACACATTATCGTACATTTACATTATCGCATATTACATTATCGTAAATAATAATCGTACCAACACATTTAAATTATTTTCCTCAGTGCTGCATTAATCTTTACTAAACTTTGCAAGGACAATACTAAAGAAGAGTATGTAAAAATTTCGTATTTATTCATAACCAACTTTTTGGGGAATATATGTCTGTTAGATGCTGTTGAATTCACCATTATTAGTATATATTATAGATGTTGACGCTTGTCTCGTGCTTGGTTACCTTGGCCTGCTCCAGCAGCTTGTCGTTGGCGAGCTTGCGCGCGAGCGCCAGCATCTCCTGGAAGTGGTCGTCGGGCACGGGCGGGTGCGCCATGAGGTACTGGCGCAGACGCGTCAGCTGCTGCAGCGTCTGCTCGGGCGTCTGCGCGTCGTCCGCCTTCACGCGCGACATGTACTTCATCGTCTCCAGCGCCCACTCGTACGCCTGCGCACGCGAGAGAGACACACACGCCTGCGCGTCAGCCACGCTGAATGGAATCGCGGCGGGGGCTGGCGCTTCGGGGAAGCCACAGGCTGTCGCGCAGGGGGGGGGGGGGGACCGCCCTTCGCCGAATGGAATACCCTCCGGGCTTTTCGACGAAACTAGTCCACTACGTAGCTACTTGGGTGTCCGGGAGACAACGACAAAGGCCCCCATTCTGCGATCTTCCTCAGGGAGAAACGCACCTGTGCAGGTGGTATCTATGCCTAGGACGCGGCGTCTCCCGGACAGCCACGTAGTTGCTGACACCCGCCGCGTACGCCTGCGCTTTCATTAGTCCACTACGACAAGTACGAATTGATCTGATTTTTGTATTTTCAAATAACAGGAAATCTGACTTATTTAGCATACGACGACAACCAGCAGGGGTGCGCTTTCACATTTTTCACTACTCGAAAAATGATTTTGTGTTATAGTATACTGCGAAAGAAATCAATCCAACAGATTCCGGAATGGCACCACCGGCTTGTATTGCAATCACATTTTTACATTTTGGAGCAAATCAATATCAACACACCTGAATGACTTTGCTTGGCAAATTCTAAATAGAAAATCACAGAACCAATGAGATCAATCTTTCTAACTAACGTGTTCCCTGCAATGTTTTTCTACTTTTTTTAAAACTAGACGGAAATTTTGTAAAATAATGGCAGATTGAACCTAAAATTAAAAATCAATGTTTTGATTACCAAAGTCCCTTTTTGGAGAATTATTTTTAGGTATCGCATAACTTCATATATTTTGAGAAAAAATAATTCGAATTATTCTTTTGGAACGTATTACATAGATATTTGTGATAACATTGATCGTAAAGAAAGTATGTTCCGCCATTTCAGAGGAGGTATTACGCGTAAAATTGTATATTGGTATTGATTTATTAGTTCACTCAGCCACCATCCTTTCATAGTCCTTTCATTTTCCTTATGTTTTATTCAGTTTTAATTACTCACATACACATTAATTCATTAACTCGCCAAATCTCTCATCAAACAAATCATTTATTCTTGAATTTGTCAAATTTCATTGATCAATCTATGAATTCACTCATTCGAGATTTCCATCACTACATGGCGTAATTCATCTGCTCATAGGCCTACGCAGTCTAAAACAGAAGGGGGGACTACATTTTTGAGCCCCCTTTTAAACTTTTTTATATTTACAAATGACATCTTACTAGTAAATAAAATATACTACAGTGATAATTAAATTATAAATTTAATAATTACCATTAACAAATGGTTTTGTCTAATAGCAGCATAAAACAATAGTTCCGCTGATTCTATGGCGTAAATGAATACAATTGTAAAAAACCCTGATTATCGAGTAAAAAATGGGAAAATCACGGATTCTGAATTTTCACAGAATTTTTTTTCCGGATATTGCAATTTTCCCTTTGAAAACGTTTAGGGGGAGGGGGTCATGCAATCCCTCATCACTCTGCGCATCCAATTTAATTTGTAGTGACTCCCCAATATTTGGAGCTGGAAGGAGAGGTGGATACTGTTATCCCCTCGAGAGCGTCAATACCAAAAATTGAAGTCGTAACGAAGCTCTCGATTGGATGACAGTGTCCGCCTCTTTTCCCCAGCTCCCGACCTTGCGCAGTCAGTGCATCAGTTGCGCCCATTGCAGAGCAGCGTGTTGCGCACCTTGTCGAGCAGGCAGAAGCAGCGCGAGGTGTCCTCGAGGCGCTCGCGCGTGTCCTCCAGGCGCTCGCTGAAGCCCAGCAGGTGCTGCTTGAGGGAGCGCGCCAGCTCGCGCAGGCCGCCGCTGGAGGCCGAGCGCGGCGCCTCCCCGGCCGCCGGCCCCGCCCCCGGGCCCGCTCCAGGGCCCGCCGACGCCGCCTCCTCCAGCAGGTCGCTGCCTTTGTCCAGATGCCGCTGCGCACACAGAACGGCTCCCATTAGAAACACGCACATGTCACGAAGCATGGGACGGGAGAGGGGGAGCAACAGGAAAACTGTAGGCGGAGGTTGGAATAAGAAAACAATTGGTCAGCAATGCATATACTTATATTCATTTAATAATTAAATTTGTACAAAGAATGCATATTGTTACTCAATAACATGATCGCAATTTGGATTTCTTTATGGCGGAACACATCAGCGAGCGAAATTGCGGCAAACAAGGTGACGTGTGTACAATAAAATTATTGTTATACAATTATTTTATTGTATTGTATATACGTACAATTATTGTTTCCACCTTTTCGCACATCTATAAACAGCAGAGAGATGCGCTCTTCATCATGAAATTAACAGTCAAGTACACAAAAGCGCAGGAGAATCCTACATCGCTACGAGTTGTGGTTGACGGAGTGACTCGCGAGCGAGGTGACGCGCAGACTGAAGCAATGACCTCACCGGATGCGGTTTTGCTCCAGTGGCGGAACCCAAGAAGAAAACGAATCCGCCTTACATTAATTTCGCGAAGAAGGGGTGAGCGCATCCCGTAGTTGCAACGCAACATTGAGAACATTGCCATTGTGCAATTACTTTGAAAAGGGAGCTGGCTTTAGATGTATAGAGGAAGGGGGATGGGGGTGACGAAACAGGAGATTTGAATGTTGCTCAGAGGCATCTGTTAGTCTTGTGCATGCAGTAGATCTATAACATGGGTCAGCCATCTTTACTTCCACTCCCAAGAAAGGTGTACGAAGGATTTTTTCGCCCTTTAAACCGATCGGGTTTGAACCCACCCACAACAGTTGGACACGCTAACCGTTCCACCACCGACGCCGTCATTTTCTTCAGATTCCAAACGAAGAGGTGAGGAATGGTAGTATGCGAGCCGGCTCAAGGCGCGCGGGCCCAAGTTCAAGTCCGGGTCCGCCCGCGGGGGAGGCGCACGTGCCGGCACGCGCGCGGGTGCGGGGGCGTCGCGACGGTCGGGCAGCTCGCGGGATCCAGGAAGCGGTGGGTGGCTGCCAGCGCAGAGCGCTCGCGTCGCATCACCTCGGCCGCTCCCAAGCCACCTCCGCCCCGCCCTGCCCTCCTGGCGCGTGTAATCCCGCCGCGTGCTCCCACGGGCGGCTTTGCAAAGGAGTTGACCACTTCGGTCTGGGGAAGTTTAACGCACGAGCAGGTGAACAAGAAAAATAAAACTTCATTAGGCACTGATTAATCATTCATCTTTTTTTTGCAATTCCTTTTGCGCTTCACGAGTGATTATTGAAGAAATAAAATATATTTAGCATTGCCGGTATTAAAATGTAATTTAAAAACCAATGTTACATTGATTTAAGTCTTCAACTTTGAGAATTATATTGCCTCCTCAATAAATAAATGGACATTTGATCCCGCCGGACGCACAGTTTACGCCAACAGCGTGATGAATTCCGATGCTTCTGAATAAGATTTTTTATTTTACTTGTTTGCTCATGAGACGTCTTAAAGTGAAAATATTTCTAGAATTACGAAGTCCAAACACCACAGTTTTTATGGCAAAAATGTGTTTACCAACAAGTCGGGCGATAGAGAAAATGATCGTGGCGTCAAGACTGAATATTACATTTTTGTAGCTTTATTACTTTTTATATTCCTTAATCCTTATTTAATAATAGAGGAATTTATTAAGGAATTATTAAATTCCTTAAGAGCTAGCTGCGAACATACTGGGACAAATTTCACTGAGTTTCTGTTCTCACCGTCCTTTAGGTCGTTTTCATATTACATTCAGTTAGTATGGTATGTTCGTAATGGGGTAAGGAGGGTTGTAACAGAATCAATAGACGATTAAGTATGTAAATTCAATATTAATTTGACTTTGATTTTCAATTACTCTCTTTTGCTAATTTCAAAGAATACATGCATAATTTATCGGGGATACAAAGTATATCCTGAAATGATAGTAAAATCCGCGTTATATAGAGTGATATAATAATTATTGCATCATGAACGAAGAACTCGCAACAGGGTAAAGGTCACAGGATAATATCTTTACACACAAGCTTTACGAAAAAAAAAAATTTTTTGCTGCAGTAGTTAGGACAGTATGTTGAAATTAACGGTTTTTGCCTAACATTCCCATTCGAAAGGCAAGAACAGTAGAATTGAAGTAGCTCTAGGAATGCACATCCGGCCTAGAGAACGCCAGCTAACATCAAACAATGCTTCAATTCAATACTTTCTCAAGCGTACTGGGAAAAAGAACGTGCAGGTCTTCAAGTACAACCGGAGGCGATGCCAAGAACGTCAGCATCTCGGGTACTAATCGCGTACACACAAACCTTTCAACATCGCGACAGAACGTGTGGCGAAACAATCCGCGAGTTGGCGGGCCTGAAAAACAGGGTCAATCATATTCGACGCCCAGACAAGCGTCGAATCTCTTAACGTTCCGTCGCTGTATCCCAAGTAGTCATGGCGACGGGAGCAGCATACTCGCAATGGTCGGTGAGTGGAGTGTGTGGGAGGGGCGGGGTAATTCCTTGACCCGGGGACCGCAGCGCTGCCTACACGAACGGCCGCACCCGCTTGGCTTCAGCCTCAGCTCTGATGCGAGCCTGCCAAAGAAGGTCCCTAGAAGGGATGCGGCATCGATGTCTATGTTTTCAAAACATCAGTTTTTTTTGTAGAAAATGGTGTTTTAAACATCGATATATTAAAGGATGTCTTTTTAACATCGATGATTTGAGTTCGATGTTTAACGTTTTAGATGTTTTGTTTGCCAATGAAAAATTTCTGTATTCATAACTGGGTAAAAGTTAAACGAAATCTTTAATGATGGCACCGTTGGTTCGTACTCATAAAAGTGTCAAACGAAACCTGTTTGAACTGTCATCAAGCATCCAGTTGTTCATTATATTTTTTTTTATTCTCTGTTAAATCTTAATTATAAACTAATAAACACAGCCACTGTGAGATGAAATTTTTTTACGCCCGAATGTAATTTTAGATGTTATTAAACCAGTTTTAAACATTAATACTTCAATTTTGATCACCAATGTTCTGTTATCGATATCGCATCACTTGCCTCTAGGCGGCAGCATTTGCTTTTCAGTGAAGGCGCATTGGAACGCTACAGATGCGAGCGAACGAAAAAAATCTCAGTCCTCCTTAGAACCGCGGTGTGACCAGTCCGGTCAGTATCAGACCGATCATTCAAGCAAATATTGATGAGCTATATATAACGATGTTCGGGATGCATTCGAGCTGGTTATACTCGAGGTAATATGAATTACAAGGGCAGGAGCTCAATATTATGGTTTCTAAAACCACGGATTTTAACCTCCTCCCTCATCCCCTCTCCTATGACGTCTTAATTCATGTGTTCCACATGAACTGTGAAGTGTCAATGTCTATTGCGGGTATAAAAATAAAAAAGAAAAGAGCAAAGAAAACTATTTTGAGTTGAAATAATTATATGCGTCATCATTGCCAACAATATTATCTATTAAAAAAGCAGCTTTCGATGGCTTAGACATCATCAGTTTTCTGCTGTATGGAAGCCACAAAAACGACTAGCTTGGCTACCTATTGTTGACAATGACGCATATCATTATTTCATTGGAAATACCAACGAAAACTCACCACAATACCTATATTTCGAGATGACCAGATCAGCGCTCTTAAATACACACACCGCGCGTGGATTGGTTTAACAGAAAAAATCAATTGGCACAGTTGCTAGTAACAACCTGCTGCGCTTTCTCACTTTTATTGCTGTCACTATAACAAATGCAGCTCGTACCGAAGCTTAAACGTCTGCTGAGAGATCCATGCTATCTGTACACCAAGTGAACCGTACGACGCGTTTTTAGGACGGCAGGCCTGAGAGCTTCGCGCCGCGATGCGAGCGAGCGGCTACGAGGGCGGCCGACGCAGCGTCCGCGCCGTGGTGCAACGCGGGTGACGCAAGCGGTCCAGATCGCCGCCAAGTGTCGGCCTCCTCGCGCGCTTTCACCGTCCGATTCCGAACCGGTCTCGCGCCCACCACAACGCCGCACCGCGCCTCGCAGCACTTCGGATTCCGTTCCTGAGACGAACCGCGCTCATCGGTATTCCGCTGAGGCCGAAGAAGCCTCTCTGGGAAGGGGGGGGGGGGGGGGGGGGCGAAAATATTGCTGGAATGACGTAGCGCTATGTTTTAACGAACTCAGAACTCTATCCGACTTCTGGAATCTGTTTTCTTCCATTGAATATTTCGAAATGATGAGAGAATAAACAGAACAAAGGTGTGTGAAAATCCTAAATCCGTAAGGAAACCTGAAGTATATTCAGCAACAATTCCTACCTTTGAGAATCTCGGAAAAAATGAGAAAAAATAAAAGGCAGGATTGTCAAAACCCGAAATGCGAAAGGAAACATAAGAGCTCATCCAATTATCCCTTGTAAGTTGAAACGCAACAGCACATCGGTAAACATCAGTCACGAATTTTACATTTTCTGCCACTACACGAGAAACAGTCTTCTCAACCAATTCCTTTCGTATTACCACAATGTATGACATATTCAAATTTCGCTACGCCTTCCCTCCAACAACAGAACTGACGAGGCGGTACTCAAATTACACGCCCATTATCTCCCTCGCCTTATACGGGCACAGCCCGAAATCCGTTCTGTCCATAGAGGGCCAATATCTAGCGTTGCTGGCGTACCGCAAGGTCGCCGTTTGAGGTCAGCTGGAGCTCGGTGTCGCCAGCGGGCGGCGCCTGACCTGGGGTCAGGGCCTCGCACGTGGGCGGGCTGCAGGGCGACCGACACACGACCGCCATCACCACCACAACCGCCGCCGGGGCGGTGCGCGCTGCGACACCGCTGCCGCTGTCTGATCAATACGCCGACGCCCCGCCCCCGCCCGCTGGCGCTATCGGCGCCCGCGCTCCTTCCCGCACAGCCTCCTCTCCATCCCCGCCCCCGCCGACTCTCAGGCACCGCCGTGCTCCAATTTCGGCCAACTCCGCGGTATGCCTACTGCACATGCCGCCAAATCCATCATAAACCCTTCAACTCGTGGCGGCTCGTCGGCAGAAGGGATGGAAGGAAGTGCCACTACATCAATAAATTACCATAAAATGGAGCAAATTTTAATGAAGTTTCGCATTAATACTGTTTATATTCGTTAATGCCTCTCTCGCTATCGTTCGTGGTTTTGTTTGTCTTTTTTTCCAAGTCTCTTTTGTAAGGCCGCCCGGAAACGCGCACACAGTATTTCGAAGTTCTGCTATGCTAAAAGAAGCCGGCCACCTACTGACATAAGATGGCGTCACAATATAAATGTCAGTAGATGTTGTGAAATTCAGGAATGAGTTAATCACCTTGGTACTTCTGTATCTTTTACCTCTGTTTTCGTGTTAAATCCAGTAAAAAGATTTAATCTCGTATTTGCGCATGTGCTTTTGTGCCTCACAACAGCCAGCAAGTTTGCAGAACATTCACATCTGTGCGATACAAGATTGTAAATCAACCGTTCCCAAAAGAATCTATATGTAATAAACACTTTATAGTTTTATCGTAAACATTATCATCAAGTGTTAGCAACTTCATCCTTGTACGCTAAAAACTTTTGATATGCAAAACTGCAAACTAACCAACTCTAATGGGAGTTTTCCATTAAGTAACGGTAAATTTAACAATCTGTGCATGCCTTTGTGTGTTTGCTTTTCATAGCGTGGTCTCTGCGCATCATTAACAATGAACTAATCGGTACCATGTTCTCGTTAAAGTATTAAATTACGCGCACACGAAGCTAAAGAAGCAGCGGACAGACCCAAGGGAGACAATTATAGAAGCGGGTGCCCTGGAAGTTGCTGAATTCATGCAACTTAATTTTGTTTCGCGTTGCGCAATTGACCTTTACGAGATAACGACGCTGAATCGCCTGACCAAGCTCGAGCAGACCGCACTTGCCTCTGGTTGGGAGCAAAGGCGGGACACGTGATGTGGTGGAGGCCTGCAGCATTTGAATGGAAGCGGAATGTAATGTGAAGCTATTTGTGTCCGAATCGCCAGGAGGTTTTTGGGTCAGCTGATATTGCGGAATCGAACCGGATGCGAATACAAATATGGAACAAGAAAAACAAGTCGACAGTATGTTCCACATTACATCTTCGATGAAGCTGAAAAATAATCCATCTAGGATATTCCAGATTGGAAGAATTTTTATTTAAAAAATGTTTTCACTAGAACCACGGAGAGAACTGTTACAAAGGAATGCCCAACGTGTTTTCGAACGTTAATCCCTAAAATACATCGTTCGTTAAAATTCACTATATGGAGGCTAATTTTAATAGTCACAATATAATCGAAAACTCAGCTTACATGACCAACTATTTAATAAGAAATCCACAATTATCTTCATGCCAGACCCGCAAATTAATTACAAGCGAAGTCTGAAATCGAAGCCGGAAGAGTGAAGTCTACTCGCTGGGGACGCTCTGGACAAGCAAGGCCCGCTGAGTAGCAGCGGGCGCCGTCAGAGGGCAGGGTTATCGCGACGCCAGCACTGGCCCGTGCCACGCGTTATGCCTTCTCCGTCCTCGCGATGAATCTCGACGTCTGTTACACACATTACACGTCATCACAGACAACTGTTATGCCAGTGTTTCACAAACGCTAAAATTCTCCGCTAAAAGTTCCTAATGTTCATTTTTTTCTTAAGATGTCTCCTGTATCTTCGAATACACGCCATAAATTTAAAAAAATGTAATATAAATATATATTGACCCAACACCCCAGTATGAGGGTTTGACTCGTTCTAGGGGTTTGTCCCTGGACTTCCGTACGTGTTTTATATCGGAAGGTCGTCTAGTGATCCCACGTTAGTCAAGTACAGAAAAGCGTAAATGTCTAGTCACAGCCAGCTGGTATACGTAACGCGTGTTGGAGGTCTAAGGTCCTAGATTGTGTTAATCACACAACGCAGATTTTACCTCCATTTAACCCAATGAAAGTGATCCGTTATTTTTTTTTGACAGAAAAAAAACGAAATTTTTGACCATTTTATGTAATATTGTACGAGTATCTTCACATAGAACGAGGATTAACAGAAGAGTCGATGCCAGTTGTGCGGTCGCTCAAGATATCTAGCTTTTTTTTTTTTTTTGCTAGTCGGCACACACCTAGTTATTGTTATGCGAGTGTTGAAGTGGAAGTGACCGACAGAACGAACGAGTTAGTGTGGTGTTGGGGTGTGGGTGGGGACTGGAGCGAGGGAACGCCAATGTCAACCCGGGAAATTCTCGGAGGAGGCGGCGCGGCGCGCGTCCCGAGCGACGGCGCTTAGTTAAATTAATTTCGTCGTTCAACGCTTCCCACGGCCACGGCTTCCGGCTTCCGAGTCAGTCGGTCCGTCGTGCGAAGTGAAAGCCCAGTTGCTACCCTCACAATGAATCATTGCCGCGGCGCCGAGCCTTCCGAGACAACCTGTCTCGTCAGTTGAGCGACTCTCGAGGGCGCTTCTGCCTCTCCGGCTATTCAAGCGGAGCGCTTCCGTTTTACTGACGACCTTTCTGTTTCGCGCTCTTTGCTCTAGCTCCATCCAAAATTGGTGGTCGTTCTTCGTAAGAATGCAGCTTTGCGGTGACGTAAGTTATGCAGAGTCACGCGATATTTAGGAATACGAAAGCGGCGGGGCTACGTAGTTAGAGTAATTCCCTCCCATCCCGCGGCAATAACACGTTTCTCTCTGGGTGCTGGCTTCACTTAGCCTTTATTCTCTAAAAGAATCGCAAGCCGAAAAGGAAAGTTGCAAATACTCGTTTGCAGTTTCACTGATAAGAGAAAAGAAATTCCCCAAACAGATTTCTTAACGTTCATTTCACATCCATTTTCGACCTTTAGAATTTCGAAAACAGACACCACACATCGCACAGCAATCCATTTTAAAATTCATCGGCAATCCAGCAAGTCAAGATGCATGTCAAGATGCAGGCAATCCAAGATGTATTATCACACACACACACACACACACACCTCTGCGATTTCGTAATACGTTAGAGGGAAACGGTGATTCTGCAATACGAGAGAGAAACACACTCCACGACCGCTGTGTATTTTCGCACCTGTCAGAGGGACCGGCCAGCAACTTCATGTTTATTGTTTGACTCCTGTGTATGAATCACCGCGCGATGCGGCACGCTGCTGGTCGCCGAGCCACTGCGGCACGACTGGGACGAGAGTTTGTTTACACACCGCCAGCAGACGACTGCGCCATGATGTAGCAGGGGTTGCCGTACGTTTTTTGAGGGCCACATAGCGTTTTTTCTCGAAAAGAAAACTGGACAAGTTATTTAGCTTCTTTAATTAAAACAACCCGATGAATAAATTTTGTATGATATTATTGAATTCTGCATCAAATGATGAATCTTGGTTTCGGATGAAATATATAAAGCAAGTATGAAGAACCGAATTAGTAAGTAACAGGATATGTGGAATTTTCCTCCACGAATCTTAAAGACAATGTAGAGTAAAATGTTTTTGAAATGCTTGAAAGAAAACTTGAAATCGATAAAAACAGGAATTTTATTTTCACTCCGTCTCTTTATTTTCGTTAACCATACTTCTCTTCACCGACGATGTCCCCACAGAATTTCACAACCTATAGATTTTCTCGTATACAGAAGTTCGGATCTTATCTACGTTAGAACAGCATTCGTTTAGGATTTGGATATCCCTTAAGAGGTCCACGAAGTCAGGCAGCGAATCGCTACAGCAACGAAAGGAGAATCGAAAGCCCAAAGACCAGATGCGCTCATTCACCCTCGATTGCCACTAGGGGGTGTGGTAGGCGCTGACGCGAGCTCTGACGGAAGTCAGCAGGGCCCGCAGTCTTGGGGCAAGCGATGGCTGAAGCGATCAAAGCATACCAATCAAAGAGCCACAAATAGACCGGGTTTTGGGTTACAAACAGAATCGTCCGCATTCTTCAGACGCCTCGACTCGAGGGTTCAGGGCTTCAAATATCCGAGGATATGTTACGATTACCTAATCTTGTAATCTGTGTAAGAAAATTGTAATGTTTTGAATGGATTTCCAAAAACATGGTAAATAAATTGTGATAACACGAATTGCCAACTAAATAAAGTTTCCTTACGGAAGTATTTATGCATTTTTAACTTTAATATTTCGCACTCAGATCAATTTTGAAGGCTGGTCTATTCCCCTGAAATTTTACGTCACCAGTTTCTCCATACTGTTATCTACTACGTAACCACAGTACACATGATTAAATATTTGAACTTCATTTCAACATCTTAAGCAACACATTTTTGCCGTCTCCTAGGTCACAAAACAAAATTAATGCGCTGAGACGGGAAATCAAGGGCAGTCGAGTTCTTATATTAAATACGATCAAATCAAATTTAACATAAACTATACAGCAGAGATAACACGCTGGATTATCGTAAACTAGTTTTACTCTTAAGAGAAATTTCGAACAGACGTAGAAACTCAAACATCTTTCTCCAACGAAGTATCACTTCGTCCCCTTTTTTTCGAAACGTGCGAATCGTCTCCACGTTCACTTTACGAACTCACAGGAGTATTAAAACGGTTTCGCGAGCGTTCAAAGCGAAGCGAAGCGAAGGAAAGTGGTCTCGTGGACATTTTTAAGAGGCGGCGACGTCGGGTTCCTCTCCCGCGGCCGCCGCTGGAACCGCAAATCAACGCGCGCGCGCGCGGCGGGAGAACTTTCTCGCGCACGCAACTCGCACGGAGCGCCCGCGGTCGGGCAGCGGCCCTTCACCCTCGCGGCAAACACGGGTCATTGCGGGGGCGGGAACCAAGTGTTGCTCGGAGGGAGGCGATATCCAAGGGACCCACGGTTCTGTGTTCAATAACTTTGCGCTGCCGTTTTTTCATTTTTGGTTTCTTGTGCGTGTAAGGGATTCGTTATTGATCGAGTTCATTTAAGAAACGCAAACGCTACATTTTCATGTTGGAATCTAACACCAACCCAGTTTCTACTATGACGTTAAAATTTATTATACGGATATTAGGGACGAGTATAAATTCAAAACTTGGATAATAATTGTTAATAAATGGCAGAGGGGTTAAAGACGACATTAACTGCATCATTATTTTCAAATTTAGAGCACTTCGAAAATTTTATTGTAAGATCGAATTTTATGTGCTATCTTTGCGTTCATTTGATCTACCCGTTTTCATTCATAAATCGAAAAAGACACACCAGAATCTACAGTGCCTAAAATTTTAGGCACTTAAAGATTTCCTTGAAGTACTCTCCATATTGATCCTTGATTTTCTATATTAAAAGAGAAACGAAAAGTAAAATAATTCGTTATTGCTTCGTCTTTCCATTAAAATGCAATACTCGATCCTCTCTCACTTATGAGTCCAGTGAGATTGAAGGTTCTATTCTTGATATGAAAGCGTTTCGAATATCCAGCAAGCAAATTACAGAACTTACACATTGTGCCCCATAAACTCTGCATTTTCAGTTAATCACTATGTCTATGCAGCCAACTGACTTCAGAGGAGAATGCCAAAGGACGTCCCCGATGAAAGCCTCTCAGCCCAGGACAGAACTTGTATGACAGCATTGTCACACATTGTAGCATTTCGCCGAATGCGCCCACGTCACCTCTGCAGGCAGCGCGTGCAGTTGCCGGGCGCTTCTCCGGAGCGCGAGCTCGCACGGCGCCGCGCCGCGCCCGCCCGCCCACGCGCTTGCCCATCGCGGGCGCCGGGGCGCCGGGCCAGGTTCGATCGGGCGGGCCGCCAAGGCCGCGCCGCCCCGCGCCTCCTCCACCCACGCCCGCGCAGCGCAGCGCCGCGCCGCGCCCTGCCCCGCCCCCGGCGCTGCATTAAAGATGCGCTCGCATCCGCGCTCCCTCAACGGCACGCGATGGGGCGGCGCCGGCGCCGACCCCGGTGACCTCACCCGGTAGAAATAGACCGCGCCGAACTGCTCTAGGATGCACCGCAAGAAGGAAACGATGCGTCAATGGAGTATTGATAACGTGGCAAAATACCGAAGAAAGAATAGCGATCCTCTTCTTTGAAGGGTACCACAAGGTTGCAAAACATGCACTTTATTTTCCGTTAATGACAATAAATTAAGAACTCAAGGGAAATCATGGCGAACAGATCTATGATGCGCTGCAAGAAGGAAACGATGCGTCAATAGAGTATTGATGTTTAATAACGTGGCATTGGAAGGAAAAAAAAAAAAACAACGAAAGTTTCCCTCATTCGATGTGTACCACATGATTGCAATATATACACTTAATTTGTTGTTATTAATGAAAAATGATCCAAGAGAAATAAACCCGGAAAAAATTACTTTTAAGTATTTCATAACTGTTACGAATCACATGAACATTAAAATATTTTTAAGTAACACCATACGTATTTTAAATAGAGTAAACACAAAAGAGTTGCTCTCCTTGGAAAGGCGTTATGCTTCCTCGATTCGTCCATAATACATCATGCTATTTTCCACCATACAGAAGGTTCATCTCATGTAAACCACATGAACATCCGACAATTATCGCATCACGAACGCACCACTTACTCCGCAGAAGCGCGCCCGGGGGCCGTTGAAAAAAAAAAAAAAAAAAGTATCGAGTTTCGACTCGCTGGTTCCAAGAGTTCCCACGAGCCGCTGCGCGCACGCGCGTTCTCCACGCCCATGCGTCCACGCACGTTATCGCATTAGCGGCGCGTGCCGCCGCGCACGCAATGAATAATTGCGCGCGTCCCGTCGCGGACTAACCCTTGAAGGGGGAAGCAATGGAGTTTTATTGTTCCCGAGCGGGTGATCCACAGATGAAGGCGGCCGCCAGGGGCGCCACAGTCGTGGAAGAGAGGCTGCTTTCGAGAAGAGGATTGCTACTCGTGTGAGGCTAACGGACCATATGTCGTCCGTGGAGAGGGGGGAGAGACAAGAGCACCCTGCTGGGGGCACAGGATGTCGCGGTCGTGTGTGATGAGGGTGATCTGCGTGCGCAAACCTGAGATGTTCTGCCAAACTAGGAATTATCATAGATTGTCACTGGTAACTACGTGTGAATCCCATTATCACTAAATATATTTGACAAGATCATATGCAATTTGATGACAATCTTTCATTACGTGTAACGTTTATTATTATGATTTTGTTATAAGAGATTTTTTTTTTAAATTTCAAATGTAGGCCTGTTGCTCGGCCTTGCAGTTTATCAAGACACACAAAAGTAATTAAAATTGATAAAGAATTGATTTCACTGTAGTGTATATGTGATTAGTTCCAACCAAAGTTTCGAAAGGTCCATTTTATATCGCGATTATTATTAAACCTACGAATAAAAAATAGTCGCATCACTCCTTAATTTGTTGCAGATAGTGCGATTAAAACGACTGAATAAAAGTAACTCAATGAAACGGTGGTTTCCTTTTAGAAAGGAAAGCAGAAATGAGAAATGCCCACTCCAGAATAACAAGATTGTTAAATAAATATACGGTCACTACTGCACTAGCACGCCTTCACTCAGGGGAATTGTTTTAAACTCAAATCTGCATTTTGTAAACAGGAAGACTTGCTTTTTATGACGTTCTTTCCTTCTTAATCGTTTCCGTACCCTGATTCACGCATACTCGCGTATTTAAGAGTCCATTTAAGACGGTCAACGGGCTGCCAACGGAAGAAGAAATTGGAAGGTATCGCGGCCACGGAACTCGCCAACTATCCCTCACCTGTTTTTGAAAGAAATACGTCTGCACGAACTTCAACTAGAAATTCTTAAGGAATGACCACACACGATTTTGGCATAATTAGGGGCAGTAAGGGAGATCGATTGATTTCCTGGTGTTGCGAAAGCAGTTTTAATGAAGCTCTTGCAGCAATAGTCTAAGTTCGGCCGTCTTACTCCATGAATGGAGTAAGTAAACATTTTCCTAACCTACTTTACCTGCGTATTGAATATTCGCCGAGTGATTTGAAATACATTTTAAAGCCTATGAATTGCAAGACTGACGGGCGGAATTCCTTGTGCGTGCCGCCAGTTGGAAAGGCTGCATCAAGAACCTGTCCTTTTATGAAACGCGCGAGAGGTGGTCGCACCCTGCAGCGTGGGCCTCGGCGCAGCGTGCAGAATCATTCTGCGGAGCCGTCCCCGGTTGCGAAAGCAGCAGCCACCTGCAGCAGCAGTGACGACGGCAGCGGTGGGTGGGATGGGGATAGTGATGTTGAAGTGGTGGTGGGTGGTGGGAGTTGGTGGGAGGTGGTGGGAGGTGGTGCGGGTAGTGGTGGTGGTGGTGGTGGTGGTGGTGGTGGTGGTGGTGGTGGTGTGTGACAACTCCGGACATTCGGTCAACTAAGATGGTCATTAAGTGGAGATACGTTTTTATTCTGGGAGGTGGTGGTAATACATTCCCAGCTGGATGGTGGGATTAGACACCAACCTACACATGGACTTGCGAGGCATTTTCCTTTATAGGCATCTCCCCCTGTGTATCACTGCACTAGCCGGGTTAAGCTCCAAGTTCCCTACATGTGTAGTAGTATAGTGCGTGTGTGTGCGTGTGGGCATGTGTTTGTGAGGGGAGAAGGTAGGTCACGGGAGAAGTAGGAAAGATCGCGCGCGGTCTGCGGTCCTGTTTTTTAGGATAGTCCTTCGGCTTTCACCTAGTACTGATCCGAGAGGTCATGGAAACCACCTCTCGGAGCAGACGGCTGCTACAATTTGACTCAGCAGAGGGAAGCTAGAGTCGGAAACGCGGCACCGTTGTAATCATAAGCCTAGAACCTCCTGATTACATTAGCAGCTGTAGCGACAGCGGTAATGCTGGCTCTGTGTTAAACCCAGCCGATTCGATGGTGGCGGCGGCAGTGACGGTGGAGGGTTTGTGGTGGCGGTCGAGATTGCGGTAGAGGAGACTACCGCTACGCGAAACTCCGCCGTCATCGCGTTGAATGGCGTGTGGCAAGAGCACTTGTACTTTCGCGGGCCATATCAAAAGCCATCTCGACCTTATTGTCGGCGTCGCTGTCTGAGGCTGCGGCGTGCCCGGACGCCGGTCAGCTGAAAGGGCAGAGTCGCACAAACGCGGTGGAACATTACAACTCCACCCCGTTCAACGCTCGGGGCATCGCGGCGAAGTAGGGGAACTCGTTATGGTAGTCAATGCGGCCGGTACGAACTTCACGGTGTAACATGCACGTTGCTTCGTTGATTTGCTGAAAGTGATTTGCTGGAGGTGATTTGCTGGAGGTGATTTGCTGGAGGTGATTTGCTGGAGGTGATTTGCTGGAGGTGATTTGCTGGAGGTGATTTGCTGGAGGTGATTTGCTGGAGGTGATTTGCTGGAGGTGATTTGCTGGAGGGGATGAAATATTTGTAGGGGAACGAGGAACGTGATGAAATATTTGTAGGAAGAGACTTCGTTTCGACGTCATAATTTTCGAAAATCGCTGTTGCTGGAATTTACGATTTTTTCTGTAGGGGCAATTTTACGACGTAGAAAGAGAAATAACTAATGACGGCGAAATATACTAAAAGAAATTGAAACCCAGAAAAATGTATTAAGTATGTTCCAAAGGTTCCAATATAATAAAGTTTTCCATAATTAATTTTGGCCCGTTAAATAAGCTTTCTAAAAGGCTCTAGAAAATACAATGCTTACAAGAAAAGAAAATCGAGAAGCCACACGGAACTGGTAGTTGCCGCGAAGATTACCGCCATCCGAAATCAGGCACGGCTATTAGCCTTCAATGATGTAACATAATACATGACGTAAGTACCTCTCACGGGAAAGCTCAAGTTTCTCTTGTATACAATTTATCCGCAGCTGTCGAACCGATATAATCCATCCTTATGCGACCGAGAAAAGAAGTTTCAGCACAAAGACTTATAAATTAGGCGAAGCTCCTTGAGAGTCGAAGAAGCCAGGTCGCAACATACGAGAGGTTCGTAGTGCACCGGGCTGGCCCTCAAGTGCAACCGGAATAAGGCGACATTCATGCCGTGGAGAGCTGCACTCGGCGTCACAAAGGCGAAGGTTTACGAGCAAAGCGTTTAGTGGTTCGTTTATCGCTCGGGGACCTCCCGGTTCGGTTCCCAACGAGACGAATCGGTCGCGCGTCGTCGCGAAGGGGTTCATCGCCGCCCCATTCACGTCAACCCTTCGCTGCAGCGGGCGGAAGGGGGCGGGGCGGAATGAAACTAGACGGGGCGGGGCGGGAACGGGGGGAGAAGCGAGAGAATTCTAAGGGAGATGAAACCTCTCGTGGCGGGACGAAGTGGAAAGGAGTGGGAAGCGAAGCGGCCGCGGGCGCCGGGCGGGGCATGGGGCCGAACGTAGGGCGGGTCACGGCGGGGAGGGAAGTGTGGTGCGGGGCGGGTGCGGGGCGGGCATGAGAAGTGGAACAGAGCGTGGTGTGGCGAGGCGGAGTGGGCAATGCCGCGGGGTGTCCGTAGGCGGGGCCTTGCGTGCGAACAGGCAAGGGGACAACGCACCCTGGGGTGAATGACGATTCCAGATGGACAAAGGTCAAGAAATTATTATAATTGGGTTTCCTAACAAAGGATGCTTAACTTCCAGCCCATTGATTCTCAGTCTGAATGAAATTTTCCGTTATAGCAAACAATTGGGAGAATGATTCTACTCGCCGAATCGTCAGTTTTAAACAATACTCCAAAGATTGTATGCTGTGAATACCTTTTCAACACTACGAGCGTTTATCGAAGATGAACAAAGGATCGAAGAATTACTCATGTCACGAATGAACAGACCAATGACGGCAAGTGAAACAACACGAACACTTTTCCGCCAATCTACGAATTGGCAAGGAAAATAATCAAAGATAGATTATTTCGTAAGGCGCTTTCAGTAAGGCAATAGCATAAATCAACTTCTGAAATCTGCGTTAATATGAACGAAAAATTAAGATCGCGGACATTTCAGTCTATTTCAAGATCAATTACATTTCCCATAATAAGGAAATAATTTCAAGCGTAAATCAAACGGGGTGAAATTAATTTTCTCAAATGTAAACTTCCATTCCCTCCAAACGCATTTTGCCCTCCAACTGCCCGGATTCATCCCAGTGCAGGGCGGGCCAGCTGGGCCAGCCGGGACAGGAAGGTCCCAGGCCCGCGCCGCGGCCTAGGGGGCGCAGCTGCGCCGGCGGAAGTGACGTTTACCTGTGCAGGGGGCGGCTGCGGCGGCGGCGCAGGCGGCGGAGGCGCAGGCGGCGACGGCCATCCCCTCCGCGCGAGGTGGCCCATGCGAGCACCCATGGCTGCGCGAGCGGATGCGAGCGGTTGCAGGCGGCGGGCGGGGGCGCGAGACGCGAGCGCTGCGGGGAGCGGCGGTCTGCGAGACTTTCAGCGAGGGGGGGGGGGGAAAGCACGCAAAACAACGAACGAAAAAGTTTGGATTTAGAACGTTACTGTGTAGTTCTAAACACTAAACTCATCTTTGCTGGATTTTTATTATATTTCACTATGAATTTTAAATTATCTCTAAATTTTTACAGTAAAATATATTTTAAAAATTGTATCATATTACACAGGGAACCCATCATGCACAGGTGTTCGGCCGGTTCCCCAAATATCCGACTTCGCCAGAACGTGTCTTGCCAAACATCAGCGCTCACGAAATTCCCTGCCAATCACGGCTAAATGTCATGGGTATAACTTCATAATATGAAATCTCTCATCCCCCTTTTAATATTTCATTTATTTTTTTTGTTGCAAAAAGTGATCTTCAATTCCCCACACACCTAAAAGATTGTAACCTGTCCTCTATAGTTGCGGATTGTTTCTTGAAGTTCGGGTCGCAGTCAGAGGCACCACGCCACATTCAGAAACCAATGCTCAACTAGTAGGCAATTGAGTGTTTCAGGTTGTGAACTTAAGAATGAAGATCAAGTAAGCAGTTAGTACTTTATTCGTTGTATTGTGACAATGTAGTACAGAAATCTGATCGTAAGCTTATCCGCACAAGTATGAAATAGTTCTATGACATCCACGGGACATTCCACTACCACAAAATGAAGTCATTCATGACTTATGTAGGATTCAAACCAAAAACCCGAGGTAAAACCGTAAACGTCATAATACGAAAACGAAAAATATATAATATTATATTTGCAATAGTCATATATAACGTACAAACGATAAGCAAACAATAATTGGACATAATATAAATTATTTGTGGGATTAGTTTTTATCAATGGAAATGTTTTCGTAGAGGGAATCCCCAGTGAGAAACTAGTTTTCGAATAGAACATGCATTATTACACAAGTGATGGGAGTTGAAAACATAAATGGATATCTCTGAAAGACGTATGATCAATGAGTAAAACTAACAAATAAATGGGTGAAGGACTGATTACTACTGAACGAAGGAGAAGGTAACAAAATAATAGAATGAGAAAAGGGCTTTCCTAACAATCTTGAATTAAATTTTAAATATTATTTACATCCACAAACTGCAACTCTTTATGTTGTAAAGGTCAAAAGAAATCATTATAGTTTCACTGTTGTCTATACTAATTCCATCAACCATTTGCCCACACTGCTCCACTCACATTCATCACGAGGAATTGTTTATCTCCATTCCTTTCTCCACTGGCGGAGAGATTTAACAAGATAAACAGCGCTACCATTTCAACGATTTACCACGTCAGAACCAGCCTGAGAAGCGGGGAGCGAAATCTAGATAGAGCAGTTGTATGACACTGCAACCTTAATACGCAGCCCCTAGCCATTTTTTACTTCATACGAACGGGACGGCTCCACCCACCCAGCCGACAGCGGGAACCGGTTCTGTTCCGCCGACGAGCAGAACGTGGAACAGAAATTGACAGCCTCGCCCCCACGTTTCGATGCTGCGGGGTAGAGGACATATGCATACACCCCTAATCTCTCGCCGTCATTACCCCGGCCTGCATGCTCGGGAAGTGACGGGGTGATGGTTACATCTGCGGGTAAGACTACAATTGTGCTATTAGAGCAGGGGAAGCAAACCGATAAATATGGAGTAGCAGTGGTGATGGATACATGAGAGGCAAAAGGACTGGTGAAAATAGAACTAGGGGAAAAGAGAATAAGAAAAACTGCGATAATGTGGTGAGAGACATTAGAGGGACGCAAGGGGATGGGATTGTTCTGGGAGGGACTAAGTCTGCGGGTTAGCAGGCACGTGACCACGCAGTGGAAAAGGGAATTCAGCTTGAATAGGAAGAACGAGAAACGTGGTGGTGGTGGTGATGGTGATGGTGATGGTGATGGTGGTGGTGGTGGTGGTGGTGGTGGTGGTGGTGGTGGTGGTGGTGGTGGTGGTGGTGGTGGTGGTGGAGGAGGTGGAGGTGGAGGAGGTGGTGGCGGCGGCGGTGGTGGTGGCGGTGGCTGTTGTGGTTGTGGTTGTGGTTGTGGTGGTGGTGGTGGTGGTGGTGGTGGTGGTGGTGGTGGTGGTGGTGGTGGTGGTGGTGGTGGTGGAGGAGGTGGTGGCGGCGGCGGTGGTGGTGGTGGCGGTGGCTGTTGTGGTTGTGGTGGTGGTGGTTGTGGTGGTGGTGGTGGCGGTTGTGGTGGCGGTTGTGGTGGTGGTGGCGGCGGCGGTTGTGGTGGTGGTGGCGGCGGCGGTTGTGGTGGTGGTGGTGGTGGTGGCGGTGGTGGGTGGTGGTGGTAGCGGTGGTGGGTGGTGGTGGTGGTAACGGCGGCGGCAGCAGCGGCAGTGTACTAGCACGCAAGAATCAACAAAGCAACCATCTGCCCGTCGGGGCACCGCCTCCACCGCCACCGCTAACCGTCGACGCTCCGATTTAAATCCCAGACAAAGGGCGCCGCATGTCGGTGACCCCCTTGCTGAGCCCTCATGCTGCTCTGCGCGAACCCGCGCGGTTCTCAGCGCGGAAGCCGAACTACCTTCCAATTGCTCATTTTACGTGTTACCATCATTATTATCCACAATATTTACCTGATGTGCAACAATTGTTTGTATACTCATTGAGTAGGCCCACTAAAACGTAATTCAGTTATGTTTAAGAAACGCCCGAGGAAACATTACAGAAATGACCAATTCGATTAAAATTCCGTTTATTTCACTACAAACAAAGCATAATATTCTGCAGACTTACAAATTAATTATTAATTCTTAGTGAGCTTTTTTTAGAAATATATTGTGAGGTGCTATGTGCAGTATTTCCTTTTGAATGGATTACAGATTTTGACGTTCACGTCAAAATTATGACATGAATGCCAGACATACAGTCTCGAAATCTTTCGAAGTCCACAAGAACGTACAAATAATTTAATACGATCAAACATCGTTAATTATCTTGGTAATTTTCCTCCGGCCGTGATTACCGATATTAGAAGTGGCTGGCCTTCGACCAAGCAAGTCCAGACCAGAATTACTGCCAAGTGAAAGTCACTCTTTTCTGGCACATTAATCTCTTACATAGAGAAACTAAAACAAGAACTTCGTAAGCATTGAATGAACGTCAAGAAATGACACCGAACAGCGGGGAAACTGTTTTCCAGAATACACCCACAACGGTCGAGGCAGCAAGCAAACAAGACGACGAGACTATGGACAGCTGGCAGTAAACCCAGAGGAGGCCCACCCTCTAATATAAAGGACCCCCCTAATGTACGGAAAGCGCGTATCGCACAAAAACACGCGGCTCCCAACTGTCACAAGAAGTCCCCCCCCCCTCGCGCTCACGCCGGTGGCCTTTCACTTGTTTATCCCGCTGGTTTCCCCCCAAATCTCATTTTCAACGAGTAAATCCCCGAAAAGCAGACGCGTGCGGAGGGGGGCCCAAGATCTCCAAGGGGAGGCCGGTCTGAGATCGACACGAGCGGACCCGGCACAATGTACAACACGTGTGAGAGTGAATCTGGGCTTAGGGAGAGAGATAGCGTGGAGAATGCGATGGCGTCAGTGAGAAGTGGAAATGGAGACGGGCTTTGACTCAGACTGGAGGTTGAAGGATGTTCAAGGACTATCCTGAAGAGGTAGCGGAGAAATATGTGTGTGGAACCAAATAGAAGTGAAGAGGAAGGAAGTGAAGTTAGACGGCAAGGCAAAAACTAAGACTTACGATCCACATGGGAGGCCTTCATGAATGTATAGCAGAGAGGCAGAGACGAGAAATGACATTTCAGGAGGTTTGAAGTGAGGAAGTAAAAACGAAATGGCCGAAAGGAGAGCCGATAGGGGCATAGCAGTACAAAGTCCAACAAAAAGAGGTTGAAAGAAACTCGAGACGGGAATGAACCAAATGCTAAAACTGCAAGAATATCAGGGCGAAGCAAAATGCGAACGCAGAGGGGGAGAAACCAACGCCTCGCATGAAACAAGAGCTGGCGCGTCTATTGTGAGCTGCAACACCGCGACCCCCGCCGTTCCGCCTGGTTACGCACGAAATTCCCGGATCCGGGCGACCGCTCTCCGAGTAAGGGATATTGAAAATAGTTCGCCATCTGCGCCTTGCACTAATACGGCTTCCAAGGCCCGCGCCCGCGCCCGTGTGCTCCAACGATTCCGCCAACTCAATCACCACCGTCACTTTCGCCGCACCAACTTGTCAACCTAGGAGTTAAGGATGGAACGTCGATGTCACCGTTTTCGAAACGTTTTTATATAATCTGTTTTTATCATCGTTGATTTGAAGCTGATGTATTTGTTTTTTTTTTTTTTAATTTTTAAGTTGTGAGTTTACATGGTTGATATAATTTTAAAATTACTGCACTACCATAACAATTTATATGAATTTTCAGGTAGTATTCGTATATTGAATATTCTTTACAACAAAGAGAGCAAGGGTGAAAAGGGTGAAATAAAATGAAGTTTCCGTCAAAACAATGCTATTTTTTCGAATCAGACAATTAGTTTTGTTAGTTATCCTCGTGATTTTTTAACTTTATTGGACAGATAATCTCAATTACAAATGTATACACGAGACCACTTCAAATTAAATTCTCCTATTAACTTCAATAGTTACTCATCTAGTTTTAAAAACGTCCATGTTAAATAACACCGATGGTTTTGGATCGACGTTTTAATTTTGAGAACCTATGTTTATTGTCGGATTCAACATCTCGTTAATATCAGCAATTTGTTTTCAAGCACGCCCGAACTCTACGACACAGTAGCCTCCCTGGCCGTCGCTTCCTCTTCACATGCCCCGGCCTCCCCACTGTAGCCGTTGCCCCCGCACCGCCTTGATGTCCCGCCACGCCACAGCTGTCGCATCTGGCCCCCTGGGATGCACAGGCCTCCCAGCAGCGGCGAATCAACGGTCGCAGCGGCGCAGCACAGAAATACCCCTCGCTCCGGCGGCGAGGCGGCGTCGCGTCGCGTCCTCGCGGGCGGACACGCGATTCTCGGATTTACGAGGCAGGCCCACGAGACAGAGAAGACAGGAACGAATGGAGATTCGGAATTCGGTGATCGTTACACAACTTACTTTTCGCGGCTATGTAGCCGGGTTATTTTTAGATGTGAACTGACGTTTGGCGTGACTGATATCTGCCTGCATAATTTTTAGAAGGCACGCACATTCCGAGCGTCAATTCATTTTTGAACGATATTCTGGAGAAAAAAAACTTATAATGCGAAAACTAGAGGAATGAGTTTCTCTGTTCGATAAATGAAATGTATATTTTAAACGGAAGGGTAACGACTTCGAAATAAAATAAAAGCTCTTCTTGGAGATGCAAAAGTGGCTCGTGTGAATTCAGAGAATGTTGAACTATACAAGAAGTACTTTGAAAGTGAACAAGCCATTTTGTACCCCGAACTATAAGTATTACATATGCAAAGGGGAGGAGGAAATTGAAACATGTTTCAATAATATGAATTCCATTGTCTTTTCGCAAACAGGGGCCTGCAAAACTTTGAAGTCTTAGCTATTACATTATGTTGTACAAATTCTCTAAGATAATAAGAGGTTTATAGAAATGGGGGGAAACATACTGGGTGTAAACTGACTCGGTAATGAGGTTATTTTAAATATGTCATCGAAAGTTCTCGTAATGAAAGCCATACCATTATGAAACTCTACTTTTACCACTTCAAAAACAGTCTCCCCAAAAACATGCGAGATAGCGCACGCAAGGGCCCCGCAACATTTTCCTCCGCGCGAAACCGCGTCAGTTGCTCGTTGCGGAGGAAGCGCGTTCCGATCGACATCTGAAACAATTCCAATCGAGGAATGCTATCAGCGTCCACATCACGCGCGCGGCGGTTGTCTTACGCAACGCGAAACCATCGCGCACGCTGGCGCGCTTACGCCATCGGCGCTCCGCGGCGCCGCCCACCAACCGCCCGCCCGCGACGCCAGGAATGCGCCGCCGGTGCTCGCTTTCCCCGCGCCACATACGCGCCTCGGTGCTCGTTTGTTCGCTCCTTCGCCCACCCGCTCACTAAATCGTTCGCGCTCCCGAAAGCTCGCCCGCCCACTCCGTCGCTAAGCCCACCACCGGCCTACGTCTTGGCGTTTATTGGGGTGGGTAGAGCTGCAACCTCTCACGGTGCCGCGTTCCTGAATGCAAGTTATCGGATTCAATAGTTAAGGCAATTTACACTCGTCAGTGTTGATCAAATGAGTACACTAAAACGATTGGGGTGAAGGGGATAAGGCCGCAATGGTGGAATAAGAGGTAAAAAGGGAAAAACTGGAGAACTCCCAGGAAACGAGCCGAAAACTAGTTTTGTTGAACACAAATTCCACCTAGATTGGCAAGGGATTGAACCCGCACTCTAGAGGTGGAAGACGTATGCGGCAGTCCCTAACCGTTTTTGTACTAGTTTGCGGTGTCCGAGAAGAGTACCTGTGATTTGGCAAAGGAGTTCAGTTTCGGGAAAATAATCGGGTTTGGGACCCCGCCCCCGTGCATTTTCGTCAAAATAAGCAGACGGCTGGCTTGTTGCCCGATTGATTGAATTAGGTCTCTTCTTCGTGTGCGAGAAGGAAAAAAATTCCGGCGCCGGAATTGTTTATTATTGCCGCGAAAAGCAGGTGGCAAAGTACACGGCACTGGGTAATAGTTGTCCTCAGCCATTCGTGATCAAAGATAAAATATTACAATCTGTGTCACTCAAAAGAATTTATAAACAATTTTCTGGCTCGTTCGTTAGAGTGTAGAAAGTTACACAATAAAGCTTACAAAAAAACTTCAAACATTTAGTTTTATAACAAAATTGGATTTAAAAATTGCCAATCTGGTGAATGAAATGTTTAAGTTATTCAGTTTTTCCCGAGAGGCAGTAGTATAGTAATTAACAGCGTTTCACTACTGTTTGTGCTTACCCCCCAGCACACACAAACACAAAACACCTTGTCAAAAATGCTCTCATTTCTGGAAGAAAGCGAAACAAATGTCCTTTCACACCAAATAGACCGA
Source organism: Gryllus longicercus (assembly GCA_038098605.1). Lineage (NCBI taxonomy): Eukaryota > Metazoa > Arthropoda > Insecta > Orthoptera > Gryllidae > Gryllus > Gryllus longicercus. The sequence goes on along the minus strand of JAZDUA010000497.1, from coordinate 816,867 downwards.
GACGCATTGAAAGACATCACTTGCCCAGAATGATATACCGGAAGAGGTCTTATCGTAACAAATGGACGAACAAACGCAGGTTACAGAAAGATTCCTATAAGACGGGACTGCTCTGCTTCTACGTCATTATTGTTGGCAACATAACTGCAGGTTATGTACATACACAGAATTCGTTAATTGGCTCGTTTACGTTAAGCCCACTTGTAACATCATCCATTTCTTGCAATGCCATCGTCCAGTGTGTCGTTCAATTGTTTCCCGACATGTCAAACTGGTCCTTTCTTAGAGGAACTCCTGTAATCCAAATTTCTAGATAATCTTAAATATCTTATATCTTATATATATAATCTTAATCTAGATAATCGATCATGTTATGATTTCGAACACAATCAACACCATGCACGCAGACGCAAGCGCGCATGCATTTATGACCACAGTGCGCATGAGGGGTTGGGCGGCAGCGAACCGGAGCGCGGGAGCGGCGGAACGAGGTCGCGGTGGAAAAGCAGCCGCCGCCGCGGGCAACCGCGGCGCGGGGCCCGCCGAACGGACACTTTCGTGGACCGGTCACGGCAGCGCGCAGACCCACAAGTCGCCCGCCGAACCACCTTCCGCGTGGAAGCTGAAACGCAACCAGCAGCGCGGCCCGCGCGGGTTTCTCGGAACAAATTGCACTCGAGGCGCTGCTTGGCTTTAAAGAGGAATTTCTGACTGAAGTTGAGTGTTGGGTTCTCGTCGGAAGTGGTTCCGCGCTGCGAAATAACAGCGGTCGTGAGGCGGAAAAAAAGATTAGTTGATGGGAAAACGTTAAATTTATAAGCAGGTCGGCAATAATAAAACAAGTTGTAGGAACAATACGGCTGCTCCACGACAAAAAAAAAAAAAAAAAAAAAAAAAAAAAAAAAAAAAAAAAAAAAAAAAAAAACAGTAAGTGAAAAATCGTATTGTAAGAAAACGTTTCAAGATATTTCTTGTCTTTAACTGTGTAGATATCAGGCATTAAGCTAGAGAAATAATTGAACCTACAACATATTTAAAAATTAGTCTGTTTTGATGTGAAGATTAAACAGCCCCAGAATATGCAATAACGCGTACAAAACATTTTTATAACGTTGCTTTCGTTACTGCTTCGGCATGGAGCAGCCAAATAGGCGTTGTTAACGAGAGAAAGTACATATTTGCACGAAAATGTATTTAATATTAATGTCCTTATAATATTAATTATTATTAATGAAATAAATTGCGAGGAGATAATAGAAATTTCATTCTCGTTTTTTCATTGATTTATTCGAGGAATCACATTCGATTGACGATTTATTTTCTTTCAGTTCTGCAGAGCACAAAAGCACCTACCTAAATAACTAGAATATAACGTGAAAAATTTAAGAATTATGAATAATAGAATAAAGAGTTCACGTATATGCTTCCAGTATTTCGTTAATATACAATTTGAAACTGTTTTTTGACCCATAATTGTGACGTAGAATAAGTAGGCTCGAGAAACAATGCCATGTCGTTTGTTCATGCAATAGTCGACAACTGAATCAAAGACCATTTGGTCTCAAGAGATGTACGAGACAAGATCAATTGTCCGAAGGTCACATACAGTGAGTTGCAAGCAGCGAATCCGCCTCGCCGCGACATCAAAAAAAAAAAAAGTATGTAGATTGTTTGCAGAGGGACGATGTCAGACAAGCACATCGAGCTACTCTAAAATCCATTAGCAGCAGCAGCAGCAGATAAGTGAGGGCAATGTCGTTCAACACACGCTACAACAAAACAGGAATTGCATCTCCTAAAACAAAGACGTCATTCCGCGTTATCTTCAGCGGTTCTTTTCAAGTGATCTCAGTGAGGTCACTTCTATGAGACGAATGTGTAACACATTACGTACATAGCCCCTTAGATTGTTTACATGATTCGTGGCACGAATATCACAGATGAACAAACTTAGATAACTGTCAAACAGAAGCGAAGAAGCGGCTTTATGTTTTGCTCATCGCATCTGATATTTAACTCGCACTGCTCTAGTTACCCAACACCGACTTCATGTTGAAGAGAGGGCCGTGTAAGTATCGGTTGCCTCGGCGCGTTCCAATCGCCAGCACAATCTGCGTCGTGTGCCCGTCTTCAGTTACAGCAGGTTCCATTCCGTCGCCCACCAACGGGAAAGGAGCGCGCAACTGTTCCTTCTCCGTTATCCACGCGAAGACACACGATCCATCTCGATGTTAAGGCACGCCGGAGGCGGCTCCGCACGTGTTCCGCTCGCCGCGTACACGAGGTGTGTATGCACACGTGATCTGCCAGCGCAGGCCGGTCCAGACGGCGGGGGAGCGCGTGGCGGCGACGTGGGCGCCGGTGCTCGTGCGAAGCCCGAACACGCCGCCGCCACCGCTGCTGGTGTCGCGTTGCAAGGCAGTGCGGAGGCGGCGAGTGGATTGTCGACTACCTTAAAGGAAGAGGGGCAGGGTGGACTGAAGTCAAGACGGGAGGGGGAGGGGCGGGCGGCAGACAGCTGGCGCGATCATCACTGATTCTAGAAGCAAGATGGATCTAAGAAAGTATTTTGTAAATTCCGGGGAAAAGACTGAAGTTGAAGTTAATGAAATTGATGCATTTTCATTTAATTACGTCAACTGTGCTGGAGTTTGAACTTTAATCCCTTTCACATTCCCTTTTCTTGGAATGCGGTAACTTTTCATTTTCCCCTCCGGTTTTGAGTTCGAGATATCTTGTTAGTATTTTAGACTGCGTAAGAAAAAGTCTTAAAGATTATTAATTAACAAACCTGAATTCCATTTCCCGCTCACTGGGTTCTCTTTGCCAGTCTGCTCTCAACTGGCTCCGGCCGTCTGTCTGGGCAAAGGTCTGGGTCAGGGCAAAGTGCCCGAGAGCGATACACGATAGAAAGGGTCGTGTGAGCAGATAGCCGCAGAGTCCACACCCAGCGAGAGTGAGGGAGCCAATTTTGAAGCTGGCCCTCAGGGCATGTGACGGGACCAGAAGGCGGCAATGTGGCCGGCTACGTGGGTGCGTATCTGGTTGTGCGGCAGGGATCGAGTGGTCAACCGGCGAGGAGAACATCGAATGGGCGGACGAGCGATCGAGAAGGCTCGTGGGCGTGTGTCGGGCGGGAGGGCGTGGGCGTGCGTTGGCACGCGACCTCGACGCCGCTCGAGTTCTCCCGCGGCGGAGCGCAACCTTCGCCGCCGCCGCCGCCGCCGCGAAACCCGCCCGGCCACTCCCGCCCACCGCCACTCACCATATTCTGCACGCGGAGGCGAGCGCAGGTCCGGGACTGCGAGCAGTTCGACTCTCTTGACGGTTTCACGACAGCTCTTGCGCTCCGAGACAACTGCACAGTTGGTACAAGCTTCAGCCTCCGAAAATCGTACTCACGAAGTTACTAATACGAGACAAAGCTAATTCGAATGCATGTTTTGTATTGGGTGATTTATACGAAAGTTTGGCAGAAAGCGGCTCTCCTGGTTAGAGTCACACCCTATAAAAATAATCCACAACATGCTTCTAAATAATTCGACATGCTAATAATTAACGAGAAACGATTTGTAAGCAAGTGCAAGAGCGTTGTTTCAGAAACAAATTGCCGTATTATTTATCATCAACGACAAACAACCTCTATCCGATAGTTTCCCACGCTCGACCTTGGCTGTTTCTCTAAAGCCGCGCTGGCTCAACTTCTTTTTGGTGCTGCAACTTCCTTTGAGAAGACTATTTCTCAACAGCCTGAACGTACAGGATGTCCTGGCTTTCAATTCAACACCCGCGCCGTATGATCTTCATTCCCACAGCACATTGCTACGACTGGTGTTGCGATCGAAAAACCTGAATACTGCATACAACATAGATTATTAGGGACAACGCAATGAACTCTCGCGGATTGTTTTTTAGTCAAGTAGCACCGATAAAGGACTGTCCAAATGGTTTCTTCTGAAGAAAATAATAACCAATAAAATTTTATTTTTCGTTAACCTAGACTTCCTATTATTTTTTGGAAAAGTAATTCCATTTTATTTATGATTTTTCATCTTTTTACGGCCGAAAATATTTTGTTTCCATAGAATATGCGACTCCATCAGTTGCTATAAGTAATGAAGCAATAAATATTTCCATTTATATTTATACGCCTTGATTTAACCTCCACGAACTTATACGCACCGTATTTCACAGTTGAAGGGGACCGAACCGAAGTTTCGCAATAACGTATTGTGCATTTTTGCGTCAGACGGTGCCGCATGCGAAAACAACGCGTCCGGAGAACCGGGACCGACTTGTCGGTATTTGGACTTAGGACACTGCATTTGCACGCGAAATGGCTTTCATCCCTCAGCACCGCTTTCTACGCCAACCTACCGGGGAGGAAGACGCCGCGCCACGTCGCGCCACGCCACACACCAGGCGACCGTCGGGGCGGGGGACTTCCTCTGGCAATTTCGAAACCCATACCACTTCTTCTCCACTTCAAGAATAGGTCTATGACCTATTCCGATTTCTAAGAATTCCCTCATTCCAGGAGTCTACCTGGGTCTCTTCTGCCTTGAGCCTATACTTAAAACACCTGCTTTGAAATGAGAGTCTCTTTCATTCTTTTCACATGTTGTAACCATTCCTGTTTGTAACCTTCTACTTTGCCATTGATTGCTTGAATGTTTAAGTCTTTTCGAATTTCCTCATTTCGGAGTTTATCTAGACTGGTACATTTTTTTTTACAGAATCTAAAGGATATAAATTTATTTGATGCATTGTAAAGAATTGTATATATGGCCGCTAATGACTTTGCAGTTCATGCGATCAGACAAACGTCTGTCTCGTAATGCATTAGGCTTGGGTAGGCTACTTCGCAGAGCACCCTATCTGACACCCCGGTCTCGTCTCTATCAGCTCACAAAACGAATGGACAGGAAAACACGCGTAAACTGGCGGTGGACGAACATCGAAATATTCCACGGTCAAAGAAAGTGAACCCATCTCAAAACAGGTTTTTTGATAGTGACACCGAAGAAACTGGAAGTTCAGCGGGACGGCCTTTCCTATGTGGGTTAATGTTTACAACACCTGCTGGTTTTTTTCCCTTTGAACGGGCCGATGTTTGTCATTCCCTCATCCTATTTGCATAACGACAAACATCATAAGTATACATCATAACTTCGCACTTTCCTCCAGATTTCAAACTTTCACTATTTGCTTAACTCTAAAACTCTTCGCTTGGATTTCACAGAAATATTCCATTGAACAAATTTACCCACTCATTATAAAAACATCACTAAATGCAAAGTAGAATATCAATTTAGCTTACGTAAGCAGGCTTAATACGTTCAAAACTTCATCACAACAAGGTAATGTTGTTAACGCACTGCTAGTTAACGTTAGAAGATGATAATGTCGATTACCAGTCGTTCATTATTTGAACGACATTTGCGGTTAAACAATGTCGCAAGAACTGGCAACGAATCATTCTCTTGACAACTGGCAACTGTCAACTTTCCAGGGCCGTACCTCCATCACTAAAAATCCAATATCCACACAAGGTATGAACCACGAATACATATGCTCAAATTCCGCGCCCGCTGAAAAACCAAGTGACAACGGTTTTACCACCACAAACACACTTAATTTTAACATATGCACCAATCAGCCAGAATCCACTCACTTAGCGCCGCCCACATTTCGCGTTCACCGCGTAGGTGTCACTCCATCGAAACTCTCCTCGCCAGCGCCGCGCGAACTGCAAGCAGCTCATAGCGCCTCCGCGGGCGTGGCGCCCGCCCAGACGCCACTGGGCGGCGGCAGCGGCGCCATCGCCCGTTCGCCCGCTGCAAGGGCGCCTTATCGGGCCCCATGGCGCCGCCGACGGCCCATAAAGCATACGCTCTCTCGGCGCGTAATAAATTCCTCAGCGCGCGCACACACAAAAAGGACCCGCCCGGGAGATAATAAATTAAGACCAGCGCTGCCTCCAGCCGCGCCTGCGGGAAAGGAAAAGCCACCGTCGACCTTCACTCTCGGGGGTGCATCTTCTCTTCTGATGACGTATCAAGAAGGGGCGTTGGGACTGAAGAAGTGCAGTTGACTGCACTCTCTTTGGACACGCTTCGGCTTCATTCACAAGTTTTAATCCAGCTGCAGTAAGACTAAAATAAGATGACGTAGTGCAGTAAACTGCATTTATCACTGTTGAACTTAGACTTCATTCACTAGTTGCAATCGAACTAGTGAACGGTTTAGGTAATACAAAGAAATTACTGTTATTGCTACACATTCATACAAAGTTGGCATTTCGTATCGTAAATCGACGCTAGGTGACATCATGCCAACGCTACGGGAGAAGCGTTTCTTGTGTATATGAAGGTCTGCAAGTTGAATTTTTTTTGTCATAGAATATTAACTCTAAAACATTGTATGAGAACAATGAAGAAAATTGTGCTGCACGTTTATACACTCAATCCCTCAATTTTGTCATAAAAATTGAGACTTTTTACTGCTGTTGGATCCAAAACTTAAGGACGGCTTCTCTACGAAAATAAGTCGTGCTTAAACCGATGTCCTTTACTGTCACTTTCAAAAGAACCACATTCTGGAAACCCACAAAGCATTGTCTCGCGTTTGAAAAAGTTTGCCTCGACCACAACCAAACAAGTAAACAATTTTTGTTTACTCTAGGCAATGGAAATACTCGTATGGTATATAATGACACGTGCAAGGTGTCACATCTGAACAATCAAGGTTAGGAACCTTTGTTTCTTAAAACAACAAACCTTGTTTACAAGCTCATTTCCTAAAGAATCATTATTACGATTCTTCACTCTTAATCTTACATTACAAAATGTGAGTGACGTGTAAGTATAAGGAACTGGTTGAAAAGAATAAGTGGTAAAACGCTCACAGACCTCAGACCACACACACAACAGTCACAACGGAATCTCCCGCCGAGTTGTCGGAAAGCAAGGCCATTTGCGATGCCTCCGCGAACTCTTCTCTCTAACTCTCGCTGAACCGGTCCCATCTCCTTCCTCACTCGCTTGCATTCACAGCCGCTTTCCGCGCCGGCAAGGGGCGAGACGTGCAGCACACAATAACACGCGCCGCATTCGCGATTAAGAGCGTGCGCCGTACGAAAAATGCGTCAGCGCGCGTGCGGACCAAGAAGTTTCACGCACCAAACGACCTCTGCATCGCAGCGGCTTTCACCGCACAATCGACAAACTACGCGGCGCAGTACGAGCAATCAAGGGACACTCAAAAAGGACCTGCCCGGGAGATAAATTTAGACCAGCGCCGGGGGTGGGTGGGTGAATCTTCTCTTCTGATGACGTATCAAGAAGGGGCGTTGGGACTGAAGAAGTACACTCTCCTTGGACAAGCTTCGGCTTCATTCACAAGTTGTAACCGAACTAGAGTACAGTTTAGGCAATACATAAAAGTTGGTTATTGCTACACAAATCACTCAATGTTAACGTTGGAATTTCGTCGCTCAGTAATATCATGCCGACGAGGTGCTGCACGCTCGAACAGTCGCAGCAATCTGCGACTAAACGCGCGCGCTGTCGGTTTGATTGATTAGCGATTCCGGGAGTGTCAACCGCTAAGGTCATTAGTTCCGTACTTGTAGTGCACGTTTTTGTTGCGGGACGGGGTGATGTAGCGTACTTGTAGTGCACGTTTTTGTTGCGGGACGGGGTGATGTTCCGCCGCCGGATCATGAGATCCGGAGCAGACCTACCCGACGGTTCTCCCCAACCAGATATCTCCCACCTAAGGGGCACTAACCCCGGCCGGGACAAGCGCTAAACCTCCAACATATGTGGTAGTGTAGTGGATGTAATAGTGTGTGTAGTGTGAGGGATGGAGACAGGACAGGGAAGAGGAAGGAAAGATCGCGCGCTGTCCATGGTCCTCTTGTTAGGGCACTGCTCCGGCATTGACCTGGTGATAACAGGAGAAACCACAGAAAACTACCTATAAGAGAAGCTGGCCGTTAGTCGTCTCCTCCAGACAGCGGTTGATTTCGACGTAGCTATGAAGCTAGTATCGAAACGCCTGCCACACCGTCGGGATTCGAACCCTGACACCTTCCGATCCGGGGCACTGCAATAACATCAACTGACGCCCTCAGCCATCAAAACCGGTGGGCACCTTTCGAAAAACGAATTGGCCCCGGCACGCGTGCGAACCGAGACGTTTCGCGCAACGAACAACCTCTGCACCGCGGCGGCTTTCTCCGCATCGGCAAACTACTCGGCGCAGTACGAACAATTAGCATAGCTCCGGAGCAGCCGAGCGCACCGCACCGGATGCCAGCGTCTCTCCTCAATGGGCAAGTTGCACGGCGAACAGGAGGAGGGAGAGAGTGAGTAACAGCTCGAGGAGAATGTAATTCAAGGGCGGGGTGTTGGCGAGTAATTACTGGCGTTAATTATGTTTGTTTAATGAAAATTGAAGTTTAAGAAAACAGTAGACTGGCGGAGAAGCAACTATTGAGATATTACTATGATTGTATGAGAAACGTGATTGAATGTTAATAAGATGATACAAGTATTGATGTTATTCCTATTTACTTCTTCCTCGCTGTCTCGTATCAATAGCTATGGAATACGTAGCATATTTTTATATAAAACGGATCTTTAAGATAAGATTTTGCGCTCTACTATTTGTATGCATTACTAATGTAATTTGTATCAATAAAGGCATTTATTATGATATAATATTTGAATCATTTATACATTTATTGTATTATTATTATTATTATTATTAATATTATTACTATTAGTATTATTGTAATAACCTCTTAAAAGCCACTTTCATAATGCGGAGAAAGGTTCTAACTGGAAAATCCCTTACTCGTAGAACTAGTTCTTCCAAGATTTTTTCGCCAAGCACTGCCCGGCGCCTCGCGAGGAGGAGGTTCGTGCGCTGGGGGAGCGCAACCCGCGCAAGTGCAAGGGGGTTGCTAAGAGGCCACGAAGCCGACCGCTCCGTCACGCAACCCTTGGAGGATTTAAAGAGTTCGCTCGGGTCGGGAAAGCCCGGCTCCAGCCCCGGCCACTGCGCCGACCCCAGCCCGCAGTCTGTGGAGCGGTCGAGATTATCAGCGCCGCGCGGGAGCCACCGAGAAAGTTCACGTTACAGAACTGCTTCCCTTCGGAATTTCCCTTGAAGAGAATTTGAATCGAAAAATAGCTGAACGATCCTGTAACAAACTCGGTGGAACCTGGATATGCCGAATCTAAAAGGAAAAGCAAAATATTCTTTTTGAGGAGGAATTTTGACAAACGGGGCTTAAGTTGAGAGTTCTTTCGTGTACAGGGAAAGTAAAGGAGACTATGAAAAATCAGAATATGCTTATGGGGTAAACTAAACATGCTACGTAAAACAGTTCAACAAATATTGCTGTTGGAAAACTTAACTGAACTTAACATGATGACAGTGGGATTGGTAAACGAAGTTACAATTTCGAACTTTCTATTGTGTGCTTTCACACCGTGTAACTGTAAGGTAGCATGAAACTGTAATTCCAGAGCAAATTCGCCCAGCACCATTACATTACAATGTCTTTTAAATATGCGTCAGGGATTTTCAACTTTTTCGTTACATCTACCCTTTTTAGAAGGAAGATTTGCTTCATCGACTACGTTACATTTTTCTGTAAAATACAGAATACAAAATAACCATAACACAAACAAATCGTACGAACAAAAATTTTGAAGAAAAGAGTTTCTGATGTGTTATGTTTTATTTTTTTTGTATTCATATAATTTTCAATTTTTAGAATTTAAAATGTTTATTAGATCTAAATCTTCATATAAGAACTCAACCCCTTCATTTATATGTTTTGGTCATCAATAGGATCTTAATTACACGGATACTTTGTCGGTATGTATTCGGCTGTCGGCCCCTTGATCATCACATCACTGACCCGCTTTAAAATGTCATCGACCCCCAGGGGTTCGATACCGACACTGTCCTAAATGTTTTCCACAATTTAGACGTTACAGTTGCACATCCCTCCTCTTCGCCTGAAAACCAAACCGACACCTCGTGACGGAGCGCGCGTCCTCGATCGTCTACGCTCCCGAAGAATTTACGATGGATAGAGGCGTCGGAAAACAGGACACACCTCCGCTCCCGCAAGGATTTAGGAGCGCCGTCGGAAGCCACTTTAAACGCCCTCCGGCGGGAGAGTGGATGCGGGGCCAATATCTGTCGGAGCGAGTGACTGCGACGAGTGCTCAGCGCATGCGCCGACCGCCGACGCCCAAAAGCCCCAGTTTCACCTCGCGGCGCACGCTGGCCGAAAGGTCACGAACCTCTGGGGGTCAACGCAGACTGATGGAGAGCTTGTGTGCAAAACTTTTTCACACAAAATATTGTTTGAAGTCTGGAGTAAATTGGAAATTATCTCGTTAAGTCTCAGTCCCTTGCAATTTGTATTATAAATCAAGTGCAAAACATTTAGAAAAGTTCAAGCAGAAAAATATTTGGCAAGTACTTTTTGGTGAAATAGTACCTACAGGTATATGGAAGTAGCAACCAATCTCCTACGAATGGCAGGATGTAACAAATATTAGCAAGATGTCAATGAATTTTAACTGTGAATATCATTTATCTCGCCCTTCAAAACAATGATTCAATTTTTAAAACTATTCCTAGAGGAGGAAAATTATGAATATCGAACTGTTTTGATTGCCTTTCATCCTTATCTTTCAGCAACTGAAATGATCATTATCGTTTTCGTGGCGATAGTCTATTTGTTGTTCTTGAGTAGTCTGTGTGCTACTCTTTGGTGTACAGTTCGGGGTGGTTTTGTTCAGATGAATTTTGTTGCTGTTGTCCACTAGAGAATTCCATTTATTTTATTCATTAAGTAGACAGTGTTACAAATATCAGGCTGATTACACAGATGTATGTCGCCAAACTGACAGTCTTTATAGCCATTACGCAGCTTACATTCTAAAAACTATTTTAAAAAAATGTCAAAAGGACAACACGAAATGTGTACAGGATTTAGTGTCGCAGTGTCCCGCAATTCCGTTGCCGAAATTCCTAACCAGCCTGTGCTTTAGGAGCTCAGGTGGCAAGCAAGAGCAAAGGAGGCCGGTGCGCGCCCCTGCTGAGCGGGCAGGCTTTCCGCTAATCAAGGCGAGGAGGCGGCAGCCGCGGTGGCGGTCCAGCTCGGGTCGAGTGCGCCAGCCTCCGAAGGCGGCTCCGTCAGGGCGGGGCGAGGGCGGGGCGAGGGCGGGGCGAGGGCGGGGCGAGGGCGGGGCGAGGGCGGGGCGAGGGCGGGGCGAGGGCGGGGCGAGGGCGGGGCGAGGGCGGGGCGCGGGCGGGGCGCGGGCGGGGCGCGGGCGGGCGACGGCGGTGGGCGATCGATGCAGCCAGAGCGCTCCGCTTTACGTCAGAGCCCAGTGGGCGGGGCCGCGCGCCGGCGAGAAGCGCGGGGCGGGGCGGGGCGGGGCGGGGCGTCGAGGCAGCCAGTGGACCGAGGTGCAGGGCGGGCGAGAAGCTGAGGTGTGCGAAGGCGGCGTGTACGAGCACACGGTTTCTTCTAGAAGGGTGCAGCGCTGAGATGAAACACCCTCTTTCGTACAGAAAATTTATAAAAATGCGAAGGAGGACAGCCGAAATCATTATGGTTCGAGCACGTAAAAACTACCTCGGATATACGAAGCACTAGATCGCCTTGGGCATGTGTGTTTTCGACTTGTGTCTCTCTAGGGTTAACAACCAAAGTCGGAAAATTTCGGGGATGGCACCCCCCCCTTCTGATTTGTATAAATAACTATCCAGAAAAATTGACAGGCATCATCCTCATGGTCCAAAGAACTGAATCAGAATTGCTAAGATAAATGTATTGTTACCGTGCTTATTACAGGTTATGAGCGCATTAGTTGAGTAGAAGATGAGAGATCGAGGAGCGCCTAAGCTCTAATGAGCGATTATAACAATGCGGGGTGAATGGAAGCTGCGATCGTGGCTGAGATGCCGGCAACGCGTTCTGAAAAGCAGAAGGGAAGGCGGGGCGGGGCGGGGCGGGGCATCATCTCCAGTGAAGCAACGCACGAGCGAGGAATAGAGGGGGGGGGGGGGCAGCAGCTAGACGCCGCGGCGGGCGCCGGGCCGCAGCGCGTGACGCGACTCCCGGATGCGCGAGCTACGCTGTCCGCGGGCAGATGACGTGAACCAGAGCTTCGAACGGGGATGGACGTTACTTCAATGTAAGCTGGATAAAGTTAAACATGTCGAATTATGAAACTTAGGGCCTAACAAAATGTAATATTTATTGAAATACTTTTTTTATTGCAAGCCGAAGCTGAGGATGATGGCATGGGCTCAGTGCAAACGACTCTTGCAGGTACAACACAACACTCGTTGGTAATATGGAGAATATTCGCTCGTATTTCACATTTAACATGAGCGAATTTTTAACCGCTCTACTACCCTCATAGGATCAGCTACTTTGTGAACCACATGACCGAACTACTGGCATAATATAAACAAACTGAGGGGCACGACGGACTGAGTATGGGTGAGTAACAATTCAGTGTTATGACCCCTATAAGAAATAGTGAATTCCTAAAGAAATCCACGTTTTTTCCAGTAAATGTGTGCATTATTATTACAATTGGAGTATAATCAAAAACTCGCTTACAAATTCCTCTTAAGTCACAATCTGTGTGTGATCCCTAAGAGATCATTAGATGACTGCCGGGAGATGCGTGGAGAAGGCTGTAAACATGCCGTATCATGGAAACAAACATTGGTGGACAGCGGAAGGGACTGGCAAAGGGGAGAAGTGCGAGGACGAGAGCAGAAGTGGCTCCGAGGACTGCGCGGGATGGGGAAAGAGCGAGTAAGAGAACGCGGACAACGTGGCGGCAGCAACTGGCACGTCCTAAGGTGCGGCGGCGGCGGCGGCGCCCATAAAGGCAATTCCTCTCGCGCGCAATCGCCCAGCAACACGATTTCTGCGCTTGATACAGCGTTTCGACATACCCACCATTAAACGCCCACTCTCGCACGCAACCCCCTTTTGCCAAATAAATTGATTGTGCTTTCCAATTATGGGACAACATGATTTTGTCATATTCACGCAACGAGGAAGACCGTACAGAATTTCTGAAACGCAATTCTGAGAAAACCTTCAGTTTAAAATTTACTTTGTATTCCTCAAGGAAATCCAGCTATGTCGACATAGTATTAGGAAAATAATATAGTAAAATTTCAATAAATTGTTGTCTTCTGTAAAAAAGAAAGACTAATGGCATGAGAGATGTGCTCTCTTCTACGGTGTACGAAATGTATCGAATTATCATATGCATTTTGACCATCGCTTTTGTTTGTGTAATGTCATAATTACATTTGGGCGGATTAGTCTTCACCATTTCTACACAGGGTGACCAATCTTCTACTGAAACAAATTTCCCGGCCTTTCCTGGCTTTCCAGAGCATTTAAAAAGAATTTTATTGATAAAATTTGTAATTTCACACTTCAGGAAAATATTAAAGCAAGCATGAAACAAATTTGGCAGTCCTCTGATTTCGCCCTACAAAGAGCAAATTAAAAAAAAAACTCGATAAATAGAAATTGAGCAACAATAATTCGGTACTATTTTTTAAAGGAATAATTTATAATTTTATAACCATCTCTTTTTTTTATATATATCTCTAATGACTCTTCCACAAATTCCCTGTTTTCCCTGCGACTTTTCCAGAGTAATGAAATTCCCTGATTTTTTCCCGCCAGTTTTGTTTTTTTAACAGAAACTGACCACCCTGTTACATGAAACCCATTTGTGATCGTACAAGCCTGATGCATTAGGATCCAACGCGAAATAACAAAGCGAGTTCTGCAAACTTTTCTTTACCAGGATCCCAGACGACCTTTCGTCCCAGCACCCGGAGGTACACGCGTCCCCGACCGCAGGCGCACGTGCGAGCATGCAGGCGTCGCGACGCCCGCCGGCGGCGGCGGCGTCACAGCGCGTCGCGGATCTCGCGAGCCCAGGCGCGCGCGCGCCGCCGCCGCCGCCGCCGCCGCCGCCGCTGCGCCCTGCAGCGGGCCCATCTGCGGCACCGTTACGCCTCCGAAGGCCGAGCGGCGGGCGCGGCGGCCTTGCCGCGGGCGGCGGTGGCGCTGCTGGCGGTGGCAGGAGGAGACGCGCTCCATCGGCGCCACGCGAAGAGCAGGATGTGCGCGCGAACTCGCCTCCTGGCCTCGCCGGAGCTGCGCAAGGCGGGTAACAAAAGGACGTCTAGTCATCAACTAGACGGCTCCCCGAGAGGAAAATGTTTACTTCAGAACAATCCCTACAACCTTATACGTCAATTTACATTGACATCAGGAAGAACTTCAAGTATTGGGGCCTTCTGGTGAGCCAAACACTCGGGAATATGACGCTGGCTACATCAGTTCCATGGCGTGTGGGGATGGGGAGCCTTCACAGAAACACGATGGAATTTTTTGCATCGAAATGGAATTTGAATGAAATAAACCGAGAGCGAATATTTTTAAAGGTCAGGAACACGGAGTCTGAAAGAAAAGATTTGAATTTATGCATTGAACATAAAACGAACATTAACATGTTTTGTCCAAAAAACCAAAACCCTTTGGCAAAAAATAATGAACCATGAAGTGAAAGGGAACGCTTGTACATCGGTAGGGAAGACCGAGTCCTACAAACATAATTTTCCTAAGTCATTAACTCATTTAATCATTCTGTTTACATTTTGGTAATAACACCGTATTAGGAAGAGATCTGGGTCTAGTGCAGTAAGAAGATTCGACGCTTAATCGACCGTCGGTCGACAACTTTCGTACGTGCATACTAGAGCAGAAAACGGTCGACAAGTTTTCGATAGCAAGCGATCCGTCGCCCGTGGCGACCGAGATGGACGAACCAGAATGGTCGCTCCAGCAGCAGCTGACCGCGTTTCCGGATTGCCAGAGGCCTTCCCGGTGGCCGCTGCCGGTGCAGCCGCTTTCGCGGGCCGCTAGCCGGCCTGCGGTTAGAAAACTAACGAAACATCGAGGTTTTGAAATATTGCTCCAAAACACCGATGCTAATAATTCTACGCCCATAAACCACTAATGTTTTGAAAACTTATTTTACAAACTAACCGGTAATGTTAGATGCTCTAATATCAATATTCGCACGGGTGAGAAGTTTATTTCAGACGCCTCAAATAAATAAATAAATAAATAAATAAATAAATAATAAAATTGTGGTTACAGAACTGAACGTGAGTGCTCAGGGTCATCAAGGGATTAGAACTCTATTTCGCCGAAGAAGGGTACGGAAAGCAGGAGAAAGGCCCTATGACCTACGCCTATTGCTTTGACTCCGTGTCCGCGTGCTACATACGAGCAACACGTACAAAATAAACAGAGCATAGAAGTTATCTTCGGAGACGACAGAGAGAGTCTGATTAAGGTGCTACAAATAGCGTACGCTTCGCTCGAACAGATTTTCATTTAAATTATATTTTAACACATACAACGAAAACCTAAGAACACCGAGCATTAAACACTCATGTTAAAAAAAAATATCAGCTGTAAAACATTCATGTCGCATCCGTACTTTCGACACCTGAAGGCTGTTAGGAAAAATTGTGCTTCGTAATTGAAAGAAGAGGAGCTCACGAACGAGCAGAAAAAATTTGGAATAAAATATTTTTGCATCTATTACGAGACACGCTGGAAAATGTTAACCGTGATTCAACGTGCCCGAAAAGATAAAAAAACAATAAAAAATATATATAACCAACACTTCTCTTTTCGTTATAGAAAAAACCCAGAGGATTTAATACACCTGTCAATCAAAGAAGAACCGATTTTATTGATAGTGTTCCAATTTACTACTTTAAAGCAGTATTGTTCCTTTGAATAGGTAGCAGAATTAAGAGCAACAATTGACCGGACTCACAACTTTTAGAAAATAGTACGAAGGAAGAGGTAAAACCCACAGAAGTAAAAATTCAAAGAAATTTTTAAATTAAATGGTCTGAACTTAAATTCGTTCCAATTTCATTGCCCAGATTTTAATAAAATGTATGAAAAACTTACAGAGAATAAATCGAAAAATCACAAAAAAGAAAACAGGAAACGCAATGTAACTGGCGCTTCCTTCCTGCAACAGCACGTTTGAAATGAATGACTAACAAATACTTCCGAAGATTTTATCCAGTCATTTAACCAAGTCATCCTGTAACACTGAAGACAAGCATCATGTTACTTTCCGAGAGAAACCATCTGCGGCCAAGTGGTCGAATGTAGCGCACACTTTGCGAAAGAAGTCATCCCTCGGCACGGTTACCAGACGTACTCTTAAGACTACGAGTACTATTTTAGAGGGTCTCCTCTAGTGTATTAGCTTTTCTCAAACGTTCTCTTTCGTACTCTTTTCTTCGTAACTCCTCTAAAGCTTTCAATATAAAATATAATTTCTTGTTATTATTATATTAATTTTGCAAATAAGTAATTCACTGTTTCAAAAGTTTTTCTCCACATCACACTGCTTGCAGTTTTAATGGGCATTTCGAAACTGTAAAATATAAATTAAAAAAATTATTGTATCACTACAAAAATTACTTTTAATTGCGAAAAAAGTGTAACAATCTAAAAGAGTTTAAAAAGCGCCAACATTTTTGGAATCTTACTTCAAAATCTGATAAAGAGTAATCATTTAATATAAGAGTACTTTACTGGAAATGCATAAAATTCATTAAATTTAAAAATAACAGGTCGTGTTTCCTGTAAAGCTACGTTATCTTTTTTTTATCTTAAATATAACAAAGTGTATATTCTATTTCTATCTCGACTCTCTGGTATCCTTATCCCTCAGTCGCACGCGCGTTGGGCTGGTAGCCCATGCATTGGGCGTCGGGAAGAGGGGACGAAAGCTTCGCGCACGCGATGGACCGTGCACTTCCGACTCTCTCCGGGCGGCGAGGATAGCGACGGCTCTCGTGGAAGAGGGCGCGTCCACACTCCACTCCGCCACTGCGCGCGACGGACGAGGAAATGTGGAACCGTTTACCCGCACACGAGCTCAAGGGGCACGTACGAACGGTGAAAGGGTTGTTCAAAAACGACTAGGAAAGTTCTGCCACGTAACAGTTCAGTGTTTGCACGACATACTTTTTTTTGGCTTGCGTAAACTTCGCTCCATTTACAGACGTGAGATTCTTTTCAACCAGAACTGTCTGAATACCAAACTTTATCGATATTCGCGTCAAAACTTTAACACCGTAATGAAACAGAAAGAAAAATAAGAAACTGTCACAGAAGTCAGAGAGTCGCGTGATTGCTTCAAAATAACATTAGTGTAAGTGAATTCGAAATGTACATTAGTGTTGTTACTTTTAGTGTTTGCATTGGCATGAAGTTCTTTCCGAGTAACTAGATGGAAATCTCACACAAACAGTGAAATTTAGTGTTGAAACTTTGGAAAAAACATAAGATCATAACATCAAAGAACATAATGCGTCATTCGTTCTATGAAGACTATTTCAATTCCTTACTATCATCACGACGGTTCTGAGTTTACTGTCTGAACTTGTGAGCACAGATTCAAGATAATTCTTATTACTTTTCAACTTCGCTCTAACTTTCCTTTGCCGAGAAAGATAAGTATGACTGGAAGACTCAACCGAAACTTCCATGAAGCGACCAGCTCATCAAAAGTGTGTTACGAGATAAGCTCGAGGATTAAGGCAGTTCCCACCAGCATTTTGAGAATCTGAATGTAGCTTTGGCAGGCAGGTTTATGATATGGGTTGGTACATTTGGACCTAGCATTATCGTTTTCGTTTCCAGATGATTTTCTCGCTTTCAGTCCGATCAAATATTCTTTCACTACATAGGCAGCTACCCTTGCTTTATGAAAAGCGAATACAGAAAATGTCTGGATGGCTAATATGATTAGAGCACATACTCAATGCCTTGGTCGGAAGGGACGCAGCAAACTAACCATGGCGGGGGATGGGGGTTAATAATTGACCCTTGCCTTGCGAAATTGTTCTGTTCACCTCAGATCTAAGGAGTAAAGAAGTGTAATGTTCGTAAGCTCCGAGATGCACACTTTGGGTCAAGGTAAATGCCTTCGACTGGAGAAAGCCCTAAAGACAAAATAACAAAAAGTCCGTCGTAGAAAACGGACTTTGCATCAAGCATATCAAAACAACATGGCCAATTTCCTCTCCCAAACAAGGCTCCCATTACAGAGATAATTCACGCGACAATGCCGCCTACCGGACTTAAATCGCACCCAACATCCTCTTCCCATTGTCTCCGGCGAGGAAAGCTGCACTTTTGAAGAGGAGCGTTTGAGCCCGTCCGTTTCGGAGTGTCGACCCCACAACGAGGTGTCTCGAGTCGCGCGCTGTGGCCTTCGCTCCGGAGGCCTCGGGTTGGAGCCTCGTTAGATCCGGCGGCACCGCGCGCGCGCGCGGGCGGGCGGGCAGGCGGCGTCGGCGGATGCGGCGGCCCCGCGCGCCGGAAGGCGCCTACGCCCCTTCCACGTGCGGCGCAAGCGCACTTCCGCACGAGGAGTTCGCGCGCGCGCGTGTGTGTGTGTGTGTGTGTGTGTGTGTGTGTGTGTGTGTGTGAATGCCCCTATGTGCGCATGTGTACGCGCGCGCGCCTGCGGGCGTGCGTGCGTATGCGAGTGTGCGTTTAACACCGAGACAACGACCACCTAAAAGTCTACATGATACGAACGCTGGATAATGAACTCTCGATTAAGGTAACCTCAGGATTAAATTACGTTCTCGTGTTACGGGTCGAAATACCTCCTTCCCCATTCAATGTTTACTTGCGTTGAGGGCGTTGAATGCATTGGGTAATCTATTAAGGCACAATGAATTCTTCCTTTCGCTAACCTCATATTGAACTAACACTCTAATAAACAGGTTTTACAAATAAAATGTAATAATCCTACAAAACATTTTAAACCGAATTTTTGAAGAGTTACAGCTTAAGAAAAACGGCATACATGAATAACAACTTTCATTGATTAAGTCTAAATTAGAAAATTTGCTTCGTTTACGCAGAGTACCATTCACGAAATAAAGGAAAGTGCTATTTTCAGATAAGATAAAAAGGTAAGAAAACTATGTTTACGGTAAGGTATTCCACTCCGACATACAGGACATCTTATCACTCACCTCACGCACTTCGTTTCTAGCAACATGTATCAAATTCATTATGAAGCTGAAGTGTTGGCTAACATTTGAAGAAATACATAAATTAGTATTGTGGTTAATTAGAATATAAACGTATCAGAAAATATGTTGAAAACGACTGCCAAAGAAATACTTGTACGTTAAGATATCGTAAAAATTCGAACAGAAGGCGTGAGAAAAACATATGGCCAGGAATTGAAAATCATATTAAAATGGCCAGGAATCGATTGGGAATGAACAGATAGTTAATGATGTTTGAATCAAACCGTACGAAAATCTGCAATACATTTCCGGCAGAATGGAACTAAACGAACAGATGCAATACGAGAATTCGTAAATGGATAAGCCACCTGATGACAACGCGGATGTCGACGAATCCCCAGACCGTCGCCGCAAGGCCCAAATAAACTGCATGTGGAGGTCCCAGACGAGACGAGCGACCCCGGCACTCCGTCATGCCGTCACGTGCTCCTCCCAGGGGAAATCTCCCGAGAGCGGAGACATCTCCAAGTGACCAGAGGCCACGTCAGGAGCAGTCGGCTTTCGCGTGGGGCGACGACGCCGCGTCGGCAGGAAGAGTGAAAGATGTGGAAGTGGAGATACTGTTCGTTGCAACTTTTGAACAAGGTGTTAGCGTGGTGAAGCGACTGGGGGAGGCGACGCACGCGGCAGTTTCCGGGTTTCTCCGCAGCGGCGGCGGTCATTGTCACATACGAAATGAGACTGCTCAGCGCTTTTTTTCTTCTTTTTAGCGCGTGCTTTGAGAATTCTCTTCCGTCAACTCGCTGGATCTCGTGACAAAATAATAACAATGATACTGCTTATTATTCTCACGCGGTAACGAAAGTTAAGTTTTTGTAGTGTTTTGAATAAACAAATTAACTTTGAAAGAGAATTTTTTTCCAGTAATATTGTTGCACTTTTCATCTCACCTAGGTGGATTAATGATAATTCAGATAAATGAAGTTAAAATGCGACGGCCAATGAAGGAGATTGTGAGGAGGAACTTCCGGAGATTGATATCATAAGTCAATAACTTTCGGACGTCTTCGTCAGTCGCCTGATAATGTGATTTTACCACCGAGAGGAGAAAATATAGGCTGAACGTAAGTTCGAGCTAAATTAGTCGAAATACAAAGAATGAACACTAATAAATTGGAGAATATCATTTTAACGGAAGGCCAAATCAAATAGTGTCTGCTGCAAGAGCGACGCCTCTTCAAGTAGATTGTTCTGCGTACATTCATCCTGTCATTACTTTCTTCAGGTCTCAAATGAGATTCTTTGCGGGTTTCCGAGACTAGCCGTTCAAATGCTCATGGCTGTTCGCGCAACGTCACGTCAAACAGCTTTGTCAACTATTCGTCCAACATACTGTGGCTTACGCCTAGTTTGAACTGCCTAGAACACGATATGCTGTTCGAAACGTGACAAAACTATACACTACTATACTTGTACCGGACTTGACATTTGACTCAACGTGATGATACTGGCAGTGTTTTCCTAGTGACACGCAATAGCATCAGCTTTTCCAGTGACGTAGTCTACCGTTGTAGCCAGGAAAAGGGAAGGCATATGAAGGAGATACGTAGAGCGTCGTATCAGCTTAGCGCTTCTGCAATCATTTACGACGCCCAACATAAATAATTGTCACCTTATTAAAAATATCCTCAGAGTGTAGGACTGGAACCGGAAAATATCAAGATTTTAAAACTGACACCTAGTATTTGCTTTAGATTTCCGGCGAAACACCATTCAGCGCGCAAGTGACAAAGGGAGTACAGCGCGGCAAGCACGAAGTAGAACAGTACAATGTAAATCATGATCTACACGACATCTACAAATCATTGGAACGACTGTCGGGAAGCCTGCGCAGGTCGCCTCGGGGCGAGAGTGTCTGGGAGGCGCATCTACCTCAGAGCGCGCGGCGCCGCCGCCAGTGGTGCGTGAGCGTAACCCACAGCGCTTCCTTTCGACGGCGAAGCCTCCGCCCCCGCGCGCTTGCGCTCCTCGGACACGGCCCGACGCCGAGCCCTGGACTCTGGGGTTCGCGCTTCACGGCGCCCACCACCACCACCACCACCGGCAGGTGGTCGCGCGACCGCACGCGGCAGGTGCACCGGGCGCGCGGCGCGGAACGGCGGAGGCGCCGGCGCCGGCGACGACCGCCAAGGGCAGAGAGGGTCGATGGGCGCGCGGGAGTGTCTGGCGGTCGTTGGACTCCCTCCCGAGACGCACACGCTAGACGCCGCCGCATCCTCGGTGGGGGGGGGGCGGTTTATGGCAATTTTAAACCGCCAAATGAGTGCTTGACATTGGCGAATGGGCTGGACAAGACGTTCAACTCAGCGTCGAAATTACCCAACATATTTTAAATGACTCCGTCAAAACCATTAATTACGATTATTTCTTTGATGGGAAGCTCATGGCCTCGGCCACTAGAAAGTATCTGCACGATTCGGATTCACCCGATTTCACTAATTAAAGCATTACGAATGAAAAGGAAAAGATAAGGAAACGAAATAGCCATTGGGATTATGTTTAAAGCTAAGAGTTAAGTGTGATGGCAAGACCAGGTTAAGTAGACACGACGCTGATCTATTGGAAAGAGATTGTTGAATATTAAGTCTCTTCCATCACGATCAATACATACGTCAAAGTTTGTTATATTTTATTTCCTCATATAGTAGATTGGTAAATATTTACCAGATGAAATAAAAAATTTGAGAAAAACTCTCGCCTATCCAATAACGCGAACCTTCCGCGCCTAGCGCACGCGAGGAGAGCCCAGCAACCTGCACGTGGCGAGCGGGCGTGGGTGGTCAGGGGCGGGCGGGGCCGGTCGGCCCGCCAGTGACCCGTACGCCCGCCGCTCCCCGGTGGGTGGGCGGTGGGCGGTCGGCCGCACAGACGCGCCGTTGAGCGCACGCCCCGCCGCGCCCGGGGCCGATGGCCGAGCGGGGCGGACGGGCGGGCGGGCGCGCGAACCAGCTCTTCCGCAAAGCAGCGCCGCCGTCGCTTGCTGATGCCAGGCCTGCCCGCCCGGCTTCGCGCTGACAGTCTTTTATTTCTAAATTTTTGTTTTTCAGCCGCCCTCCTGTCAAGGGTTATCGGGCGATCGGGACCCGCGGATAGCCCGCGGCAACGGAGGTTTATTTCTGGGAAGTCGCGAGAGGAAAACATACAAAACGACGGCAGACGCTCTGCGAGAGCATTACTCGGTGCATGTTGCCTTTGAACTCAACAGGAATGTACGATTATTTATAGCCTGACACGTTACAAAAAACACTAGGGTGGCAATAGAGTCTGCTTGTAGCTGAAGACCTGAAGTACAGACTAGATTACTTAACAATATGTCACACAGAAGTGGCGAACGTACCATTTGAAGTCGAGCCCACACGTTTCTATGGGTATCATCACTGCCCTCCTATGGATGGCATTTTCATATAAAAATTGGCTCCTCTGTGACAACTACAATCCGTTCAAACTGAGGCACAATAGCACGGAGAGTTGTTCTTCAAGCATACCACTTGTCCCCTTTTTTAGTTTACGACTCTAATCACATTTATAGTAAATTCCAGATAAACGAACTCGTTATTAACCCAAAGTTCTGTCGTATTCGTACGGTACGTTATCTAGTACAACTTCATTTTCTCCCACAACAACATCAAGAGTGTCACGTTTGAGCCGCATGAGGAGTAAGTGGAACACACTGTGGATGGTAACGTCTTTTAACAGAACACAACCAAACAAGTTGTTTTGAATTCCTAACTAACAAAGCACGCCCCTATAACAGATATAATGAAATTTCCAAACACCCGAGCATTAGATCATTTCATTATCCCGTTGACAATGCCTCGCTTTCGTAATCCCGCTTTGGATTATGACGCAGAACGGCCGGCGCAACCTTAGTACTTTATGCGGCTGCCCCAGCGCCAATTACCCGCTCATTGGGGGATACGGGCGCAATTACTCCTGTCGTGCGCAAGGCCGACCGGCGCGCTCTCCTCTTCCTGCCGTCACGCGGACGGCCCGGGCGCAGGCGCAGGCGCTGCAAATGCAGCGCAAGGCCAAGTGCGCAACGCGGGAGAAATCGAGGCAGACGCCGCGCCGCTGCGATCTCGGGACGAGGGATGGAAACCAGGGCGGGCGCGGCGGGAACAGAGAGAGTGAATCTGGACAAGTTTTACAGTTCCCGGGAGCGTCAACTACTTTGGTCATTAGTCCCGTGAGTATAGTGCATGTTAGAGACGGGCAATGGTAGTAATAGAATTCCCCATGGAACGTACGATTCTGCGCCAACATGCACGTGACTTAGCTATTTAGCTGGCGTCTCTGAGCCATCCCTCACCTCGGGTAGGTGAGCGAGAAAAGTTCATGTTTCCGGACGCATTATCTCCTTTGGTCATTAGTCCCGTAAGTATAGTGCATGGCCGGTAGCTGGCGGTGTTTCTCCTCCTCACTGGCGGGATTCGGCCCTGATCTACAAGGGGGCTTGTAAGTCACTGGCGCCGTCGCCCCCTCCCCCCAATTCCACATATCTCCCTCTGCTGAGCAGGGATGGGAAGATCACGCGTGATCTGTTTCTTAGAATACATCACTGGAATCGTCTGGTATTGACCGGAGAAACCACGGAAAACTACCCATCAAAAAGCCGAATGCTAAAATTCTCCTTCCGACAGTAGCTGAATTAGAATTAGAACTATACAGCTACTGTCGTAAATCCGTCATTATCGAATCTTGATCTCTAGAACCTCCCTGTGAGACACATTGAGCGGCAACAGTTATAGACCTCAGCCATCGCAGATCGGTTCACTGCATGCATTACAGTCTCTCTCACCACTTTAAACACACACACACGTACTATACTATACTATCATACATGGAGGGAGACCGGTCGGGAGCTGAAGACGTTCTTCCGGCCACTGCGGTGCCCTGCTGTGGGAGATATCTGCAGAGGGAAAGCAGCAAACCAACATTTAGATCGGCGGCAGATCTCGCGTTCCCCTGGGGAAAGAACACTGCCACCTTTCGGTATACAACTACCCTTGCAGGGTTAACGACCACAGCAATCGACGAGACCGGAAACGAAATAATCCACCGATTAATTTTAACATACTTTTCTGTGTTTGGAAATATATCGGACCTCTGAATGCGAAAATACTGATGCTTGTTTAAGATATACAGCTAAATTAATATCGTTCTTAAAAGCACCATTTTGGCCAAACCAATCACTGGTTTGCTAACCAGCATGATAATCAAAATATTGAAAAAATAATTTTTATTAACTTGCTACAATAATAACCACATGAATATTATTTCGCTCTTTTTTTTTGCAGTATATCTAATGCGTGTAATTATAGGAACAATATATCTAGCAATGCGACAGGTTTTTGACGTTTGTAAATACTCTCCTGAAGTAATTCGATCTCCTTCCCATCCGCCTCTACGATCCATCCGTTTCCTCCAAAGCAGCGTCCCGGAAACCAACTCCCATGCGTTTTTCGACCAGGGGAACCGACAGGACAGGAAGCCAGGAGGCAGCGGGGGCCAGCGACACGCGGGCTCCACAAATCACAGAGCGGGCGCTGCGCGGGTGCCGGCCATGCGACGATTAATCAGGCCGTTATCGGAGCCTCACCCGGCCCCGCAGCGCCCCGCGTGATGCTCTGCCGCTTGCTCGCCTCGCCTCGTCTCGTCTCGCCGTTGCGGCGGCAGCGCAGCTCTGCGGCCAGACGCGAAAATTTAATTAGCGGTGGGTTGATAGTAACGGACCACAGCATGGCGGGTCTGCGCCGCATGCAGATCAGCAGCCGGCCGGAACCGTAGTTGGGGCTCGACGCACAACTGTCGAAACGCGAAATGTTCATAATGTTACGTACTAATGTGTGATTATTGTCGAGAACGCTGTTTTGGAGGATATTGATTTGACTCTATGATCATAAAGATGAAAATCCGGGATGGCACTGTTAAATACATTACGTTGGAGAATATTCTCTCGTAAAGTTGACGACTTAGAAAGTTTTTTTTTTTTTTTTCTCGAAGAGGTATGTAATCCGACAATGAGAGGTATATATAGTCATCTCTCTGCGTTCCAAAATTTAATTTTTTTAAAGTATCTCTTCAGCAATTTAAGATATTAAATTCTTCCCATCAGCACTCCCAAAATGACTAGACCATTTTTGACGGTACAAGCAGAATAAGTTAGAGGATTATTGTATACAATAAAGCTATTATATACTGCAATAATCACGTTTATTCGATGTCCACATACACATCCAATATCCTAATTGTTTTGTTCTGTCATTCAACCAGTCTCTATACCAGCACGACGCAAGAGGGGATGTGGACATCCCATTCAAACACTCACAGCAACACACTCAGTGCGTGATGTTCTAGTTAATGGACGTTTATATGACAAACGCTTTAAGGCGGCGCGTTTCCCACTGGACGTTTTGGCATGCGAGATAGCGCAGGCCAACGCGTGGTGCGCCCCCACCAACCACCAGCGGGACCTTCTGGCTTCTAGCGTGAGAATTTATGTTCGATCGCAACCCGAAGCCGCGACCCTGCTGTCAGCCCGCATATGATATATCGCCCCATTAGCAATTTAAAAAAGGAAATTTCCCTGAAGTCGCTGAATCTGTTAACTATGGAAATGGAAGGCATTTCAATAAAGTGATGTGAACTCTCGCGTGGCTGTTCGTCGATGAACGCGTTCGCATTCAAAACGAATGAACTTCGCGTGCCAGCACGATGCAATGAGCTCCAATCTATTGACGTGGAATGCCCTTGGCAGAAGTCAAAGTTACCTTTAGAATTTTATCTCCTTTTTAAAAGTGTTAAGAAAAATTGAGAGCACTACTTTGTTTTTCACTTTACTCAACTTGAGTAATCAGATGAAATTAAGGCTAGTTTCAATCATTTGGTCGTCGACACAGATCACTTGCTTAGAATTAAAAGAGAAATACTGAGCAACTAATTTGCTTCTGGCTTGTTCGCCAAGCATATATTTACTGCATTTATTTTTTAGTAGGGTTCGTTTTACTCTAATTCCCTTATTCCTACAAAACGGTGAAATTAAAATGAATAATGAAACAATAAATGAGAACACACGCGTTCGAAAAACATCGCGAGAAACTGAACGGATTTCACCACAAAATTAAGGGTACGAGGTTTGAGCTACCGTACTACCGAAAGATGAAAATCCACTTTTGAATCTTACAAGAAGTATTCGAAAGCGGCTGTGAGGGAATTGCGGCCTCGGTCCCGCGGTCCCGCGAGGAGAGATCTCGTAAGCTCCCTGCGCACTTGCGCCGCCATCAGCGAGAACGGTCTCGTTCACATGTATCCTCAATGGATGATTCGAAGTGTTTGCGATAAGCCATGAACGCAATAGCAAATCGAAAGCTAACTCCTAGTATTATTCCCCCTTGCACGTTCTCTGTATTCATGAAAACGCAAACTCTGATAACCCAAAATACTCTTAAAACTCTTTCATCTTTTCCCTCCAGATTGAAGATATTGAAGCTTCAATCTTTTATAAAAAATGATTTAAAAATAATATGTTTTGAGAGAGATTTAACAATGTTAAAATTTAAACTAAGTTCGTCTTCACAAGACCGTTTTTTAAGCTCAGTCTCATTATTTGAAATCACAAAAATCTCTTATTTATACCCATTTGTGAATTTTCCTAATCGAAAACAGAATATAATCACTGTATGAGAGAACAGCTTTGCATTTCTCAAAAAAAGTAAACAACAAACTCGCAAATGGAAATGAGCGACAGGAAGGTGGCACTGGAGGGAGGGGGAAATTTATATCGACTAACCAGAACTGCCAGCTAATAAGTCTGTCCTGTTCTGTGCAGTGGCGTCATCTGCGCACGCGCGTTTGGCGGGTGACGCAAACGCAGCGACTGCCCGGGCAGAGGTCGCAGTTCGCGTTTGCCACTCGCAGCTGTTCCTGCGAACTAGATTGCGAGTGTGAAGTGCCCTTGAAGATACCAGCATTGTAATGATCATCGCAGTGTTAACGCTATTATAATACAGCACAGTTCACAAGAACATACGTTCGCGTTAAGAGACGATTACTGGAACTTCTGAATATGAAAACAACGACCTATTTGTGGTGAAACATGGAAGTATTCAATTACATTTCTAAGAAGTTATTACAACTGCGTATGTTTAGAGTGACAATCGAGAAGTGCAGGAGAATGGCGTGTGGGTTGGTCAAGCCGAATAGATTTAGATAAAGAAATTAGTATTCTAATCGCATATCAGCAAGTACGTTTTTTAATGACAGTGATGCTGTGAGAAGGTAACCGATTAGATCTTTTAACAAGGACAAATTTCGAGTGTCATAGTAGGCGCGTGGGTTTTAATTATCCTTTTCATACATTAAGCAGAATTGTTATCCTTGTCTGCTACACTTTGTGCTGTTTTCACTTCACTCGAAAGAGGTGGTTCAGGGAAAAATTCTAAGAGGTAAGATTTTAGGTACATGGGACAAATTCTCCAAAAAAGCATTTCCCCTTTATTATTTCCCCTACTAAAGTTAGCAGTTACCGGAAAACTTGTTAATCTCTAGTACAAATAATGAATAGTAAGAGCAAAGAAAATTGGATCTTTGGATCATTTAGGGACGGAGTATCTCACGCCCAAGTGCAGTAGAACTTCGTTATATCGAATCTTAAGAGAAAAGGAAAATAGGTTGAGTTATCAAATACTTCGATTTCATGAGGTTCCCGTTTTAACGGTTTTGGGAGCCCTTGGGTCCACGTTAATTTGGGGGTGCCCTATTCTTACTTACACCAATCCCCCTTCCCTGATTTCGATGCTGAAATATAAAGAAAGTTATACCAATTTACATTGTATTTTTTACCTTTTAAAAATATTTTGGATGTATTTTTTAGTGTTTCAATTTAACATTAGTCAAAGAAGCACTCCGTTATGCCAATTTTTTGCGCATAGTTTAAACATTATTAATATTATTATTAATAATATTATTATTATTGTGCCCGCACGTTCACACGGCACTGCTTCCGAGTTTTGAACGGCACCCTGGGGGAAATTGCCAATGCGCACCCCAGTTAACGGCACATAACGCCGTAAAACTCCACGCACAGAACGGAGGCGGCCAGCGGCCAGTGGGCGGCGGTCGAGTCCCTCTGAGGCGCCTGGGCTCCCACGTCCGTCACAGCGCTGGCTGCGCACGCGCCGAAGCACCGTTGGCGCACGCGTGGCCGAGCGAGCACCGACACCCTCACCCCCCTCTCGCCACCCACGCGGGCGAGGAAGCGCGTCGGGAGTGCGCCGCTGGCCGCAGCCCGGTATAGTGTTCGAGCAGATTCTCATACTGCTTCTGTACAAAAACTTCAAGATCCCAAACTAGAAGTACAAAAGACAAAAGTCGCGTATACACGGTCTGTACGTTTACTGTATGTATTCTGTCTGTAAAGTCTTACTACGTCGCTAGGGGTCTACCGGGAAACAACTGATTTGCGCCGCCCGAGTACTTTCGGTGGCGGTACGTCCTGTGTGTGCGTTCTCGCTGTGTGGTTTTTATTACCTATTAATCAACCATGAGGAGCGTAGAGAAGAAAAATAGGAAAGCGGGAATAGGGAAGGTGCTTTATTACTACAACACCTTGACACACCTAACCACAAAATCGAAATGGCCAATTACCGTCGCATGGGGTAAACAAATTCGTTAGAGAACGATTCTGCCGCTAGAGGCGCTTGAGTCAAACTAAGCTTTCTGTGTGAAAAATTACAAACTTTCTCAAAAGTTTTCATGCAGAAATCGTGCTGCCTGGGCTGAAAGTCTTTCGTCCAATCTGAACGAAACTGTACCGTATACACCTGCCTCCAATATACCGTGGCCTAGACAAGGACTAGCTGACATTTCTGCTTTGCTGGGTGGCGGCAGTTTGTTTTACGAATGACACTCAGTAAAACATGTTCGTGATATGCGTTCGTTTCAAAACGTTCTGACGGAAAATAAAACATGATAGGGGGAGGGGATAGCGTCTATTATGTATGGATTATCAAGGCGAAAACGAGCAATGTTACACAGTTATTAAACCCTATATCTTGCCTATTTACCTATTACCTATCTATACCCTTGCCTATTATACCCTATATCCTGACTTTTGACGACTAATCGCACACGTCATGTAGATTGAAAGAACAATATGTTACGTTTACTTACATTCAATAATCCAGTATTCTTACTAACGTCCATTTATTATGCATTTCCTTTCATTCTGTTGAAGTTTCACAGGTCGAAGACCAATGAACCAGGGACCACATATTTATACAGCACAAACATCTGCGTCACTGAATGTAGCTTCTCCCAAGCTGCCAGCGATCACGTGAACGAAACACGACCCAATAAACATATTGACTCCCGTCAACTAATGCATTCTGACTGATCTGTCACGGAGCGAAAACAGATCCGTCCACACACTGATTCACAACAAACTGTGTCACGACCTACGATAAATCAAGCAGCATCAAACCAGCCGAAGTGACCAACGCAAGCTCTGATCAGCCGAGTGGACGGGGAAGAAAGGGGGGGCGATGACTCGCAGACCGCTGCAGACCCGTTCGCTAGAAGCTCTCGAGCGCGCGCGATCGCACGGAGGACGACGGCCACTTACCGGCGGCAGCGACGGCAGGCACTGCGCTCGCGCCGAACCCAGGGCCCCGCGGCCGCGCTGCCCTCGCCCCCGCCCCCGCCGGAAACGCTTTGTGGCCGCCGGTGGGAATCGGAGCCGCTCCCGCCTCGCTCCCGATGCGCCGCCTTTTTACGTAACCCGGCGGCGGCCGCCACGTCGCGTCGCCTTTGTTCAGCCGCTGACCGCCACTGGCCACTGGTCGTGGTGTGATACTTTTTTTCCCCTCTCTATCGGGTAGTACACAGGGAACTGCGCTTGCAATGAACACTTGCCCCAGATTGGTGGTCAAACTCACGATTCTAGGGATAAGTATTTTGAGGCGTTTCGTCGTGCAGAATTTAGTTTTAACTAACCATGCCACACTCGTCTAATCAATATTCCCAGAGTTTATGTACCGGACATTTTACATGCAATGGTAAATGAAACTGGGTCATGACCCGAAGATTAAACGCGTGGTTTTACCCATCCAGGGATAGCCATTAGATGTAATATGATACTACTTCTATGGAACAGTAATGAGGAAGAAATGAACAGTGCCTGCCCCAGATTTGAGATCACTTAAGTGATTATTAGGAAAGGATGATTGAGACGTTTCAACGGCCTTCCACTCAAATTCCGTGCGCGGTCCGTGGTCCTTCGTTTAATGCACATCTGTGTTATCCGCCTGGAAATTATCGGAAGAAACTGATCAGACTAGCAGACTCTAGAATTCCCATTCGGACAGGATCAAGCCTCTCGATGTAGTTACTCAGCTGGGGTCTGGATGTGTGTCACTCAGGTCCCGAAGTCGGAACCTCCTAGTCGACTAAATTTCAGTTGCGAACTTCCAATAAAACCATATTGCACTAGAGAATAAAACAATGGGATAGCTTTAATCTCTCATGATCACGAGTTAATAACGAAACGAATGAGATTTCGCAGCGTTGCTGGTGCTACAGTTTTCTTATAGAATTTTTAGTATTCGAGGAAAATGAATGTAAAGCGAGATTGTGAAAAGAACAAAATTTAACATTGCGATGTTTTGTCCAGCAACAGCGTCCCTGACCAATATTCATTCAGCGGTGATAAACTTTGATATCATCTATCACAAAGTATTTCTCGCGTTTTATACACACTGGAATGTCATCACAGTTTTCACGACACTTATCCCAGATAAGATATCAAGTCCGTGATTCTTGAGAAAGGAATTTGGACTTTTGAAGATGTTGCGTGGTTACCGTGCTTTTTCTTTGAAATATCAGAATCTTATCTACGAGAAGAAACCATTGGCTACATTTTACACTCCTTGATATAAATTCCAGGGCAAAGATTCTACTGATCAAATGTCCACTTGATATAGGATTGAACTCGGGACAAGGTTGTGTCCAGAAATAGCAACATAATATGCGATTCATTCCAGACCCCGCAGATGTGGTAATTAGCGCCAGACCGATTAACAAAACTATTCGGCAGCGAATATAATTATATTCTTTATTAGAACTGAATACAGTTTTGTGAAACAGCTCGCAGATTGACGAAACATTTGAGAACTGGAATTCTTTTTCAACGGGCACCGACCCTGTTCAAATGTTAGTGCGACAAACAGGTACATTAAACGTTGGCATTTAGCAGAATGCGCACACAATTATACCGGCTTGACATGATTACTCGACTGAATAATGAGAATGCAAAAGGCAAGTTAGATGCGTACAAACGAGACCGGACGCAAGAGACACCTGCTGAAGGAAAAAGGCAGGGTCGTTGAAGGTTGTCCTGGGGACCTAACGATCACTATTAACAAGCTATGCAGGGTATTTGCTCTGGCTTTCATTATCAACAAGGACGACATACTGGGAGACCGGGTGGGTTTTGAAGTGAAATATGAACTAACACAATGCTAATTTTTTCCTCGACGTTAAAACGAAAATACGTAAACCAGACCTTTTTTTAGGTATAGTGTAGACAATTCCTAAGGAATTAATAAATTAATATTCCAGCATGTGCCTCACTTCAAAGAAAAATTGGTAATATATCCGAAAACAACATAAAATGAGAAAAGTTCGAGAGTAATTCTTTCCGAGTCGATATTCTTCGGAAAAGTCACAGAGGTTTTCAATCCCGAGAGAATATGAACTATTCACCTAAATGATATTAAACGTATATTAAGAAGTTGAAATCACAATTTCTCATTTCGATTTCTTGATTAAAATTTCTTCACTCAAGAATCCAACATTTACAAAGCACCACTACATCTATCCACAAGAAACTAATTTCCAAATGGAGTGGTATGACATGTTGACTTCTACCAAAATAGAAAAAGGAAAATACATTCATGTGATTCAAATTCGAGGTGACCCAACCTTCCCCATATCGTACCCTGATCTGTTCACTAAATATTAAAAAAATTAAAATAAAATAAAAATAATAATAAATAAAATTAATAATAAAACAAAAAAATGAAGGAAAAAAAACTTCGGCACTACCCTTGTTAACACTGCGGTATAACGCGCAATTCTATAAACCACCGTAACACCGTCACACCGTCACACAGGCGGTTGTGCGGGGCCGGCACTGGGTGTCAGCGCAGCGGGCGGTGGCGGTGGCGGTGGTGGCCTTCACCGCACAATCGCCCGCATTCCGAGCCGCCCGCGTGTGAGGCCGAGCCATCGATCGCGAAATGGCAATCAGCGCTGGCCTTCCTGCCGCGCCACCCGCACGGGCCGTCGGCGCCGCTGGGAGTGGGGGATGAGCTCTCGCCCGCCGGCCGAGAGGGGGCGGAGGGCGAAGATTAAAGGAAACCGAGGTGGACGAGTAGGGGAAAGAACGTCTTCGTTCATCGGACAGAAATGGAGAGAGAGAGAGAGAGAGAGAGAGAGAGAGAGAGAGAGAGAGAGAGAGAGAGAGAGAGAGAGAGGAAGTGTGTGTGAGTGTGAGAGAGAGAGGAAATGAGGTGGGAGGAGGAAGAGGATAGGAGGTAGTAAAGCGAGGGGAAAGGGAGAGGGGATGGGGGTATCAAGAAAAGGAGAAAATCGAGGTAGACAGAAAGGTCAATGAATGGAAATGGAAATTTGTAGGAAATTCAAAAACCTGAAAAGGTGCAAAACTTCAGAAAAATAATTAGGCGTATCGACGAAGAAGATACGATGCGACGAACAATACACGTAAGTACAAATAAGAGGGGAAATAGATACGGTTTGGACGAAATAAGATATGAAAGGGAGGAAACAGGTGAAAGGAAAGCGAATCCAGGAAGCGTCTAGACTCAGCAGAGCCCTCACTGCAACTACGAGGAAGAGAAAACCCAATCAAGGAGAGTGAAGGTGGTAGGCAACAGGCAGCAAGCTGATCGGCGCCGCGCCTGAGAAGAGTACAGATGGCAGAGGGGCGTGGCCCAAACGAGAGCGATCGGCGTTGTGTAAACTCGCTGGCCCGCTGGCACCTGCGTCGCTCCACGCTGCTGAATAAGTCATGGGGACGAGGAAACACACTTTGGCAGCGCAGTACTGTTACTCGCGCCCCACCATTGGTCTGTGTTAGTATGGGGATGGGACCACGAGTGGGTTAGAGGGAGGCTGAATTGGATACCAAAGCGGCTATGATACTCGAGACGAAACCGAAGCCAATATGGCGGCAAACAAATGTTTAACGTTCAAACAGTTTTATAACTTTGACAATAATTTAATGAAACAATTAACTTATTGCTGAAAAATTAGTGGTAAAGGCAGAATAATGTAATAGTGCAAAATTATGACTAATTTAATGCCCGTAAGCGAATATATTTCATCGTAAAAACAGTGCAGGTGTTTTGAAAAACAAAATCTGCTACAAGAAATTGCTTACAAGTATGCGGATGCAAATAATCGTGTTAAAGGTTTACTAACGCAGGATTTAATACATTTTTAAAAATTGAAAATCTCTTGTGGTTAGTCGAGCTTCTTGCCACACACTTTCTTTTCAAATCTCTGTTTCACACCTCAGTACCACGGCTGTCTTTGAATAGAAGCGCGTTTCATTTGTTGTCACGTGCTCCAACAAAACAATACAGATCCGCGCGTCCCTCTCCGCAGAGCGCGGTGCGAAGCAGAGGGGCTCCCGGGCCTGGAGGCGACGCACAATTGGTATTTGGGTCGACGCACCGCTCGAATAACAAGAGGCCGCCCCAGGATTAAGGAGGGTGACGTCATGGTCACAATTTCAACGCCGTCCTCGCGCTGGGAACGTCACTGTTGTACGGATGAATGGAACAGTAATTGAACAATGGAGTCTTATGTTATTTTAGGATCCGGTTGTGGCTTCTGAGAAAGAAGGTCTTTACCACAATTCGTTGAAGGATATTGGACTAGTGCTTTGATTATTAAGAAAACAATAGCTGTATGAGAACCGAATATTCGACCAGGATGATTTGTGCTGCATTCATAAACAAAATATTTATTTTGGAACTAAAAGGACTTTTATCAGAACGATTTTAGTACATTGAATATTACTTTCAATTACATAATTTATTTGAATTAGCCAGTTTCGGGAACAAAATGTTGACTTACGTTCTTTTTTTAATTCAATTATATTTATGTAACATTCGAATATCAAACCACCATTTGCTAGCAAAATACTTTTTAAACAATTAATAATTTTCCTAAGTGGATAAATTCATATCTACAACAGTTCAGGATACACTTTCACAATACAATCCTACTGATCGCGCCTGCGTCATGACCAGAAGCATCCTGGAGAAAGTTCTCCGAACTGCCACTTCAATACATAAGAATACCACGTGGGTTGAGACGCTCGAGGCGACTAAACGTTGCCAAATTCCTGCATCATCAACGCCGCGTTGCATATGCGTGAGACTTGATGCAACTTGGCCTCACTCCGCCGATCGCAGGAATCCCTTCTCTTCAGGGCGCTTTCACATGCGATTTTGCGATATTCGCAGAGCTACGCGCGCGCTAGGGAATGAGGAAGGGAAGCAAGACAGCGTGCGTTCGATCACGTCGCATTCCAACTTCATTACCTGCTAGCAAGAGGCGTAG
The DNA here is from genome assembly GCA_038098605.1 of Gryllus longicercus. NCBI lineage: Eukaryota > Metazoa > Arthropoda > Insecta > Orthoptera > Gryllidae > Gryllus > Gryllus longicercus. The sequence continues at coordinate 781,974 of JAZDUA010000497.1, read as the reverse complement.
AAACCACGACACGAACTATTCATGGTGCGGAAAAAACGCTGGTAAAAGAACATCGGCATTATTCCATTTATTTCATTTACGGCACAATATATTATAAGAGATCACTGACCTTAACTTGTGTACACAAGAATAAATTAAGTGAACTGGTTGACGAATTGCTCAAGGTAGCAGAACGCTGTGGGAATGAGGAAGTAATAAATATTTTACAGCCTATTTGCAGGCCAGGTTACTGTTAATATAGTTGAAATCGGTAACAAATACAATCCTGAAGTCCTCAGGCAGCCAAGAGAAGTTGATTTATACATCTGTTTTCTAGGATTCTAAGGAGTTTGCACTTCTTTGAGGAGCTTTTGAAGATAAAATTAAGATTGATATCACATACCACCATGTGGCTGCGATTAAGATTGCCAACCTCTCTCTCACACATACTCGTACATTCAGAATATCAAAGCGTCGCCTCCAATTTACGTCTCGTGGGACTGGCACGCTAAAACCGCCTAATTACCCCTCGACAATAAGCTTCCACTATCAACACGCAGCGCCCTCGCGCGGACGTCCATCTCTGCGCACGGAAGGAAGGGAGATGAGTGGAGGTCATCTCGTGCATCTCGCACGCGACCCCGCGTGAGCGCGTCTACCCCGCCAGCAGCGCTGTGGAATTGGGCGGGGCGGCGCAGGGAAGGAGACTCCGGCCGCGGAAGACACGAAGGCGGAGGCGCAGGTCTGCGGCAGGCGCCCGGAAGAGGAACTGCGCGCCCGGCACCGGTGGGCACGAGTGCGTTGGAGGCGGTAATGGGGTGTTTGCCCAGCATGATCCACCACAGGGTGGTGGCAGGAACCCACCTTTGAGCCTGCAAGTGATCCAGGTCACGTGGCTGTCTCTGACGTGGGTCGTGACATTTTACGACACGCTGTGAAAAATCTTGCTGTGGAAGGCAAATGTTCAGCATCAAAACATGTGGGAGCGGCAACGGAGTTGGAAGCTGATTTATTTTGTATTTGGGAGCGCCAACTGTTGCAGTAATTAGTCCGCAATGCATGTTGTATGCCGGGAGGTGCTCTCACGAACCTGCTACGGCCTACACGTCGGATTGCATGAAGCGAAGAGAAACGTAAATGGCGGAGGAAGATGTGGACATGGGTAAAAGCGGGACGACATGCGTATGCGTTTAGAGTCACGTACTCAATGCGAAGCTTTTTACTGTAGTATACTACGTGTGAAATAAGGGGCGATAATGACGTAAATCTGCTTCGGTTTCATTCCATTCACGAATTCCCATACCATACGCACAAGCTTACTTATCGTTATAGGAAAATTCTCCAGGAGCTCTTCCGTATTCGATGCAGACAGCACTACATTTCGAAGTGCCGATTACCCAGCATCTCTTTTCCACCCCCGCAAGGAACTCGCGCGAAGGGCCCTGTTCGCTGTGGCGACCAGACGCGCGAGCCTCGCGGGGCGCGGTCATTCGCGTGGGCGGTCCCAGTGGGACGTGCGCGCGGCCGGGCGCACCTGTTGCTGCGGCCACCGCGTGACGCGGGTAGGCAGAGCCGCCAGACCCTCCCCTCCCCGCCGGGGAATCTACGCCTTCCTTCTCGCAGCGTCCGGTGTCCCCGTCGGGTGGCGAACCGGCCTGAGTCGGACCCGGAATTATTGTCAAAGTGCACACGGGAGGGGGTACACATGGTAGAAATATTGACGCTTATTTAATTTATTTCAGATAGGTACTTTGAGAAAAAATTTCATTAGCGTCGGACATGCACTTGTTAGTAATCACAGAAACATAACACTATTAAGGTTTTGGATTTACATTTATATGTTCCATTAAGGCACTTTCGTAAAAGCGTAAATCAACTCTTTGACAACGATTTTACACAAGCCTTTATTTCGTAAAGAACATCAGTTTCCGAATTGATTATAGAAATTTCCAGCTTTCGTCACTATTTCAGCAATAGCTGGCCAACTTTGTTGTTCCGGGAAACAACATTGCGACGGTTCCAAATTCGTCAGCGGCTGCCAAGCCGGAGTTCCGCGAAAAAGATCGTCAGAGGCCGGCGCAGCCTTCCGAGCACTCCGCCTTTTGCTCTCCGTGGAATCATGACCAGTGGCGTAGCTAGTAGGTGGACCACCCAGGGGGTTATTGTAGAATAACAGCCTGAAAGAATTAGATAAAAGTGGGGGGGGGGCAGAAGAAAACCCCCTGACCGGTGACACTACTGGTTCTCGTGGAAAGAGGGTAGACAGTGGTGATAGCGTGGGCGTCATGTGACAAAGCGAGGTAGCAACAACGGTTTAAAAGGCTATTGTGTAATTGTCGATAAAGACTAACTTGTATTACGATGTACGAACGATTCCATTCATAAAAGCTACTGCGTATCTTTGCCACGAGATATATGTTCCTAAATACAACACATGAAAGGTAATTATCATACTCTTAGATTCTCAGCATTAATGCATGCTTTCGAGAGTACCCAAATCAAAATTATATTTAACACAATACGGGAATGCTTTTCTCCGCCGATGTTGAGAGTTTGTCTTCACGAGTTTGAAACGAATTAACTGATTTAGGATGGAAGAAGTAAAAACACCACGCGAGGAGTTGCGTATAAAGTCACATGGGAATCGAATGAGGTGAAGTATGCATGTCTATTGACAATCCTTAGTTTTAATTTAGACAACTTCGTATACAATCGTCGGAATTTGTACAACGTTTTTCAACAATATATTCTTATACTCTTCGCACCAGCCCCAAAATGCAACTCTTAGACGCCCCCCCCCCTTTACTTCCCCTTCGTTAGCTACGCCACTGGTCGAGATGAAGATAGCGACGGCAGCGGCCGAGCCACTCACCGCCACCAACAGCACCTAGTTCATGCTCGGCATGGAGCACCACTCACCTGCAACAAGAGAAAGGGAGCGTTAGCTCAAGTGGACAGGTGGTCACGATTCGATTTATGCAACTGCGAAACTTACATCCAACAATCTTACACGTGTTGCACGCTTTTCTCTCAATGGTATAAAACAGAGCCAATTCAATTAACATTCAGATGAATTCCTGTTTCCAATAGCTAGTCTACAAGGGTACACTCACCGACGTACCTAACAAAGTTTCTGCGTACAGTGATTGTGTCAATAAACATCGTGAGCAAATCTCTATTTAAGCAGAGCTTTTAGTGTCCATACTCTTAGGAATGGAAATAATGACACGAACAATCTCTCTGGATTTAATTAATTTGCCAAACTAAGATTCATTTTTAAAATTGACCACACGTTTTTGGAGTTCCTTTCTTCAGAAAAGTGTTACTCCATGTTCAAAAATATCATTTGTCGTAGCATTGTAAGCAGAAAAAGTACTGTGTTCGCCTTTACGTTAGCAGAGTCCTTTGTCATCAAGTTTCAATAACACTGACAATATTTCGAAACCATTCTTTATTGAATAGGTCTCCTGCCACTTGCAGAGATAACGTCTAGCATATAAATCATAATTTACTTATCCCAACCACGCCTCATGAATATACATCAAGAGCAAGTGTTGCAAGTAGGTCACGAATAAATGCAGCCTATCCCTTCACAAGGGGTCATTTTATCCCGACAACAAAGTACAACCTCTGGAATTCCGGCGAGTCTGTCACACTAGCACTGCGACCGAAGAAAACTTATCTCACTACAATCTCACCGAAGCGTGCAGCGCTCCCAAAACAGACCGGGACAAAGTATCGAGCTTTGTTTAACTGCGTTTGTGCACGTAAGAATGAGCGTCAACGCGGCACATAACGGGACAGTTTAATGTATTCCTGGTGATTATCTTCCTCCTCAGAGCGCCCGGCTGGCTGGGGAGGCCGCCGCCGGCCCGTGCGAGGCGGCGATGAGCGCGTCCGCATACGTCACGTCGGGCGGTGGGCGCGGCGGCGGCGGCGGCGGCGGCGGCGGCGAGCACAATGGGCGTACTGCGCGGCCAGGAACGCGTGTCCCGTTCGGTCATGCCACGCCCCACGTGCGCAGTTTTGGACGTGCGTGGTTGCCGACACCCGGGTCACCCTAGTACAAGCCCCACATTGAGAATTTTAGAAGCATAACATCACCTGGCAATTCTAAATTTATAGACTTGGAGAGTGGAAAGGCAAAAAATAACGAGAAGAGTTATTATTTACACCACTTAACAATATTATTGTCTCTAAACAAATACTAGAATAGCAAGGAATTGCGTTCCAAGAACGTAGCATTAAAAAGTTACTAAAATCAGAGTCATGTTAGTTTAGGATACAAATAATATGCTGGTGACTAGTAATTATTAAAAACAAATTTTAAACTCCGATCAGCTTCTTGGTGGCTTTCACGATACTACACCGCAATGTCACCACCACCATTGTGGGCTATTGGTAATGCAATTAGAATGCTAAAGACAATCTTCTTATATGATCAGAGACACCATTCTACATTTTGCTGACTAATTTTAATTTTGGAAGCTGTTCCGATGTTTTCTTTATCGTTTTCTTCAAGCATCAAACCACGAGAACTGACACAAAAGGATTCCACACCGCAAGTCATTTCCGTCTGTATCTAAAAGCAATTTCTCGCGAAAGAATTTGCCGCTGGAAATGGAATAACCCATTATACTTCAACAGCCACTTCTGTCACTGTGAAATCAAAACAAACGTTCTTTGAGAGTTGTGAGAAAAAAACAACAGCGGGTGTCGCTAAATAGGTTATTCGGAAACAACGTTAAAAACAAGCGGATACACGGAAGGATTTCGCATTTCGTTGATTGTGCAAATTACTTGATTGCCTCGTCCTGTGGCACACATGCGCAGAACGATGTCTCAACGACACGCGGAGACATTGCGCCTGCAATAAAAAAAAAACAGTTCCTCCTCAGGGAGAGTCACGAGTTACAATGAGGCTTGTAGGAATGCCTGCAGAATGCGTCAGTTCTCGTATCTTTATCTGAGGGCGGGCGTAAAGTTGGAGGTTACCACTCAAAACTGAGTTAGGAATTGTGCTTTGTTGTCTCTCTATAAAATGAGAAACGTTTTTGTTAGGAATACGAAGGTGCAACCAGAAGTGACAAAGCAACTTGTGAGAGGTTGCACTGAAGAGTTCACCAAAAGATGTAAAACTTGAAGTAATGGTTTTGAGAAGATACAACATCAATCTTCATACTGCGGTTTGGCGAAGAATACTTTGTACAGTAAAGTCATGATCCGTTGTTAAAAACAGATTCCAAAGAACAACAGTTTATCTTCAGAACTTTATAGTTTTCGCGAAGCCAGAGAGTCGTTTTTCGATTCATTTCATGATACTACGAGTGGCAAATCATCCTTCATTCGCCATTTCTTTTCATTCCATAGGGAGAGATTTTATTAAGCATTAACATTCAAAAGTAATGAAATGAAGTACAAATGGGTAAAATACGCAAAACTATTCGTTTTATCAGTGACACAAACTTAAGTCTTACAAATTCACGTATTTTCAAGCAGAATATAAAAATAGAATACATACGAAACGAAACATGGCTCCCCTCCGAATCAAAGTGTTTTTGTGATTTTACGTAAAATTAAATAATTAATAATACTAAGTGCAAAATCCTTTGATCAAGCTTCAAGATTTCTCTGCCCCAACAAAGGTGTTTCGAAGCACCCCAACTGATCCCTGAATAGGAAAATTTCCCGTTTGCAGATGCGTCATCAGGCATACGCGGATTCGTCGAGTAATCGCGGAACCGACAAGAAAAACATCTGAAGCCCCGTATTCCGCGTCGCGCCTGTTGACGGCGGCCGTCGGACGTCTCCGAGGCGCTCGCGCGTTCCGCGGCGTCGCTTCAAACAAAGCACGACCGACAAACAGCGCGGCCAGCAGCTGTCACGCCACGGCAGCCCCTCAGCTGCCGGCCACGCTGAGTCGCGTCACGCCAGGGGACACCGTCCACGGTGCAGTTCAGCTCCGGAAGACATTCTTTGAGTTGAGATAGAGCGAAAGACGTCCTTTAAGATCTTGCTCTCTCGGAGGGAAATTAATCATTTGAGGTAAAGTTTCGGATAAATACCATTTCACTGTTTGGCCTTGAAGATTGGCATAGAAGTGCTTTCAATATGTAGTTCTGTCTAGATTAGATCTCCAGAAGTAAATAGATTTAGGAAACTTAGCAATACCTTTGCAGCCAATTCATTGTTTAGTGCGCACGGGGGGTATGAGAAAGCTTTCCAGTGCCTTTCCAGTACGTATTGAAATGTCTTGTTTTAATGATAGTAACAGCTGGTTAAAAATAATTTTACTGCCTATAAGAAAATAATCATACGCGGAATTTGAGTTCGGAAAGAGGCTTGACACGTATTGTACTCATGAGAAGAATAAACCGTATCACGATATCGCTTTATTTCTCTCAGATCAAACGCAGCTGATGAATGCGTGATATGTGAATTGCAGCGACTATGAATCTACTCTTTGTTGAAAAAATCTTACCAACACTACATAGGGCAGAGTGTACGAAGTCTTGTCATATACAACTTTTTAACAATCAAACGAAAATTACCAAATTGTGACTCTCATACAAGCGTTAAGCTTTTGTCGCCCAGGAGACTTTTCCAATAGACATTTACTAGCACCCTGAAATTGCGAAATGTGCTAGTGGAAAAATACCTAAAGTGCCTGAATATTTGAAATTTAGATCACAACGCATTCTAGAAAACGCAAGCCAGCATTATCCCCTCTCAAAGCCTTCCTACTGCATACAATCACAGCCTGAGCGGCGTTTCCCAAACACAAACCTCATAAAAAGGACGAGGTAATAAGCCTGAAACAACGTAAAACACTGAAGCAAATTCCTTTCTCTCTGCACGACGGGAGGAAAAAACAAAAACCCCTTCCCTCGGACCTTGGCACGACCCAGTAAATCGACTTCTTTCACACACACACACACACACACACACAATTCTGGTAAGTGTGAACGCTGCGAGCACGCGAGGGGAGGCCTGGAGGGAGGGCGGGGCCGGGAGGGGCGGTGTCGGCAGTCACCGCCGCCGGAAGAGAGGCTGGCGGCGAAGCCCAACGCCGGTGTCGCCACGAGCGCGCGTCACGCGTCGCCGTTTTCGCGGCCGCGAGACGGCGAAACGCAAAGAAAAAACTCTGCCCCCGCCCCCCGGTCACCGCAAGGACACCCCCCTTCACATTGTACAGAAGTTTAAAAAAATGTTTTTGAATACATAGGATTCAAAATTATACATGGGCAAAATTATATTTGGTCGGAGTGAATTAAGACATTGGAACATTATTCACACATTAAAACTTATTCCATGATCTATATTTCCCATTTCTATTTCATGGTAGTGAATACATATAATGGAAAATTGTATATGTTAACTTATTTCAAACAAATAACACTTACGAAGGTATTTTCAATAATTTAATGTTTTAAACGTTGAGGCATGCTCAATTTGAAACCATTTCTGTGACAGTACTCGTTGAAAGATGAATGTATGAATGAATTGTTCACATACTTCATTTTATTATTGAACGTAATGTACTATTGCAATGGCTATTACCATTCAATTAAAAAAATAAGGTTTCATTACTTTTTGAAAATGTCCATGACTTTAAAATTACTGAAGTCTTAGTGAGTGTCTTTGATTTTGAACCATAATAAAAGTCGGATATGCGATACAAAGTTGGATAAAATTATCCTGCTGAGATCTTACTCCGACCGAGAAGAATCAAATAAAGAATAAAGTGACAAATCGGTCGCGTTATAGGTAGTACCAAGCAACACTATGAATTTAAGCGAATGAAGCCCTACTTAAAATAAACCAAGATTGTTTTACTACTGATTTTTGTTTGTTTAGTGTCCTACAATATATCCTAGCCGGGTCGATGAAGAAAACGGACAAAAATAACAACAGATCCAGAGAAGAATGATATATTTTATTACGTATGATATGAGATGTCTACATGCTGATATAACCCTCTACGACCTGTGTCTTAACTACAGAGTATGAAAAACCAGTACACAGATCCATTGATTGTCTAATTCAACAGACAATACAACTTTCCGTCCTTGCAGCAGCGGCGAATCTTGTCATTGGCGCCGTTGGATTGCGTCCCGTTGCAGTCACGCGTCCGCTGGAGGCTGCGGGCCGGCCTTGAGGCCCGATCGGACACGGCCCAACACGACTCGACACGCGCAGAGTGGCGCCGCACGCGGCACGACGAGTCGGGTCGGCACTCTCACTGTTAAATTCGCGTGGAAGCAATTCCTCCGTCACCTGATTGCGAATAACTGATTTACTATCGATCTCCACTTTATATTCGCGTCGCACAAATGGGATCAGGAAAATCAACTTGTTTGTGGAATATATACGGAATAGTGGGTCATGGTCACAATGCGGGAGCAAGATTGATTCAGCGGTTAGAGTATCAGTAATGAACGCGGTTGAAATGAGTCCTATTTTACGAACTAATTATATTAGAACACACGTAACTAATTAAGTGTAAAGGTAATGACCTAATGCGAACAACGGTGACTAGCATAATTTAAAAATTGCTCGTAGCACTTCTCCTTGCCCTACTGCTTTCTCCATCACATTTCCTCCTCCCTTAGAGCGTATTATTTCTTTACCAACAGCTTTTTTTAAAAATTGGAACAAAAGAACAGGAAGAAATTTAAATACCAAAACTATGTTTTGTTTTAAGGCGTCTATTATCGCGCATCCACTGAGGTAAGCGATTTCATTGGAGCACTCTTACGTCAAACTCAGGAAAACTTTCAGTACTTGCCATTTAACGTCACGGCAGACACCTTTTCTTACCCAAGAGAACATGCGCACTTTTTGGGAGTGGCCGGGTGGATCCGCGAAAGGTGCCCCGAAGTTCGAAGAGCGAACGGGCGAGGGGCGGAGACGGAGAAAGCGAAATTGGGCGGAGCCCCGCCCTAGACCGGCACGCCGAGCGACTGGCGCCGCAAACTCGCTCTGCTCGCGCACCCACGTCACTGGCGGCGAAAGGAGATGCAGTGGATCGGGAGCGGACGCGAAGGACGAAACGAGCGGACGAGAAAGGAAACGAAACGGATCGGCGCAGAGGGCGGAAATGAAAGAAGATGAACCGGGGTCAACGAATCGAATAGAGCGGAAATTTAAAGCCCTGAGAGGAAATGAAAATAGAAAGGAGCCAAACTAGTAACGACGAATAGAAATGGAAGAACGCATTAAAACACTCAAGAAAGCAAAAGGATCTGGAACAAAGGAACAGAAACGAACTACGAGCGAGAACGAGCTGAATGCCAGGAAGTCACGCGGCCCATCAAGAATGAAAGCCAAGAAACGTGGATGAGCAGATATAAAAATAGTATGGGAACAATAAGATCCAATCGCAAAAGGCAAAGCCGTCGTATGTTTCAGAACGGTGGGGAAATCCCGTTAGCTGACTTAGATCGATGCCGGATCTAATCACCCTTCGGGGGAAGATCACCGCCATCTCTCAATGAAAATATATGAACTACACTTACCTAGTAACCTTAGTAGTTGACGGGCCCGGAATCACTAATCAATCAAATCGAACGGGGAGAAACGCGAAAGCGACCGAACGGGGACTACAAGTTTGAATCGTAACATGCAAGTCGGAAATGAACACTACGCTTTCGAACCCGGACGAACGGAAACGCCAGCGAAGGATCGCAAACGAACAGACGTAAAAAAAAAAAGGTGGGGACTAATTGTAAGTTTCAATCGCAACAGACGAATCGTAAACGAACCGTACGCTTCGAGAGAAAGTCACCTCCGTCTTCGATTCTACATCCACCTCGTCCTCCTGTCGCGGCAACCGCGTGTTTTACGGGCGCGCGCTTTCGCCGCTTTGATCGCTTCGCGCGTGTTCGCGATCGAGGCAGAGGAACGCTCCGGGGGCGAGGAGCTTCCCCGACCGGATGCTGCGCCACCGCCCCCAGCGGCACGAGAAATGCTGCCTCTGCACCGGAGTGAATACCGCCCGGATTCCTCACGAAGAACCCGACAACGAAGGTAGTAGAGGTTCCGTTCGACTGTGAAGACAGGAATTTCATTGGGAGTGTTCTGCGAGTTCCGAACCCTCAGTGTTGAGCGATCCTAACAGTTCTATCATTCTCAAATGACATTCTCTGGAGTACACTTTTGAAACGAGATCGCACCGTCTTTACAACTATGTATACACCTACATTTCTCTACTAATTTGACGCAGTTATCAGCATTTACAAAGGAATACTGATATCTGTTGTATTTATGGAGGTGATAAAACTGTTTATTCAATTATCACTGACTTTTAATACATAATCTTTATTTGATTTGTTTATTTATTCTCGTTCGACTCTATTTCAATACATTACAATACAGAGCTTCCAGGATAAGGGCCATCCTTAAGTCTAAATTTATTTTCTTCTCTGAATTTTAGGTTTCGGGTAATACAGAGCTAAGTAAGAAGGTAGTTGGTGTGTAGATGGGTGAGAGAGATGTCTAGAAGTTAATTAGGTTCGAATAGTTTTTCTGTAAATCTTGATTTAATGCGGAGTCTGTTGTTGTTGGTTAAATATAACAGAATCTCACAAATATTCTTCCTGTGAACACTGCCAAATGTGTTTGATACACCGCTGGAGTGAATGATGGTCAGTGAGAAATACATTTTTGGATTGTAACCAATTTTTTCAGAGAAGAATCGTCCGAATTTCTCATAGTTCCAGTCCAGTGTTTTCGAAAGGTTGGTCCTGCGATTGATTCAGACGGCAAGCGCCGTCATGGCTGGGGCCGTGACACCGCCGCCGTGCTGTCTCACCGGGCCCGATAAAGGGTGCAGTTATCTCGTAATTGCATCGGGCGGCGACGAGATGCGGCGCGGCATCGGCGGCCGCGCGGCTCTCAGGTGGGCGCGTTTAGTATGCATTAAACCACGCGCGATGATAAACCACCCCGTTTCACGGGCGCGTGATAGCACTCTATGAGCCTCGAGGCCGATATGGAAGTATGTTTACAATGCAGTCGAGATTTCTTTCCTTTTAATAGATTGTCTTTTCACGAACGAGTACCCCTCACGAACGAGTACCCCTCACGAACGAGTAGCGATAAATTTACATTAGGGATTAAAATGGACAAAACGAAAAAACTACCTCTAATATTACCATCTGTTGTCCTTTGAGTCCATGGCGGAAAAAAAAATTAAGATTAGTAGTGTAATATACTAGTGGAGGTTTAGATGCTAGAAAAATGATGCTTCGCTCGGAGAACAATAATGTAAACTCTAAATGTCTTATGGAATATGAAGATAACTTCAGCTGGAACCACATGTAGTCATACAAACTTCAACAGTACACACTTATTTTGGGGGTATATAAAATTCTAGTATTCTACTTGATTCCTGTTTTAAACACTATTTTAGGGTAAACGAACAATTTCGATAACCTGACTGAAAGAGGTCAAGACGCAGAAGGAAAAATGAATTGACTCATAAAAACCGGTACGGCCAGAAAAGTTACGTGATCCTCTAGCCTAGTGGGTCATCTACGGAAAGAGAAATTTAGGTTATAGAAGAATTTAATTTGCATGATGAGAAGAGAAAACAGACACGAAATGTCACCTGGTCAGTTTCACTAGCATCAATTAAGCTTCATAACATTGCTAGGTGTGTAGAATAAAATAATTAAAATTTGCAGCATGAAACAGATTGAGAACAACCCTACTAGAAGTGTAAAAATGAAGTTTTGCTTCCTACAGTTCTTTCATTTCACGAGAGGTGTAGCTTTTCTATTAGATATTGAAAGCGAATAACTTGTCCTCGACATTCGATGTTGTTCTTCTATTAATTCGAGGAACTTCTCTCCTCCAACGACACCGACATGAAAGTGACACTCTCCACATGGAATTTCTGAACGGTGTCAGCTCACGGCATGCGCCACGTACTCTCTCATATTGCTGTCTTCCCACGGAAGAACCCGACACTCGCAAAATTTCGTCGCAGGTGTGTCTGACGCTCACCCATTTTCACAGCGTCGCACAGAACCTTCCTCCGACAACCTCATCCCCACCGGAAGAAGCGCCCGACGCGACAACCGACGATGACGACGTGGCAGGGGAACGCGACACAAAAACGCCGCGCCCTCCCGGCAACATTCGCGTCGGGCGCGTTCACAAAAAGCCCGCGGGCGCCGGCGCGGCGGTGACGCCGAGGCGAGGGGAGACGCAAGACGACACGGACAACCGCGACGCGGACGCGACTCCGCCTAGCAGAAGGGAGCGCTGAGTGGAGTTGGAGCTGGTGGCGGGAACAACTGATGCGAAGGGGGCCGCAGAGTGACGGATGAGTCGCTAATGAGAAGGGGGAGACGGTTGTCGCGCCCGCACACCGTTGTGTTATGGCGCGATGTGTGGGTTGGAGAGGACGTAAGGAAAGGGCTCGGAGACAAAGCGGAAAGGCATTATTCAACACAGATCTAAACAAAAGAATTTTGATGATAGGTTAACAAAGCTGTACCAGATGCGAATCAGGGAAAATCTCTCGAAGATCACGGGAAATAAGCGATTCTAAGGGACACATAATCCGATAGATATTTTAGAATTCCTCAGAAGAGTGAAAAAAAAAAAAAAATCAAACTGCTAAAGTAACAACCGTCCGCTGTGAGACTCGCATTATGTCTGTATGAAGGACATTGCGAAGCATCTAAAATGGAGAAGAGATCAAAAGAAAATAATCCACAAGCCAGCAAAGTAGAAGAATTTACACGAGGAACGTCGTACGCGGGAACAAGCTGTATTCATCAAATGACCGCCTGCACAGTTGGGTGACGCACACGTGTTCCTCCCTAGAGGAAGCTGCGTTTTAAGGCCACGACAACGAGGTCTCGGACCTCAGGACTTCATCTAAGTTTTTCGTTTCTCGCTTCCCAGACTCATCTCCACCGACATCGTAAAACAGCTCAACCATCAGCGCCCAGTTGCTGCAGAACAGCTTTCTCCCAACCTCTTAATTCCACGTTCAGGGCATTTCAAGGTTTTAGGCGATGCTAAAAACTCTAAACGAACACGTGTACATTTTCACGAACAGGGTTGCGCAGTGTGAGAACCGAATGGTGTCTCATTAACGCTTAGTGCACATACTCTGAATAGCCGATGTCTGATTTCCATAATTATTATCATTATTACATCATTATTTCGTGAAAATATTTTGAATGGAATAACTCATTTCTCTTCTGCTCAGACAATACTTCAAATAGTTTTGACGAGATGAGTAATCGGTAATTTGATACCGTAGGAAATATGAGAGTTAGTTTCAAGAAAACCCGAGACAGTCGAACACAAACAGTGCTAGGTTTGGGACTGGGAAGCTTGTCAGCGTTTTCGAAATTATCTAAAAAATGTTAAATATAGAGATTCGACATCTGGAATCTAGAAAGAGGTAAATTAATTCTGTGAGTGAATATTTCCACAAAACGAAGTTTAAATTGACAATCTGTTCTTAACGATGATAAAGAGGAACGAGTTCAAGTAGACATGCTGAGAAACTCACTAATATAAGTCCAAATTATCAAGAATCCAACGCATTGTTTTCTTGAGGACGTAGTAATGATTAAACCATGACAAATTTCTCAGGCCCACCTCAGAACTTCGAGGAAACCTGCTAATCCTCTTGTTGCGCATCACACACCCCACACGGGGGCGAGCGGTATTCGACCGTCAGTCCAGCGAACTCCGTGACCGCGAGTGCAGCACCCACCGCTGGCCGGCCGCGACTAATGGCCAGTGTTTTGCGGCTGGCGGGAGCGCCCGCTTCGCGCCAAAGGCTGAGAGTAACGACCCGCAGGGGGCGCTCCTTCTGGGAGTAATCACGGAAACGCAGAGCCGCGATGCCAATCTCCGGCCGCGCTTTTTAGAGCGCCTTCCCACGGCGCGCTTCCTTCAAGGAGCAGAGCCCTTCCGACGCAGCCACCGCCAGAGCCACGGCCGCACCGCCGCCCGCCGTGGAAGGGGGTGGGGTCTGGAGGGGTAGGTTTGGCCGACCCTCCGGCGACGACGAACAAAGGGACCGGAGCAGGTAGAACGCTGCGGCCGTGGCGCAGTGGGAACGCTCCCATTTAAAGCTGTGTTCTGCTAGAGGTGGCGCGTGGCACCTCCTCCGCTTCGCGTAGCTGGAGTTCGGCGTCGTCTGCCGCAGCAGCCGCCACCCGCTGCACGTGGGAAGGCCTCCATTCAAACCAATGCTCTGCTACGCGCGGCGCTGCTGCGAAGCGCGCCGCGGCCGCGCCGTGAGAAGGGGCCCTTACTCCCGATCCGCACCGCGGTGACGAGCCTCCTCTATGCGCCGCGGCAGGAGCAGACCGACATCGCCGCGACGTCAAAATTCTTCCTGGCGTCGTGAATTGAAGACGCTTAGAAATGAGGGACGAGAGTAAGCCCTAGTAGCATCACAGATGTTTCCAGGTGAGAGGATGATAAAATGCTAACTACGCAGAGCTGACGGCTACGTGATCGAGCCCAGCGAACGGCAAGGCGGGTTTCATCAAGTAGTCGCGACGTGGTTGGCTTTTCTCATTACCCCATAACCCGTGTAAACAATATTCCATTCATAATTCGTCTTAGCACTCAACCCTCATGATCACCCCCTCTTTAATCATCCATGCAGTGGACGACTATTGTCATGGGTGTACGCAGCCCAAACAATCAACATTTCTGCTCACCCCTCCGCGACCTCTTTTCTACATATATGAAACATTTTACTACGAAGCAATAAAACGTACCAGGAGAATGAAATATTACAACTTTAATAAAATAATTAATGAATATAATTAATTTTATATTGGACCATTTACAGGTCGAGCTTTAAGATCTACCCCAAATGTGTATGTATTCCAAAACCGCCACCTTAAAAGGTTTGATTGAAATAAAACGTTCGGTTACATAGAACTACGGGGTCCCATTTCGACGTTTTTTGGGGTCACGCCACCCTCCTCGCCGCGAACATGCCTATGGCTCTTGCAAATCATCTCAGGTCACCTGCCAAGAAAAAGGCAATCACAATGGTAAGCCTCAAATCTCTCTCACAGCCATTATATAGTACGGAACAGTATCATCATCATCATCATCATCATGTAATAAGCGAACTTCTAAATTTATCTTTGGCAGGCAATCATCAACGGAGGATCAAAGCGTCCAAGCGGTAACGAGTTCCTCCACAGCCTCTCAGCGGCAGATGAGTGCCGCGACATGGAGGTTCAAATTCTCCGCCGCATCCTCCCACACAAAAAAGCTCTAATACCAAGAAATGAGGACGACCGGAGGTCGAGAAGACGCAGAAGTGTCAAGAGTGAAAGAGAGAGAACAAATTAAGTTTTTCTACATTGCTTTCAACGATAAAAAATGCAATGACAATACGCAATATTTTAAATCCCCCTCCAGCTTTTCTATATACTATTAAAAATGCATCATTTGCTATTGGTCATTTCAAACAAAATCAAATGCGTCGCAAACGTGACGCAACTATTTCACCTAAGTAATGTTCTTGACATTAAAGTGAATGTGTAGTGAAAAATAAAAACAATTAGTCATTTCGACGATTTTTTACTATTCGTTTGCCATCTTTCAAAAAAGCAATCCTGCATATCCTGCATATCCTGTATGACTCTTAGACAGCTGGCATATTTCAATTAAAAAAGATTTCATAGAGGCATTTCTACATTTTGGCAATTTCGTCCATTTCGACGATTTTTTACTATTCGTTTGCCATCTTTCAAAAAAGCAATCCTGCCTATCCTGTATGACCCTTAGACAGCTGGCATATTTCAATTAAAAAAGATTTCATAGAGGCATTTCTACATTCTGGCAATTTCGTCATTGTCAACCTCGAGAGAGGTTGGGTCACGTTTAATGTTTCGGACAAATATCCCCTAGACTTTTCACGCCCAACCAGAGGCGGGGCCGAGCTTCACCAAGAAAGCCGAAATTCCAGCGAGTCTCGCAGCTCGGGTAGGCGTTGTATAGGCGGTCCTCGGCGCCCGGCATCGGCCGTTGCATAACAAGCGGCGCGGCGCGGCGGCTCGCGCCTTAATGCAGACAGGAAGCGGCGGTTTACGCTGATGGGCGGGCCGCGTCTGGGCGGCCGTTTGCCCCGGTTAAGGCGCCCCCTGCCCCCGCGCCGCGCCGCCGCCTCCGCCTCCGCCCCCGCGGTCCTTTCAGCTCCCGCCGCCGGCGCGGCGGCTGTAGAATGCGGCGCCGCACGAGACTATTCGCCCCGGCGACGCTGGCGCTGTTGCCAATTGTTCGGAAGGAATTCGATAACCCGCGCTCCGAAGAGTTTTCAAGGCACATATGCAAGTATTGAGATAAATGTATTAAATACTGAACAGTGGGCCCTAATAGTTCGACAGACATGTTGCTTCCATGTACGCTCTAAGCTGAAAGTTTTTAATTGCATAAAGATGCTTTCGCAGCTATATACACGATTCAGTTAATGATATTTATGGAATAAGATGCCTTGCAATGGACTCAATCTACTAACTCTCGATTCAAGTGACAAAGTCCATTCCAATCTGAATAGTAATAATTGTAAATGAAAGTAAGACCGACGTTATAAATAACGTTTTGCTACTTTAACACTTGATAGAATGTTTTATTTAACATATTCTTTTTGTTAATTTTGAGAATCGAAACTTCTAAATATTTTGAAGAAGAGGTAACCCGTCAAATATTTACGACGAAAAGAATCTCATTAAAGACCTTCACAAAAAGCCAAAAAGCATGATATA
Organism: Gryllus longicercus; assembly: GCA_038098605.1. Lineage (NCBI taxonomy): Eukaryota > Metazoa > Arthropoda > Insecta > Orthoptera > Gryllidae > Gryllus > Gryllus longicercus. The sequence continues at coordinate 765,226 of JAZDUA010000497.1, read as the reverse complement.
TTTTTAAAAAACAGAATGCAGTGACTGTCCTTTATTTTACGATAACCTTTAATATAAATTTACCCCATCAAACTGCTAAACGAAACTCCTTAAATACTTAGCCAGTCATTAGCTGCATAATAAATGAATATAAAAAAGGAATGCTTATTGTAATTTTTGTATCCTCAGCCGTTACACAGAATCCAGATAGCCGCTAATCGAAATCAATATAGGAAAGCCTGCATGGTGTAGATTTATTTCGCGAATTACCCACGCCCTAACCCCACTCCAACGACCGAACTGAGCGCCACGCAAACTACTGAATTGTAGTCGTATGACGATCCAATAACACCAAAAATTCCGATTTCATAGCCACGCGGTCAGGAATTAATTTATTACTTCAGGGGAAATTCTTTACCAAACTCCTATTTGGCAGTATATCGTTAAACCATAATAATTCGCAAAAAGGTGTGTCTTGCTTTAAATGCTCAAATGGAAATTCTGTTATAGAACATTGGTTTCGTGTTTTTCATCCCAATCACACATGAATGCCACTACGTGCGAAAGAAATAAACTTACTGTGTACACTTTAAGCAATTATCATGAAGAAAGCAGTACTTGTATTACATGTCGAAAAAGTTCTGTTGATTTTGACAGCTTTGAACTTGCCGACAGCTTGCAACTTGAGCAAGCCGTTTTTTTCTATCGAAATTTGCTTCAAAATTATTTATTTCCTAAGATATATTACGAAGAAGTCCGTAAAATGTTATACTAGCACTGTAATAATAGGATGCAGTGTGAATGATCACTTTGTGTCAAAGAAAAATAATTTGTGGTGCCTTCAAATGGTTGATTACGTGCATGGTAGGTCTCCGTAACATAAGAACGGTAGCAGTACATACCTTTGTAAAAGAAAGGAAACAACAAGTCGTGTAAGTCATGGCACCAAACATTAACAGAGCATAAATTCTTTTTGCCTGCCACCGGTTCGAGTTTCTTTCTTACCCTTTGACCCAGACATATGAGCAGACTTCACAACGTATCACTCGCAGTGGGTTCCGCACGAGTTAGCAAGTCTATAACCAACCGTACGTGATCATGAAGCGTGTCTTATTACGCAAGTAGTTATTGCGATGGAACGACATGGTCTTCTACGATTGGCTACGGGCAGTGCGGGAGTGCGAATCAGATGATACGTTACCGACCGAATGCCAACCTCCACTCGGCAAAGACTAATCTCTCTTCTTTACATAGCTGATCTCTATTGGGATGTTATTTTACTGGTAAAATAGTACAAACAAGCGTACTGAAAGCCATAATGAGTCTGTGTCATAAATGGCACTATGTTCGTAAACAGTACAGAGTGGTCACCTAGCCCTCCTTTATTTCCTCCCCAGCCCCCGCCATTCTGATACATGCCAAACATTTGAAGTGCAAGTGTTTATAAACAGTTTCGGATGGGTCACAAGGTTACCTTTATCCACTATTTTTCCCCCAAAATAATTCTTCGAAATACTTTATGCAAACTAGATGCAAAAAAAAAATATGTATATTTATTTTAATCAGTTTCAGAAAAATACTCAATACAATTTAAATTTGTTTCATTTCCGCAGGTTATTATAAACATGATTCCCATCATAACCACAAACACGCTTTTGTTTTCGAGTCAACTAACATTACACTTTTACTTTATTGATAGCTATTCTTTCGTCTTATTTGGTCCCCAGACCAAACGGCCAATTTTCCGGAAGTTCCACGCCCATCAAAGGCGGGGCGGCGGCCGGCGAGCTCGGGTCGCTGTGGCACCGACCCGTTCATTTCGCTCGCTTGCGTGATTCCGCGCGCGCACCGCCGCGCGGGGACGGCGCTGTCTTTCACCGCAGGGGGATTTAATTACGTTCGCCGCTTCTGTCACGCGCGTCTCCGCGGCCTCCTCGGCCCCGCCCACTTTCCTCCCAAGCGACGGCGGAGGAGGAAAACACCAAGAAAAGGGAAAGTGTACATTCTGTGCGCCCTCAAGAGGAGGGGTACGGTCCCAGCATCCGAGACAGATGACGGAAGTTCGTTTCGATACTTCAAAAAATGAAGAGCCCGTTTTTTGACGATGTGAATCTAACTTTGTATGTAATGCAAAGGTGTCGAATTGCGTAAAATTCTTTATAAATTTCACACAAACTCAATGTAGATATTGAAATATCCAAAGGTAATGTAAGTAATAAATTTGTTCCCTGGAGACGAAACCAGGGGCGACAAATTGCTTTAACAGCTTCAGTGGACAGTAAGCAACCAGACAATCTGGTATTTCGTCAAAACTTACTCGATCGTGCCTGATTATGTATACTTATTCAGAAATAATTATTTAGAGGACATTTTCGATATGATAATCATTAAGCACCGACGAAAAACCTAACTTCAAGATCAATGTAATTTCTGATAAATCGTATTTAATCGTTTACGAATTACGACTGTGGGATTAACGTGAGAGATCGTAAACTCGAAAACGAACTCTTGAACACTACTCATCATCAATACAATCACTCGCCGCAGGTATACATCATGGTGCTACCCACAGCCCAGCCGCCCGTGCAAGTCAACAATGGCGGGGAACCACTTCCGGGGCAGCGCTGCTCCACAATGGCGGAGGGGCAGCTTCCGGCCCGTCTCGCCGCAGGAAGCGCCCGCACACACGCCCGGTACGCGGCAGCACGGGCGTGCTTCGCGCTCTTGCCTCGTAAAAATGAAAGAGCGTCCCTCATATGCACTCCCCACGCTGCATTACAGGAATAAAGTGGCCCTTGAAAAGGAAGGACTGTGCAGCGAATGAAACACGTGGGGTGTGCACGTGCGGTTCGAGGGATAACTGAAGAACAGTATCCACATTTATAGCGTATTACAAGGGGGGGGGGGGGGCAGGAAGAGTAGGGAAACCACGACGCAAGCACAAAAAGGTTGTAAGTCAGATTGGGAAGAGACACTGTCATATATTCACAAATATACCTCGTCGAATCATAAAGGCTTGTTTACGATAGAGCAGGAAATTGAGTTAGCGCCGACGCCGCGGTAAAACACAATGTTTTACGCTCCGGCACTACACAAAGGTCTCGCAAATATGAAATAGTTTTCCTGGGCATTGTGTAGAGACGCGGAAGATAAAAGATGCAACACAGAAACGAGAAAACATGCTATGTTATTTTGTTGTGAACTTCTCACCTACTTTTACATCCTCACCGGAGACTGTAACAGAGAACCAAGTTCGTGTTTCCAGAGAATACATAAAACAATGCATGCACGTGAACTTCACGGCTCATGATTTGACGTATCTCGAGAAAAGGTGTAATAACCACAAGCAATAATTGTGTAGTATATACAGAACTTAAGAGCGTGATAAACCACGATTAATGAACAAGTTATCGATGAGAAAAAAATGAAGCCTGATCAAATACGCAGATGAGATTCCTTCGAAAATTCGTGTATAACACCACAAAATTTGTAACATCCTTCGCGAAAACGAAAATGAGTCCGATGCAAACGTATTAATGGACTTCGTTCTTCAGTATAAAGCACAATGATTAATTAAAATACGCATATTACACTATCTTATGCGCACTGTGTACCTTCTGTATCAAAACAAACGCAATCACACGCGCGAGACTGCTCCTACGACGCAATTCCTACGCACAAGGTGACGCAGAGAGGAATGCGGACGTCGATTCGTTGCACGCACAAAGAAACGCGAGCGTTCTCTTTTTCGAAATCGCGGCCCCCACGCGCACGGCCGGTCGGCGAGTTCAAGGCGGCGGCGGCGGCGGCGGCGTTCGAGGGCGCGTGCACGGTGCAACACGCGCGAGGCAAAGCGACACTTGGCGGAGAGTGCAAAGCGACCACGGAGGTGGACGAACGCGTACGCGCCGCGCCACACAACTTCACCGTGCGATGACACATCCGGCCTGATTTATTTGGTTGGAACGTCCTGATTTATTTGGCTTCTTTTTGACGGAACGATTCCGCAAACGCGCGCATGCGCTGTGTCGCACCCGCCGTCTGCTAAAGCCACATTGCGCGTGCGTGCGTTTCTTAAAACTCCGGAGTCTTTTTTGAAAAGGAAGCACTTAAATTGGGCCATAGGGTATGGATGTCTAAAATCTCTTCTCTCTTCCGTCTTTTACTTGGTGTGGCAAAACTGACGTCCATGGAAAACGTAATCCGTTTTGCGAGAAATAAACTGATAGATTTGAATATTTCCTATGCTTACTTTGTTACACCATTCTCATTATTTCATTCTTAGTCCACTATTCTGATGTGTAGCCTTCTCTGAAAGAATATGATCAATGCAAAACATTTCACATCAACAAGTTAGCAGAAACCTCTCGAATCTGATCCAAACGAAAATGCAGTGGAACAAAATACGACAAGCTGCTGAGGTAATAGAAAGTACTAGTGGATAGGAGGCGAAGCCACTCGTATGGAGAGCACTAACGGCTGGGGCGGAGTCAAAGATCTTTTAACTATAAAATGCAAAGACGAAATTGGTAAGAACACGTGATCGTACATCGTGAACGCATCTCTGTCGTGTCGCAAAGGGAGTAAGATATTAGTCAATAATAGTGCACTATTCTCTATCGACCACAGAACAGCGAGAAGTGGGCCACTGGTCAAGGTCGTCACTCGCCAGTCAATGACGGCGGCATACATTTGTACTTTTTATTGCAATTCGATCGTCGCGTTATCTCAACGCACACAGAGCAAGAAGTTACTTATCTGCTGTAAAAAAATCATTCGTAGAGGTACAAACAATCAGTGTCAAGGATATCATAGAGTCGACAAACACTGTGTATCTGCAATATAAAAACATGCTGGTTTCCCAATAGAGACATTTACGAAAATAATTTTTGTTGCAGGAGTTAATCATAGGCAGCTTTCTTCACAGTCGGAATTGCTAGTAAACTTTCCGACTTTTGTCTCGCAACGCACTTCAGACGTCTTCCCGGCGCTTCAGGGACTCTCGGATTATTTCTGGCCCCTCGCGAAACTTCCTCCTATGCGCAACTACGCTTCCGCAAGCGATGTTTCTGGAAGGAAGGCAGTTGTTGATTAAAATCACAAATTCCGGGGAAGGCAGGCGTGCCGAGACAGGAAATGAAGTGCTTGAAGACTATGACAACGGCGAAAGAGGAAACTTTAAGAGAATGTTTGACAGCCATGGGAGGGTACCATTTGACATCGAACTGAAAGTAAGGAATGTGACGCTACCCCATTTAATATAATTGATGCCTTCATTTGATGTGCATGAGAAGACACTAACATCTTATAACCTTCCAAACAATACATTTTTTTATATAAAAACTTAATTCAATTAAGTAATTCTTGACAAAATCTTAGTACATAAAATATGAAGCGTCAGCGTTTCACTTCGCAGTTCTCATATCAGTAAATAGCACGTGAATGTTATTAATACGTTATTGGGAATTTTGCAAGAACATCCAGTTACATATTTTTTACACTTAAGAAGCTCCTACGGCTTTAGTAATTAAGGCTTTTAAATTAATCTCCATTCTAACTTTTGGGATGAGAAGCCCACCGGCTCCAGAGGGCAGCACGGGGCCCAGGAGTCACAGAGGGATTGGCAGGACGTGACGAGCTTAAACACGGCGAGGAGGGAGGGAGAATACCCGGAACAGGCTGGCGCTTCAAGAGATAACCAGCAATCAAGGATAGATTAGGATGAACACACTTCGAGTGACCCGCAGCCCTGCTTCCTGCAGGGGCAGGAGTTAGCTGCCACTGCAGTATTCCCCACTTCGAAAAGGGAAAATGAGTCCGGAGAACTCAGGCTGTCGCTGGAATCGACCGCGGGAAGGTCGCTCCCCGTGGCACGTTAATCCCTTAACGACAGCTCATTACGACGGTGTAGGGTGGGGGCAAGGGGGAGAGGGGAGTAAGGGCATCAAGGGGGCTGCAGTGTGTGTGTGTGTGTGTGTGGGGGGGGGGAGACCCGCAGCGCTGATAGCGCGAAGTGGGTGACCCGGACGCGAGTTCTGCACGACCGGTGAAACCGCGGGGGCGGGATGGAGGAGGGGGGGGGAGTTTCACCGCAACCGATGCCTCGAGGCGGAAGGGGCGGCCTGCGCCACCACACACGCCACGCCCCCGCTGTGACCACCAGTCGCTCCTGCCTCACCCACTTTCGTTCCGAGCTTCCTCAACCGTTGCCGGTCGCCTTTTCATCTGAAGCTCAGAATTGTAGCCGATATCACAGCGGAGGGAAGGTATGTTCCGGTGACAAAGACGAGAAAGGGAGAAAGTTAGCCGGACAAAGAAAAGATAAGAAAACACCCGTGGAGACGGAACCAAACGAAAGGAGGATAGGGAAAATTATGTCAAATAACGATATGAATAACTAATCAAAACGTATTTACAGGTTCCCTTTCACGCACGCTAACAGGATTCCATGAAGAATATGTGGGGTAAACTTAATACTTCACAAACTTTTATGCTGAAAAAAATGCACAAAGTAACATTTTACTAGCAGAAGGTCTACACCTCCATGTGCGGCAATCATGTGCAGATATTTGAGTGAATGACGAACAGTATCTGAAAGTTTATCCTTGCCCACACAACACAGCAGAAAAATCTGAATTTATCAATTAATAAATCGAGTTAACTTTTTCACCTACAATTTCTCAAATCCAAAAGAACAAAGGGGGGAAAAGGAGCGAGAGATCAGCTTTCGTTGCTGTGACAGTCGACAGAAAGGTGCCAGCAGGCGATACTCCGGCGCGTCTGCGAGCAGTATCTGCGAGAGCGGCGAGGGCGGCGGCGCGACTGTCGCGTTTGTATGGTAATGCGGCCGCTCAGGGACCGCCACCTGCGGCATTTCGCAGGGCCACGCCACGCCGCGCTGCGCTGCGCCGCGCCGCCTCTCCTCCTCCTCAAAGGGCGGCCTGCACAAAGGAGCGGCCCGCCGGGCCCTGTTCCCAGCAGCAAGTAGAGCGAGCTCTTCTGGAAGACGACGCCCGCGGCCGTCGCCGTCGGCGAGGCATTCAAGGAGAATCAGCCGTCTCCGCCACTGCCGCCTTCACTATCACCACTACCACACACTGCTCGCCGAAAGCCGCTGGAATATAGCGAGTCTGCACTCCGTAGCTGTCGGTCTAAAACCACAGCTCTTCTTTCGCTACGCACAGACGTCTTTTGCGAGGTCCGTCGTTTTGTATGATTATTTATTGAGAACCGTTGAGGCAGGAACTGAGGTGCGAGTTGGAAGTCAACGGATTTTCGAATAATATACAGGAAGAGAATTGTAAAGACCCAATAAACTTTCTCCGCTTTGACATATTCGCGAAGACACTTTACAATAAATCCATTTTCCAATCTCGAAAAATTTTACTTTTCAGAAAGAATGACGTAGAGAATACTGTATTATTTTTGCCTGCGTACAGATTGATTGTCAAGCTTTGACAATCAAGTTCGTTCGTTGTAAGATTCAACTAAGAAGGGACCGCTTTGACATGTTGGCTTCTCCTGGCAACCAAACCAAGTTATGTCCGTGCGCTTTATTACTCACGAGTTACTATGTGTTCGTTTGCAGATGACTCACTTGTAAATAACTTCGACACTTCCTCTTGCAATGCACCGATAGTCTGACATGACGTTCATTTCTTTCGCGTTTAGACAAACTGGTTCCTTCTTTGAGTAACTTCTCTATATAGTATGCGTGGTGAGTTTGTGTTGTTTCGTCGTAGTGTCATTGCTTCCCCCTCCCCCCGCCGGCCTCTTGGCAGAACGGGCGGCAACCTCAGACGAGAGAAACCATCTGATAAGCGCTCCTAGCGCCGTCTGAGACAAGATGACATGGGCGCTGTCTGCTTGACCTAACCTTTCCATGAGTCGCGCGCATCGCTTTTCCTTTCCGACGAAATCACGCTAACGCTCGCGCCAGTGTGTGATGCGCGCCGCTACAGCCGCTACTTTCGCTCGAATAAAAGTGGGTCGATTTCCACGAATCTGTCGCCGACGACTGAAAACGGCAACACTTGCACCGAAATCTTATGCGTATCTGTTTTAGTCGTTGCTCAGCTGGGAGCGTTGCGAAATGGTGACAGTACTATTAATTCGAACGGGCAGACGCGTTGCCAACAACTCTTAGCCACTGCTTCACTGTCAGTTTGCGAAGGCAGAACTGACAAGTAAATTACAAGATCATTTTGATCTTCAGGTTCGTACTTTGCAGCCAAAACAACAATATACACATGCTATATGCTATAAAACTTGCCTATTTAATATATTCGTGAGAAATATTTCTTGTATGTACGTTGCAAAATAAACAGCGTTTCTTCCCTCGCATATGAAAAATCGCCCCGAGTCCGCAATTAAGCAAGCGTATTCAAAGTAGTTAGCGCAATGTCGTTCATCATTCTGACGTGAAAGAGGAGGTTAAGGACAGTAGCACGAGGTACGCTCTTTTTGCCGGTAGTCTGCTGATCGTAAACCTAGTTCCATAGGATGACCCTTCCGCTGTTAGAAGCGTTACTCCGACTTCCTATAGTATATTACTGCATGCAAGATAAAAGACCCTTAATGAAATAATCTATGTAATGTATATTACTGCATGCAGTTAAAAGACTCTAAACGAAATAATGTATGTAATGTTCATGAGTAATTGTAAAATATAAGAAAATGTAATTTTCTAATATTTTATGAAAAATTTTATATTAATGCAAAACTTTGAAAGATTGAATAAGTTGAACAAGTATTAATAAAATGAAAAAATAAGCTTATTAGTTTTTTGAATATTTATTTCCTTGTTTAAAATTATTTGTCTTTCACGAGATTGAATTGCAGACATTCAAATACAATTTTTGAATACTTATTTGAACGACACGAAGGACAATTTGGACGAACATAACGCGAAAAAATAAATAAATTTAAAAAATATATATCTAGGAAGGGTCCTTCAGTATAATTAAAAATAAAAATGAAAAACAACGAAATTGGAGATTATAGAGGATGTAGACTGCAGTATTCGTCGAAACAATGTTCATTTTAATTGCGTATGAAAAATACCAGACGGCCCTCCTCCCACAGCGAAACCTAGAACGATAATGGTTTTGTAACTCTGACATGGGTACTAGGTCGTTTCCGCGCACGTTATCTCACGCCCAACTCTAAAAACATTAAGTGAAAGAGGTCTTCCAACGCATGGTCTCTAATCTAGCTAGCATTTCCCTAGGAGCTTACCATTGGTTTTGATGGGCCGTAGTAATTCAACAAAGCTTCATACATTGTCGAAAACTCAATGCATATTCTCTCTTTTTTTAATAAAAATCAGTCATTTTCCATATGCAGCACTGTCTCCCCTTATTTAACGTCATGGGAAGTACACCTCTCAGGAGAATTGTGTAAGATTTTCAGTTCTTAAAAAAACGTTCGTATCACGCAGATAAAGATGATTCATCCGATATTCTGCTTAAAGATTTCTAGGTGTTTGCAATATCAACCAAAGATAAAGTGCTGTATTAAGTTCATTTCGGAGGGGAAGTAACTATTGATGTCTATGATGCCTTCCGAGTATCACGGAGCGATTGTTGTAGGAAATTTCCGCGAATAACAAAAGCCGATCAACTCGGTTGCCCGTGGTGAAACTACTAACTTTCCTGTCTCAAGACCATTGTCCCAGAACAAAGGTAACCAAAGTGGCGGTTAGCATCAAAGAATTGAAGAGGCTTTCAGCCTTGAAAGAAAGAGTGGAAGAGTAGCAACAAAAGCCATGGTCTCCCTACCCGTAACCGCGCAGTTAATCTGGTTTGTCAGCCAAAGAATTTAAAAAAAGTGAACATGATTCAGTATAAAATCAAAGTTAAATCCAAAAAGCTCAGTAAAGCTATTTTTACAAATGCAAACTGACCCTTACCGTCATTTTCAACATTATTTCACCGATACATTATTGTACATAGTAAATTAAATAAATAATTAAAAAAATGTTAGTACTTTCATTGTCATCACAAAATATGCCTAGTTATCATAAAAAAGAAAAGAAAACATCAAATACAAACTACCAACACACATTTTATCATTTTCCTCATGTTTTGCTATTAAAAACTTCGAAGCGATTGAATGCCTGATGGTTTATGGTCATAAACTGATTCGTTTTGCATTCGAGCACAAGCGACAGTGATAGTGATAGTGATAAAGGTATACACAAAAATATAATTAGAGATAGAGATGATTATATTCACAGTTAATAAACCACAACAGTATTTACGTCTATATGATTTTCCGAAGTCTAAAACCGGATTGTTGGATACGATGGCCAGTCCTTGACACGTTAAGAGATGCTTTTTGTCCCCAGAATATCGTCCGTTGCTTCCTCCGTCAACAGTCTATTTCGATGCGCAATTAAAAATAGACAGATCGATAGTGTGTACTCTATAAATTCACTTTTTTCTTTCAAAAGAAATCTGCCGCCTTTGATTATTCGGTGCATGCTTACTGAAGCAAAGTAATTGTTGATAGAATACCAAATGATCCTTTCCTAATTGCGATGTGGCGCAATTCGACCCTGCCGTTTGATTCCCAGTTAGATAAAAGGATTCAGTCTTGTATACCAGAAGAAAACGCACGAGCTTAGTCCTGGGTAGAACATGTGACAAATCTCTGCTCTATAATGCAAATTTGTTGAAATGAAACAATTTTAAAAAACGCCATTGTATTAGGCGTTTAAAATAATGAAATCTATAATACAAGTACGCATCGTAGTCATTTACAGTGTTTACATTTTAAGTAGTCAACAACAAAATTTCTATAATATTAAAGTGACCAATCGTCGTCCTTTAGGGAGGACAGTCCTCCTTTCGTAGGTTCTATCCTCCCTCGAAGGCGCGATTAGGTCGACAGATCAGACGGATTCCTGCCGTATTCAGTAGTTACAGCTTCATTATTTCATGTTTCTGGAGTAATCAGAAATCATGCTAGGAAGTTGATTCTCTTCCTGCAGCAAAGAGTAGCATATTATAGAAATTTTGTTGTTGTTGTTGTTGTTGTTGTTGTTGTTGTTGACTTAAAATTTAACTCTGAAATGCCCGTTTCCCTGATATTTCGTTCACGCAATACGTAGAGTGGAAATAATGGCCAATTATGTATTAATTCCTCAATATTTTTTCCTAGTGTGACCATAATATTAACATTTACGAGGATTCAATTATATTGCCTTGACATTAAATTAACATTTTATGAAATATAAAGCGACCACAAAAATAGGATTACACGCTGTACTGTGCCGTGCGAGAACCGTGATGCCGCCCAACCGGCTTTGAAAACATCACGCCAAACAAATGAGTATTTCAGTAAGTGACGTTTGATCTCCGCCGTCTCGTCTTACCAAGATCCTAAGATGCGTAATTTCCGAAGGTCATGTACGGCGCATGCTCCGCATCGCCTGTGTCGATTCGCCTCTGTTCCACGGCCCCCGCGATTCCCGCCAGCGAGCAGGAGGAGCGCAGTTTCCAAGGCCTACCTCCGCCCACTGGCGCGCTTTCACCCATTCATCCACGGTCCCGGCGGGACGCGACTTGCAACAAGGGGCGCACAGGAATTTCTGAAACCGCCATTATCCGTTTTTGTTCGGCGCTCGCGGTCACCTTTCTCCAGGGGCCTTTCTACGCGATCGCACGGTGACTGCGAACCCTTCCGGACACGGCTGAACGAGCGAACGCCCGCGCGCGCGCGCGCGCGCACAGACACTGCGATTTAATTAACGGATAAGGCCGGAGAAATTTTGGAATTATCGAAGGGTGGAGACGTCGTCGCGGAAGTTCCACTAGCTGGCCACAGGGATAGGATACTCGGAAATAAAGATATTGATACCACATCCAACGACGCATCGTTGTTGGTACAACGCAAGACAGTTGATCATAAAGGAAAGTGAAGTGTTAATGAATGTTGGTTTGGCATGCAACTACCAGAGAGAGAATTCCACTGATGTTTAATGCAACTCGCATCTCTACACTGCAGTAACATGTCGGCAGCGAGTCGGAAGTACTGTAATTACAAGAGCGAGAGTTGCATTACCTATCCCAGTGTAAATCTTTCCTTCCTGTGATTTCTCTTGCACTCTTTGACATGAGCAAATGGAAACATTTTTGAGAGTAGTCGGAAATGTTTAGATTTCTTAGACGAGCATTTACAATTTAACCACATTACATTTTGTTTCCAGCTATATACCTGAAATTACCAAGAATCAGTTCAAAGACAGATCTGAAAATCTCAAAACTGATGTTGATGGTACGACCGGCAAAAAATGTACATATAAGTATCATGAAATTCAGAGTTTTGATAATTAATTGCTAAGAGGAAATAAACAGCAAAGAGAGAAACAATGAAACAAAAAAATATTTTAATAGTGAATTAATTGTTTCCATTGAACTTGTTCAATTCCAGAAAAATTCAACAAACGCAAAATATTCCTCACAGTTACGTTCCCTTTTCTCGCTTGAACTTTTATTTCAGTTCGTAATGACTATCGAAAATATTCGTTTATCGAAAACATTTTTTTTTCGGGAAACTTTTTTTTTTTTTTGTGTGCATTGAACGTTCTGTAGGAAATGTTGACGAAATCAAATGTAATGTTGGAAGTAAATTGGAATTTGTATATCTGAACATCACAGTTGAATATTTTTCCCAAATCAAAGCCATCTGTATTTTTCAAAACACGATTGCATTGTTTGTCACAATTGATAAATCCACGTAAACAGTTAATAGATAACGAAATGAGAATTATGCACAACGATTCATCAGACGTTTTCGCCAATCAGTACCCATTGTTAACTTACATGTCATTCAAATAACCAAAATACCTCAATCCATTGTGGACGCTTGTCCCCGGAACGGAAGTAATTCCCGTGAAGCATTTTCACCCGTGATCATTATTGCCTCCCCCGGGCGCCCGCCAGCCCAACTGGGCCATACACACCCAAGACAAGAGTGACGCGCGAGATAGCCCTGTCGCTAACTTACACCACCAACCCGTACAAAACAGTAAAACGCAAATGCGTGCGCACTGCAATTACACAAACACGCCGCCATTAGAAAACAAAATCCGTTAGAAACTACCACAGTCTCATGTTTATTTCGTTCGATTGGGGAATACCAATTTTCAAGAAAATCCGCAGAACTGTTTAGGCGCTAATGTTGACCACAAACGGCCGGACAGACACGGCGTCTTGCCGTCAATCAATTTTTCGGTATCAAGGACCCACAAAACAGAATTCTGGCCAAACCACGTGTGTGAAGATTTTTTTTTTCTTTTTTTTTTTTCTTCCTTCCGCAATAGAACAGGAGATATCCACTTTTTCGTTACAAGGACACGGCAATACGAGTTTTTCTGGCAAAAATTCGCAGTTTTCTGGTGCACAATTACATAACTTTCTCTCCTTACGAAGGACTTCGTAAGGCGAGAAAGTTCCCGGGAGGCGCGCGCACCGCGCGAGGTCAGCCCGGGAGAGACGTTGTCCCGGAGCGGAGCGGAGCGTGCTGCGTCGGCCGCGAGAGGTCGAGAGAGCGCGGGCGGCGGGGGCGGCGAGGGCGGGCGGCGGGGGCGGCGGGGGCGGCGGGGGCGGCGGGGGCGGCGAGGGCGGGCGGCCGATCCGGCGACGGCGCCGCGCCGCCCCGCCCCGCCCGCGACACGGTTCACCGCCCTTGCTTCCGGGGCGTGCATTTCCATATGAATCGGGGAGCCCGCCCGCCCGCCAGCCAGCTAGCCCGTTGCTGCCGGGGGCGAGCCGCACCGAAGCGACCCTCTGGCCCGCGGAGGCCGTTTCCCCCAAAAAACGTTCGTCCAAATTGAAAACCGCCTCGTGCGCTCCCCGCCCGTGTGGGCGGGTGCTTCGCGCGCGTAGCGCTGCGGGGATTACAGCGCGCCTGCGATTTATGCCCCACAAATTCCCCTGCCCCACCGAGGGCCTCTCGGCCAGACGATGCTCTCTGCAAGATTCATCGCCCCCCCTCCCCACTCTCCTCCCACCACCTCTCGAAATGGGGGATTTTTACGCTGTCGTCGATCAGCGATGTGGATTCCTCGTCTGTCTGCACCGCGGAGGGTGAGGCTGAGTTTCCTACACGTTTCGAACGATTTGGCAGGGAAAAAAGCTCTGTGAAACGTCAAGGCAAATGTTTCGTTTGCTGTAGGTTCTCTTTCATCACCATCACTATCGCATGCTATTACTTGCAATGTTTGTCGAGTTTTCCCAAAAAGTGATGAAAAACAATTGATAACAAAAAAGTTACGTTCTCTCCAACCTTTTGTTTTTTATTTCGAACGTTTGGTTCGGTCAATCAACCCTAGTGAATATGAAAGAATCGGGAACAATGTAGTCTTCGTCATGAATGCCTTATGTATGGCCACCCAGAATACACAAAAGTTATATTTTTTCCATGGTTTACATACAGTGCCGACTTTAATATGTCAACTTCTCAACTTCACATTAAAATTTTGAAGTGAATGATTCCCTTCTTCCGGTCAGTAAAGTACTCTGAAATCCTGATGCACGAGTTTGAGACATCATTTTATCCTAGTATGTTGAAAATTCATTTTGAGTGATTGGTCGGAAGCACTTAGAAAATACTGAGTGCCGAATTACTCAGTGCAAATATCTTTAAATAGTAGACCTCGCAATTTACAATCACGATATTGCATTTGAATTTGAAAAATTGACGTGTTTTAAAATATACTCTAAAGATGTTCAGCTGTGAAAAAAAAAATTAGTTTAAGATATAGAAAGAATTTTTAATTTGTATATTGTCGAAATACTTAATTATTAAACATTCAATTTTTTGTACATATTGTAACACAGTACCCAATTATCCGATCTCCAAAACTTTTGAAGACAAAATGCTCCCTAAGCTTCGATACTACAAATACACAACGCAAAACACCAAATGTGAGTAAAGAGGAAGGTACTCGAAAACACATATTGACGTCTTCTGCTAACTAAAGAATGGCATTACTATAAACGTTTCATGATGGGGACTCAATCTAATTAAGTTCCGGAGTAACAATTGTTTGTTGTTCACATCTTTGACATCTGATCTGTCGGTCCACCCGAAAAAGTGACACAGCTAAAACACTGACATTTGAGTTAAGTAAAAAATATTTGAAAAAAGTTTTATTTCTAGGAGCAAAATTTCATAAAGATTGTTCGTCAGACAGGCGGAATTTCAGGCAAAACACTTCTTTGGTCGCAAAATAATGGTTGTCACGATAATACCGCTGGTCTTCAAAATGGCATTTTGAGATGTGTCACTTTCGGTTTGCACCGCCCGTATGGGTGTCGTATTCGTCAAAGGCTCCTTGTCCTCGGGGTGCTTACCCTGAGGCGCGGCATGGACGCAGCCCGCATCATCGAATCGCGCCTCCTGGCTGCGCGCTGTCTCTCGCGTTCGCGCCGGAGGCCGCGGCCGTCGCTGCTAGGCGTCGGCGGGGGTTGGGGTTGAGCTTGGGTTTGGGCCTGGGAATGGTTCTGGTGCGGGGGCGTGGAGGCCGGCGCCGCCACCGCCGCCGCGGGCAGCTGCAGCAGCTGCGGCCGCTGCGGCTGCTGAGGCGGCGCCGCGCCCGCCAGCTGCCGCACCGCCACCAAGCGGCACGTCCTGGCCGCGTCGTCGTCCGTCACCAACACCATCACGCGCTCACCACACGTCACCACTCGTCGCGACACGAGGCGAGGCGATGCGATTCTCGTTCGCTTGTCACTACGAGCACTGTATCCAACGGGTCACTGGGGAGCCCCGACGGACGGGGAAGTGGGCGAAAGGCGCCTCCACTCACATGACGAGAGAGAGCTCGCGCGCACACACAAACGACCAGCGCCGCGGCCCGGCGTCGACTGCTGCGGGCCGCCGCCGCCGCTCCCGCGCGCGCCGCCACCGTCGCCGCTCTCCCGCGCGCATGCGCGCCGCCCCGCTCGATACGCGCGCAGGCCGCGGAGGCGGTGGAGGAGGCGGCGGCGGCGGCGGCGGCGGCGGCGGCGGCGGCGGCGGCGGCGGCGGCGGCGGCGGCGGCGGCGGCGGCGGCGGCGGCGGCGGCCTGCTTGCCCCGGCCCGCCATCGATCCTGGGGCCGGGCGCGGCCGCTCCGGGTCCGGCCTTCGAGGCCCGGTCGAGAGGGCACGGCAAGGCACCTCGCGGCACTTTCCTTTTCTTTCGCCGCGCCCGACGAGCGCTCGTGGAATGCGCGAATGGTACTCGAGTTGCGCCAACCCCTCTGCGTTAACGCCGGCCTGCCCGTTTAGATGTTAGGAATGCTGAATGCTTCTTTACTGATTACAGTCTGCTCTGCAGTCTCTGCTGTGACCTCATGTGAAAGAACGTATAGAAATATCCCCTTAAGCTTCTCTTTTGAGCATTTTTCCATCAACGAATCAATATCTATTCAAAAGCTATTATTCGTTATATTGTTGATACACTCTCCATTTCATCTCATAAAAAAACGTTTTGGAATTCTTCCCTGACACGTGTCTGTCTATGCCGCAATGTACGATTAACAATATAAGAGATGCGAAATATTGAAGTATTTACCCTACCAATACGGGAAACAAGAAGTATCCGAATACCTAACGGAAGATTTTAAACTTCACGATCCTGCGGGCGCCACACCCTTGAGGGACACAGCAAAATTAACAATTTCCAAAATTAACAATTAGTGAAAGGAAATGGGCCTACATGAACGAATTTCACGCTAACTTTGCATTGAATTTTCATCAGGGGGGTGTCAGATTTGATTACGGCACGCTTCCCTCCAAGAGCACACACTGCCGCAGGCCCTTTATCGACGTTACTAAAAACATAAACGAAGCAGCTGATCCGAGTTATCGTCTCGCGATTATCACGCACGGTAGCCCGGGCTGCTGCATACGCGCGTCAGATACACGCACCCTAGTTGGCAGGATTGATGAAATCTCGACCTACCCAACGGCCAGAGGTGTTATGCAGCGATGCTAATCGACTGGATGGGCGTCGCAAACGCGGAAGAGGAGTACACTGCGTTCGCGAATGCACGTGGCAGGAATCATGCTCCGTGAACGGCACTTTATTATATAGCAGATCGCAAGCGAGCAAAAATGCACTCTTTACTCACACATAACATCCGCAGTTTTTCACAGAAAAGGGGAAGAAGAATAACTATACATGTTTGTAATGCCGCGTCATGTCTACAGTCAACTGTGTAACGGACTGAACATGGCCGCAACATGGCCGAACTCTGCCAATTACACATTTAATGATCAGACAACATATACCTCACTTAATTCCGTGATGACAATGATACTCACGCATCATCTCAGTACGTTTGTAACGATCAAACCCTCAGCAGTCTGCCAGTTTCATCCCAAGAGCTCAACAGCGACCGCATTCATCTTACCTGAAACCAATCCAAAGGGAAGAGAATATTCCAATATTCCTGGCCGTTGATGCAATTCAGGTGAAACTGTAACTGTCACACGACCGCCCTGCCACGACGAACTCGAGACACCAAGCTGGAGGCGTGATTTTAAGAGGCCACTGATACGCTGCACTAAACGTTGCGAATTATTTCACAAACATTCCACTTTCAAAGAGAGAGGTGTACGTGCTCTCAGCCACGCACCTTCCGCGAAACTCCCTTGGGAACTGCCCTACCTACACTTCTACCTCAGAGGGGGCGACAATACGCGGAGGCCGCCGCTTCAGCGCCCTCCACCGGAGGTTGCGACGGGGCACAGTGCGCGCCCCCACCACCCACAGAGGACAAAACAGCATCTTACCACTGTATACCACGGTCCATTGGAAACTCCCGATACATTTCAGTCGCGAAGAGACGATGGAATTTATCTCTAAGTTTCCAGGGCACGAGTGGTATTTAATAATGAGATTATGGGAAACGAATTATGGGTTTCGAAATTATACAAACACTAAAATGCTTGAAACCCAGGCTTTCAGTGCGTCCTATGACTGATTTATCATTGCTAATTATTGATCTGCAGAGATATGATAAGACAAATCGAAAGTAGGTAGCGATTGTTGTAAATACATCGCCATGATAATACCACATGCATTGTTAAACGCAATTGGTGTTATGTTATAAATGGAAAAGAGTTAAAAACCTTGCATCTTACATTATCGGTATCTGTTCAACCCTTAGATATCGTCAGCAGAGTGTGTCAGAAATAAGTGAGATATTACAGAAAATATATTTTAAAAATAAATATACACAGAAGAGGCAGCAGCAGCAAGAGAAGAAAAAAGAAAACTAGAAATTTAAAATTAGGAAACAATCGAAAATAAAAAGAAAAGCAAGAAAAATAAATAAAAGAAAGAGAAATGAGGAAAGTGAACCAATTTCCATCCTGGCAAATGGAAGTGTGAGCCACTGCGCGTGGGCCCCGCGCCGGGGGTCCCTTGCCCCTGAGGTGCGCGCGAAACGGCCGCGGGGCGGCGCGAAGGGTGAGCTCCGACCGCCTCCTCCAACGCATGAATGGGAAAAACCTGTTTGGGCGCCTGGCTGCGCCTCGCTCCGCCTCGCGGCCGTGGCCCGTATTCGGGAACGCTCTGCGCGGCGGCGGTGACTCGGCAGGGCAGGTGGGCGAAAGTAGCCGCTTCTTTCTGCTACCGGAGCGCATTTACATAGTCGCGGCGCCTTCCCCTCGGGAATCATCCCAAACGGCGGCGCGGCCTTTAGCCTCCGATCCTCGAGGACTTTCAATTTTCAGAGGCTTTCGTCTTCAATTGCTTAAAGCCATGTGACCGTGAGCCGTCAACAAAAAATAATTATACATTTTTGAACCGGCTTTTATATGAATTAAGTAGCAAGTTTTTTAGATAACTGAAGTGACATGACACCAATATCCAGTAAATATTCAATGGAATGATAATCCTAACAATTAACGGCATTAAGACACTCAGAAACAATAGACCCGTTCTTCACATAAACCTGTGCGCAGTGACCGGTACCAACCACGGTGCGCAGTGACAAGCGTCGACAAGAATAGTCTACCCCTAGACAGTTTGCCTTGCTGGAAGAAAATCCCCACCAGGGACAATTAATCTATCAAGTAGGTGCCTCATTTATGGTTCCCACACTTTACTATGTTCAAATCAAGTAAAAGGAGAAAAGAAAACTTTCCCCACGAGCGTTTAATAAGGAAAGCAGTTGATGAAGTCCTCGCGTGATGGTGATGTGCTTTCCTTGCGCAGCGGGGAGCAGGGGAGAACCGTTTTCGGCATAATTAATTTGGGTGCCATTTAAAACAAAACCCAAGAATGAAATAGAAGAGGTATGGCGCCTGACACGGCGCGCACTTTACTGCCATTTCAATAACAGATTAGCCACGAACCCCAATCGTGGTGCAATAAATCATTGAGCTCTCATATATAAGAGAAGTAATAGCACAGTACCATAATTTTCCATTAAGTTATGTTTAGAAAGTTTGCATTTCAGTGGTAGTGAACTCAAAGTCGTTGAAACGGTTTGCTCAATTACATAGTGTACATATTACATATTAGATTCTAACGCCAGAGAAATTATAGCATTTGTGATAAAAGGAACGGAAACAAACAAGTTTTTATAGCCCATAAGCTAAATATTTCAACTTAATTTGAAATTATTCAGTATTGCACTGTACTTAAATGTATTTCGCAATTTGATGAAACAGCCTTTCCCGGAAAGGATTTCTTGGGAGCAATGTTATTAGAAGCACTGTATTACCGATTACCGATTAACATTACCCAGAAAATAAGTAATACAACTGTCATTCCAAAGTCGATTGTTCACTGTATTCGCGATTAAATTTTACAGACATTATCTAACACAGATGGCATTTGAATTCTATCCAGATTCTCCACAAACTTGTTAGATGCAGGTCCAAAGTTCGAGTCCGGTTTGCGGCCCGGTGTTGTCTTTTTTTAGTTTATCATTGGGCGTCTTCGTGGTGAGCTCACTGAACTACTCTAGGAGCCGTACGAGCACCTTTCGCAACGTCTCACAGAGCGCGTGAGCTCCTTTTATGATTTCGAATAATTCAACAGTATCTACAGAACTCTGTAGTAGGCAAAGACGACGCCGTTAGTAGATGAAGGCCCTTGGTGGGCTTTCGAATCAAAAGGAGAATGAAGAGAGGCAGGAGGAGGAAGAGAACGAGGAGAGAGACAGGAGGAGGAAGAGAACGAGGAGAGAGAAGAAGTTATTTCATGGACAAAAACCATCGTTTTCTTGATCACTACCCCTTCACCATCTCTACGCCACGCCCACTGAATCTCTCGGAAAGCGAACTTAATGTGATCGCGTCGCAGTCAGCGATCCCTGCTTCACCTTCGCAGAAATCACCCTTCATTCGCCGCAACGCCCCACGCGAAAGTGAAACCGGCGTGACGCGACGCGTGTCCGCGCAAACGCACGCGTGTCCGCGCAAACGCACGCGAGACCACGCGCCGACACGTGCCGGCTAATTTGACGCGCGTCGCGTCGAAACGCGGCGGGGGGGGGGCGGGTTCCGCGGCGGGGGCGGGGGCGGCAACGTCCTCCAGGTTTCCGCTCCGACGTCTACCGGCGAGATGGACCTGACCTTCCCTTCCCTTCCCCCCCCCCTCCCCCGACTTTTCCACGCGCCGGCGCACGCCAACACATGCAAGTTTCGTGGAGTACGCGAATAACAAAAGGCAGGGAGATCATGTGAACTGTGGACGATTTAATGGATTTGGACCCCACGATACTAAGATCGGAAAATATGTATTCTAATATGCTCTGAGAATTTTGGTCAGGACCGTGCGGAACTACATATGTCACGAGACTCTTTTTAATCTCCAAATTTGTACTACTTTGAACTTACTTTTCTGTTTCAAACTTATCTTCTCTACTTAGACGTCTGCCGATTTCGTTATTCAAGAAAGACGTATTTAGAACGTTCTATAAATCAATGCACAAGACTGTTCGACCGGCCGCCTACGTTGGCGTACGCCATATTTGGAGTTTGTTTACTTTCAACTTCACACGCTTCGCACCCGTCTAAGAAAAGAGAAAGAACCAGAATAATTTTCCAATAACGTTCCAGAAAACGTAAAATTTTGAAGAATTGAAATTAGTTCCGAACAAAGATCTGCGAATAATTACTTTTTCCGTGATACGTAAGATAATATGTCATGGAAACCCGACACAGATGACAAGTTTAGTGTACAAGAATGTAATAAACTGAAATGAAGCACTTTCATAAGAAAACCTTAACAAGGTGGCAGTAAAGTTTGCGATAACCAGGCGACTGATGAGAAGTCGGCCAATGACCTTATTACGGAATCTTATGGTCATTAAGAAGAGAAAAAGTTATAATAAAACGACGTTAGAGGCCTCTTTCTTCTGGCTTCGAGCCGGTCGTTTCCAAGTCTGCTTCTCATTAAAAAAATAAGGACCTCTTCCAAAGCCGTAACGTTCTCTCAAGAGAAAGTAGTTATAATGTAGCATATTAGTGAAACGCTTTGTTGATTTTAAAACTCATATTAACATACAGATTTTACATGCGATCTTCAGATTGGTATATAAAAAGTAAGCATAATTTCGTAAGAGATTAGCAATGAACTGTTGAAACGTTTGTGAAATGATGTTGAAATGTTATAGGGACATTATACCCACTAGTCTGGTGTTTACGAGAATGAGTTTATGGTGGCCTTTTTGCTCTCTCCTCCCTGGGGAGCCATTTTACACGACGAGACGTCCGTTGTCAGTTCAGAAAGATAAAGCAATAACGTCGCGTCAGGTATGAACTACAGCACTTGGCTATGAATTTATATTTACTATAATAACCCTGAATTCTACACATCCTCAATATTGGAAAGTTAAAAATCTCCGAAACAATAATCACGAGATTATGAATACAGAGCGGGCACAGATTGTATCAATAATCTGTTACATTTTGTAAAGTGACTTATGTTGGACTACCACTTACCTTTCCACTGGTAAGAATGAAGTTGTGTTAGTATACATTTCTTTCTTTCTAGTATAATAGAAAACCAGATAATAGGGCATTATGCGACTACAGCCAAGATGCATTTGAGCTCATGATGAACGTAAGTGTGTGAGGAAATAAAACAAAAAAATGAACGAAAATATATATTAATATGGATTAATACGAATAATTCTACTTCGTGTTTGCCCAATCCACCAATGTAATTAGTGTGCAGTTCTCTAAGTTGTTATTGGCTGCAGTAATTTCATATGCATTTCATACTACGCTTAGGTTATTTATTAAATTATTTATCCTTTACAATCTTTTCGAAACTTCGTTCATGATCTTGCGAATAAAATTATTAAAGAATTATTTGGAAACTTTCCCAAAACCACCACAGGTGATTGATTTCCATTAAATTACTCCATCTTTTAAAAGCCAATAGCCGTGATTTCAATTGGGGAACATAATCATAGGCATCTGATCTTCCACGGATCTTTCGTACCCTGCACAACCGGCTACCCGCCGGGAAGGAAGACTATATTTACGCCCTCACGAAAGCGCCGAGGGACAATAACAAGAACGACAGCCAGCGGCGCGGCGGAGTGAAGCAGTGTCACTGTCAGCACCTCCCAGTGGCACGCGTCGGACGGCGACGGCAGCTGTCTTCGTCGCGTGACGCGACGCGACAGACAATATTTGAGTGGGCCGGTCAACGACCCCTCGCGCGCCCGGAAGCTCTCCTCCCGGGCAGGAAGCCTGCGGACCTTCGGAGCGC
The DNA here is from genome assembly GCA_038098605.1 of Gryllus longicercus. NCBI lineage: Eukaryota > Metazoa > Arthropoda > Insecta > Orthoptera > Gryllidae > Gryllus > Gryllus longicercus. The sequence continues at coordinate 742,514 of JAZDUA010000497.1, read as the reverse complement.
CCGAGCCACTCGAGCTGCTCTCCACGCCCCCGCCCCGACCTCTCATGGCCTGGAGCGGAGGCGGCAGCGCTCCGGGCGAGCGCGAGCGGAGGCTATGCTATGCCTCATACGTCATTCGCAGGCTTATAGGGTTCTATTCACAGCGCACGTTTTCTTGAACCCTGATTTTGCTAGATGAGAAAGGAGTGGGGAGGTAACAACCTTACAATAATTCCAAGTATTGTTTCGACGATTGAATACTTTCAAAGTTTCGTTTCGCTTTAACTCTTGTATTAGTCAATGAACGTTGATCAGAACAATCTATTTTCAGTGTGGTTAAGACAGTTTTACCTTTCTTATAATTTGAAGGTTATAAAAGCATTTGAACCCCACTAAGCGTGCGGTCGCAGATTAATATGCTTCAGAACATTTGGGTTGTGTCTTTAATATCTGAATGATTCGAGTAATAGTGTACGTATCGTTTACATGAATTCACATATCACACAAATCACTATTTGCTATTGTCATAGGTTAGGTTAAGAACACGAAGGTCCTAGCAGGAGACGAACTGAAATATCAAGTTGCATTACAAACCAAGACTACCGGTGTTTGTATACATTACTATAGCCTGTGGGACCTTTACATACATACGAGACTTATCTTGTTTGGAAGTTACGAAGGCATGGACATTGAGATAACTGATCTCTTCAGAAGGAATGTGAATTGTAAACACTGGATGAATGTTCCCCGGAAGAAAATAGACATGTCGACAAGATATTAATACAAAATTTAGTTCTAATTTTACTACGATATTGCTCTTGTAGAGGTACTATTTATACAGGAATCACAATTGCGATGCATGCTAGGGAATACATAACACATACAAGTGCAGCATGCATATTATAGTTTTATTCGTCAAAGAAACAAACAATGTGAAAAGAAATGTGACAAGATCTAAATACAAATCTAGTTCTAACCTAAATTTTAATTAGCCATATCTCTACAAGAAAAGCAGTAATTTCATTACTGTTTTCTTACTCTACTCAGACCTCATTCCATCTTCTGAACTCTGTGAAAATGAAAGTCCTAAGAGCTCACACCGGTGAAGTTCATTTCTCGCATTTCACCTTTAAGACACAAAAGCAGCTCCTATCTCGAATCTCAGGCGCTTTCGAGCGCTTATCGTCCATAGCAGCACCCATAAAATGCCTCGTGCGAACAGACGCGACCCGTGAATCTTCTGTTCTCTCGGTTCTCAATTTCTCTGTCGCTATACAAACACCACCGCTCACACGGGTTCAGGGCAATACGATTGCGATAATCCTGGAGATGAATGTGCATTACCAAGTTGCCTGGTTGCTGATAAACCACGCAGAATGCAAAATGTTTACATAAAACATAGCACACTTTACATAAAATTATACGCTCCACACAAACTGGAAATAAAATAAGCTATTTTTCTGACAGTAATTCAAGTTTCTGGAGTGTAGAATTTCATCTCCAACAGCAGTCGTAAAAGAAGGCATACACAGAGCTTCTTGGCGTCTGCATCTCCTTCAAGTGTTCAGGTAGCCTATTAGTAATGGGCAGGTGACAAATACACGAATCGTATGAAATGATTAAACAGGCGAGTGTTTATACAAAGTAGCAATAAGAGTGAAATCTTTCAAATGAGGTGAAGCAAAATTGAAAATCTTATCTATTCTAACACGTTAGTGATATTTTTAGTCGCTTGTAATAGTGCCAAAAATAAGTTTGGCATTTGACAGCAGAAATTCTTATATTTCGTCACTGAAGCATAGACAATCTTATCTCTCTTCGTTCGTTCTAATAACGAAGAACATGCTGCATGCATTAACACGACACACCAGTCCCCTATGAAATGTTTAAATGCGAGTCTGTTCGTTCCTTACACGACTCTTCAGAGATCCTCCGCAGTTTCACACAGTAGAAGTAACAAGATCCGACGATCGCCAGTATTTCATCGCGGCAAGGCCGCCGCGCCGTCCCAGTAAGGTAAAGGGCACCGGGATTCCTGGCGGCGGCGGCGGTGGTTGCGGACCCCCCACAAAGCGCAGGCGGAGAAAGCCCTGCGTTGCGCCACGGCGCGGCCCCGGCCCCGGCCTGGCGCCGGGGCGCGTCGCGTCGGGGGAAGATGGCGCAGCGGGCGTGGGAGAGCCCTTGTGGCGCACCGCGCGAAAACAATACCGCTCGCGGGGGGGGGGGGGGGAATCGAACGGGCATGAAACGGCGGGGGCACGCGCCGTGGGGCGCAGCTGGAAGCGCAGCAAGGGCACAGGTGCGCACGTGGTTTGCGCAAGCGGCGCACGCCATTCGGACGCCGTTGCGTCATGCTGAGGCCGGCGGCGCGGCGGCGGTGGCGGAGCTACAACTGGAATGCTCCGGAAGAGATTGTTCAGATGCTGGCGTTTTTGATGTAGTAATGAGTCATGACTGGGTAAGTGAGGCGGAAGGGTCGTTGCCAGGAATGTCGATGACAATTTACGGAATTCTGTAGTTTGCGGCAGCGAATTCGAGTTGTAACTAGGAAAGGTTATTTATTACATTCATTTCAAAGAAAATGGTCTCAATTCTGTTTTTTGAACGTTCTGTGGTCACGTTTCAAAACCACAATTTAATATTATCTGACAAGAAATTTTGTAAGGAAGTTGTTCAATGTCTTTCGTCGTCCAGAAAAGGGTCATATCGATTGTTATGTAGTCATACTTAACAATACTACACAGGTGGCCGTAATGTGAACACACATTTTCATAGTTAGCTAATATCATCCAATGAATCCTCTCTGCTTCCACTACTGAATTTGTGACGTCACATTCTGGCTCTTACTGAGGCATTAGAGAGCATAATGTCTCTCTCGGAAGCAATTTCCGTAGCGCCGTTGGCAATGTGGTACTGGTAGTGTAAGTGACAAGTCTAGTGCGTAAAGGACACCGCAGCTTTCGACCGAGTTCTCTGGCGGCTGCGGTGCCAGTCTGCGGTTTCTAAAGGTTACCTAGGGAATCCGGTCGCTGCGGTTTTCCAATAACTGTAAGATTGGTCGTGGGGGAAGGTGCGGTATCGGCGTTCCTATTCGGGCGGCCGGCGTAACGAGTTCGGAGAAATTGTGCGTTCGCTACGCCTTGCGTTAGAGAGAACACAATGTTGCAACGCGTAGAAATAGAAAATTCAGTCTATCTGTTTGATTGAAGACATAGATACACTTAAATTGCAAAGAAAATTCGCAAAGAAAATTCGCAAAGCCTCTTCATCAGCTTACCAACAACACATTGAAGTCAACATTAAAAAAAAATCAAAATATCAAAGTAAAATGAATTAACTGATTAACAACCTTATTTTCAAAAATTTTCTTTTAGAGGAAAATTACAAGTTATTACTCGACTTAGATAATGGACTATTGCGTGGAGTTTTTTTCCATTGCTCGAATACAAAGCATCTGAAAAGACAATGTAACATCAGATAAAAGTAAAACAAAACCAATTACACAAAACCGATACACAACGCGCCGTCCTCACAGAATTGAAATTTAAACAAACAGACAGGATGTTTAGCGTGCCAGGGACACTTTGAATTGACTCCAGTTCGTACGTTTCAGAGCCTAGAATACTCCTCGAAGTTAATACAATACATCGCAGAGGATTCGAGGACTCAGGAGATTCGCAACGCAGAGCAATGTTCTGCGTCACTTTTCTGGGTGAGCGCGAAAGCTGTGGGCGGGGGGAGGGGTCGAGGCGGGTTTGTGTGAGACACACAAGGCGGGGTAGCCGGGGATGTGCCGGGCAGGGAGTCAAGGCGCGGAAGCGCGGTGAGAGGCGGCGATGGGCGGGAGACAAGGCGGGGCGGGCCTGGTGGGAAGTCACAAGGCGGGAGGAAGGGCAGTACTGAGCGCGGTTGGGCGGTTCGAGGCAAGGAGTGAAGCGGAGTGCCCGGTGGAGGAGCGGACCGGCAAGATGCTGGGGGCGGGGAGTCAAGGCGAGGAGGGGCGGACCAGGGCGAGAGAGAATGCGGGTTGGCTAGGAAAGGGCAGTGCCGGGTGAGGAGTCAAGGCGGCGAAGAGGGGAACTGCGTGATGGGGGAGCGGGGGGATGGGTGGATCTAGGCAAGGCAGGGAGATGAGGGGAGCGGCGGACCGGGGAGGTGATGGGCGGAGAGTCAAGGCACGGCAGTGGGGTACGCCTGGGCGGGCGAGACGAGGCGGGGTGGCCATGGGACGCGGAAGGGCGGGGATCGGGTGGAGAGGTGGCCCCGAGCGGGAAAGGGGGGACCTGGGCGGGACAAAAGGCGGGGAGGAACGCGGCGCGCGCTGGGGTCGCGGGTTCGGGCGCGGGGCCGGGTGAAAGGACGCACCGGCGCGGGGTCGATGCCCTGTGGATCCCCTCGCCGCCCTCGCCGCCCACCGCCCTCCGTCGTACGCCCCGCGCAGTTGGACCGCCGCCATTCACGAGCCACGAAACTCGCTCCCGCCCCCCTCGGAGGCGCTCTGCACCCCGGCCTTTCGCCAAAGAGCAGCGGCCCCGGGGCGGGGACACCGGCGCACGGGCGGAGGAGGAAGAAGAAGAAGAAGGCGAAGGCGGGGAGAATAAAGACTTTCATCCTCTTCAGAAAATAACATTCTAGAGGCAGGCGCGGAGAATGGAAACGTGTCACTGAAAGTTAGGAACTCAAAAAGGATGTAAAAACTATATGATTGATGATAATCGGGGAAAGAACAGCTGCTGCTTTCAATATAATTGTACTCCGGGTGTGTAAAGTTACTAAAAACACCGTAGAAATTCCAAAAAAAAATATGTATGAAATGTGATATTAAAAAGGTTCCAATTAAAAAATTCTGGCTTTTGATTTCTCACTTGTAATGTAGGAGGAGATAAAACAAAGGAAAAGAAAACCAAAACTACATACTTCATTCAAGTTGGCCAGAATTCATTTTATGCGAATAATAATAAAATGTTTTACTTACAACTAACTGATTTATATACTAACTTACTACTACTATATTGGAAGATGTGTTTACTATTCGAAGATGCTATATGAAATACAATTGTATTAATTCAACGCTTTGAGAAGAGAAACTTTCTCCACATAAACGTTTTCGAAGTAATAAGTTAAAGAAGTAAAAAATTGTTTTTAGTGTAAATCTATGCTTTGCAACGAAAAAAAATACTTCATTCTTTATTTAATTTGGTAGCAGATCATAGAAACAATACATTATAAAAATAACAAAATTTGGTTGTTTTGTGAATGGATTTAGATAATCAGAATGCTTCATGCAAGTAAATTGTTAATAACTTGTCAGGTATAATGTCAATTAGAAAAGTAGTTTTGTTTCTGACAGCAATAGTATCAACAGATCCCTATATACAGGGCTGGGCTGCCAAAATTAAATTGTCATTTAGTAAATAATTTGCAAATAAGAAGAAATTTTTAGAGTACGCCATCCAAAGCGCAAGTGATTTTTGGGATGAACTTATTCCGCAATGAGATTTATTGTATTCTTGGCAAAGACTGTCTTCGTAAATGATGAGATCTGAATGCTCACAGAAACCACTTATACAAGAATGAAGTATACACAATCTCAGCAGCATGTTCCTTACAAACTTCGCGCATCGAGTAATACTTAATCTCAAGGTATTTAAAAATTAATATTTATCGAAAATCTGTTTATTTTTTGGTAGCTTAGAGGCCAACAACCTCCCGTGAAGCACTTCATATTCCGGTCCAAAACGCGTCCTCGATTAACCCTTGCGAAGTGAGCTTCGATACCGGAAGTGCGCGGAAAGCTTCCCTCGACGAGCTTTTCCGTTCGATCCATATGGCGCTCTTTCTCCCGCGCTACCGACGCCCATTGTCTTCCGATCCACAAAGCCTCTCCCTTTCTCGCGCCTCACTGGCTGCGCACAGTCCACCTCGTTCCTTCCCTTTGTAGCTCGACGGCTCGCACCCTATTTCTGAACTGCATTATTGTCTACCCCCGTGGAAAGGTTCCGCGACCTATTCGACATTAACTGGCCGAGGTGCGGATATCTCCGTTTTGAGGGCGGCTGAGGGGAAAATGAATGAAACTGGTCATCGTACTCTGGACGGCAGCGTTACGCAAGTTCGAAGAAGCAAAGGCTTCGTTCCCAGTTGAATGCGAAAGTACTGAAGTAGAGAAGAAGGCTTTAATACAAGTTCATTTTCCTCTTGCTGGAAGTTACGAAAAATAACTCTCATTCCAGGAAAAGATATAGGAGATTGCGAAGAAGAACGTGCAAGTCCGGGGGGGGGGGGGGGGGTCTTCTACTTTTAGGGTTCTCGGGAAATATTTCATCGGATGTTTTCTGCTGAAATTAGAAGTTCGACGAACCACGTTCACAAATTCCCTTCCACCCGAAACGCTGCCTTGTTAAAGGGTTCTGATGCCGGTGAAACCTTTGTGAGTACCAACAGATATTTCGATATTACGAAACTGTTCTCAGAAACGAGTTCACTCCTGCTCTTGCATAAGATTAAAACGAAGAAAATATTAGTAGTCGGAGGAAACCTAAACAAAATGCTTTTCCTTATTTTCACTTCCTCCACGAAGACCTACCCAACACGTGTAAAACCTTTTTTATCGTCAACAAACAGTTTCCAATAAAAAAGGAATATTAACTGAATCCGAAATATTGCTACAGCGGCACGTTATCGAATCACGTAATTCTTACCACTATTTATTTCAAAACTCGTTTATTTAACATTCACAACACACCCCGCTTGTCCTTTTATAAGGCCAAAAATTAGAAGAGCTAGTGACAAGAAAATAATGTCACAATATCCTTGAGTTTTTTTCCAGATGCTGCCTAAGTAAGTAAAACATATGTTCCAAAGTTATCTTAAAATTAATATTATAAAAAGTGACGCTTTTAAAGTAATAAAACAATGTAAGTGGCTCAAACTAAAAATATAGTATACAATTCGTTTAAAAATTTTAGTCAGAATTCCTCATCTTGAAGGTAATTGATAGCAGCTGTGTACTATCAAAAAGTGGCAGAAGAGAGGTGCATCGCTGTTTACTGACTTTATAAAACTTATGTTTCTTCGAAGTATCCAGTAGAATAGCAACTGACCACACCCTCCAAAATACCTAAATTCCGGGCAAAGCCGGTGATCATGGGGTCGTCTCAACTAGTCTTCCTACTTGCACTGCGACCCAAGACCATCGACCACGGGCCACCTGGTTCCGCGGCCAGACCTCCCCCCCCCTCCACAACACCCGTGGCGGGGCCTCGCTTCCGGCTTTTACTCTAGAGCTATCTGCGGCGCGCGAAAGCGCCCGAAGCGGCGGCGGCGGCGGCGCGTCCTCCTACAGCCCCATTTCGCGAGGGGGGAGGGGGCGGCTGGTCGCGCGCGCGCGCGCCGCGCAAAGTGCGCGTTCGTGTCCCGGGCGCGCGCGTGACGGCCGATAAAGGCAAGCCTCCGCCCCGACCCGCCCCGCCCCGACCCGTCCGTCCCCGCCCACGCGTCGCCCGGCCGTCCACTTGCTTGGCTTTCGCGAGGCCGGACGTCCGGTGGACTCTCCGCCAGCGTCTTCGGAGGAGAGAGGGAGAGGGCGGAACATTGCGCCCTCGTGGGGGAGACACTGTCAGCACGACTGATCGACACTTTTGGCACCTTTCTGAAGTGGATTGAGTTGGCCCGGAGTATGCATGAGGTAATGAAATGTATTTAAGCACTAGATTCGTTCACCATGTATTTATAGTTCTAGATATATGTTTCCGGTGAATTATTTTCAAATGAATTTTACTGAAATCGCGTATGAAACTTTAACAATCTACTCTTTGACAGTTCTAATTCAAACGACCACCATTTATTTGTAACAAATTTTCAAAATGCAGATTTAGGCAACACTATCAATTTATTAGTTTATTCTGGAAAACAATTTTCTTCCAAATATGCACATTTTTTCTGGCCTCTTACATAAGAAGCGTAATATTCTATTTTATATTAACTGATACTTATTTTTCACCACACAGGCATCTCTAGTCCAGTTACATCAATATTGTCCACACAAGTGACAAAAGACAAACCAATATTCACGCAAAAAGGAAGGAACAGACGGGACACTCACTGCAAACACTGACGTTTCTTTCGCCAATTAGCAGCGCCTCGGGCACAGTCTATGCTTTCCCTACTAAGAGTCCCGCACATCTTAGTCCCAGTTGCAGATTCTCGACGCCCCAAGTACACCGTCTTTTGCTTCGCCGCTTCCCCTCCCGGCGTCGGCGTCGTCGGCGTCGTCGGCGTCGGCGTCGGGCGTCGGCCAGCCCCCGCCACAAAGCGGCCTCTGTGCGCAGCAGAATCCGCGCCTCTGTGCGCTCGGAATAAACGCCGCGCGGGCGGAAGCGCAAACATTTGCGCGGCGGAAGGTGCAGGGGGACGAGAGGCGGCCGCGCGGGCGAATAAAAAGAGGGAGCGAGACGGCGCGAGGACAGAGAATGGATCCGAGTGGGGAGGGCGGGAGGAGGGTTGGCGTGAAGAAGCGCATAAGGGGATGGGCGGCACTCCACTGCGACGGGACGAAGTTTTATTGAAGAGGGCCGTTGGAGGTAGGAGAGTGCTTTGAAAAAGAAGTAGAGGCTGGACCCGAGGTACAGACCAAAGTTAATATGCATTTGTGGTAAGAAATCGTGAATGCGAACTTTAGTGGTCATGTCTAGTAGCGAAATGGTGCTCGAGTATTTGCGACAGAGGCACGTCTTAACGGCGAGCGGGAATGTGACAAATCTTGAAAGTGCTAGTCTTCAAGCTTCAGAAAAGAGCACGGCAGGCTTTGTGATAGCTAGGTCTCGGATTTTTGGACAAATGACTATTTAGTTCCTTTAGTAAGTTGTGGAAAATAATTTAAGATTTTTACGAATCGTGAAAAAATAGATATATTGAAAGCATCTAATAACGCGTAAGAAGTCCTAAAAGGGTGGTTGATACCTATTTTAATACTTTTTGCCCAAAACGAGTCTTTTTTTAAAGAATTTTCAGATTTTAATCACACATCTTTAAATCTGTTATTCCGAAAATTTTCAAGTCCAATGCTTTTTTAAACGCCTGCCCACTTATTTTGTAACCTATTTTAAATGCCTACAGCATGAGTTTAAGGAAGGCAGAAAGGCTGTGCAAGAGTTAGAAACGGCGTCGACCTGTTAACGCGAAATTGGAATCGCCAATTTTACCATTTCACATCGCGCACATTCTAGAATTTTTTCAATTTATCATTACGATGGAGTTTCCACCGTAGAAACATTTCATCGTGCGGTTGAACCACGAAAGGTGGTTTCTCTGTTATGAGATATCTGAAGGATGAGGATAAGCAGAAAAACGTGCAGATGTGTCGAACAGTGATGCCCTTAGTACTTTCAGTTTGCATATTCGTGTACGATTCTCCCAACGACGTTTGCACAAACACACCTGGCAGTCGGGAATCTGTGGCAATTTATTGCCCGTGGGAGTTTCTTATTTGATGTAAATTTTATTTTAAGTTTACTACTAGTTTCTCAAAACTCTCCACTCATTCAGTTATGTTTCCCTTTTCGGATTAAATTTAAATTCCGGAATTGTAATTAACTTATACAAACGCAATTGTCTATTTGCAATTAAGTAACCGAAAACTTCATGAGTATTTTTTCTGATAGATTCTAGATATAATTTAAGTATATTTTACTTGCTTCGCATTCAGTTTTTAATAAAATTTGTTTAAAAAAATGCAGTTTGTTTTTATTGAGAAAAATGTCACATTTACAATACAAATACATTTTATGTGCACTGTTGAAAGCTCTGCTTGTCTTGCTGCCCAATAATTTCACATACATCTGTAGTAGAAATTGAATGACAAGCCCTAATTGAAATAAATACTTCAACCAACATTTCGATTCGCCGATTGAAGTCTTATATCCTGGAATAATTATGTTTAGTATGTAAATGATTGCTTGAAAGCGAAACTGGCACCAATATCGTCAGATATTATCAGTCTGTTACGTACATCGCTTATTAGAATAAAACAAATATCAAACACTTATCTATTCGAAAGATCGCCGTTCTATGAATGGAAGGAAATATTGATCACAAAACTGAGGCCACCCTTTTCATAACAGGCCATTAAAAGGAAGAACATGTTTCTAACGACAAGACCACACCTAAATATGAACTGTTTCACAACGCTTTATGGTCATCCTTTACAAACGATTTTACAGCCCATAATAACTATGTTATTCCAACAAATTACCAAACTTAACAGAAATTTATGGTTTCACAAAATCCATTCTAATACACAAATCGAGCCATGGAAAACCACATTTCTATCGATCAAGAACACCGCCAATTGTGAATTTGACTTTTTTTGTCATTAATATTTTCGTTTAAGTTATTTTGTTCTTACTCACGGTAATTCAATATGAGTGAACAATACTAAATATAAAGCGTTTTCTTTAATTCAAACGTAGGAATATTAAAGCCGAATTTAAACTAGATAATTTTTAGACATATACATAGAAATACTTTATCGACAATTTAATTATTTGGTAACATTTATTTCTGTAAATGAAAATATTTTACTATCATTAGTTTTTAAGTTTTTTTTTCATTGTATTTTCACGAGACCAAAAAGAAAACATCAGCATCCTAGTGAGAAAGGTCTGATCTCTTTATGAGATTACATTAAAGAGAAAGTGTAAATTGTAGTTAATGTGATAATGGGGCGTTTATTTTCAACATTTCTCCCTCGAAGAAGATTAAATTCCCAGAAAATAGTGTGCACTTTTTTCACGAATTTAAAAAATCTGCGGACCATTTAAAATTTTTTAACATATCGCTTGGAAAAAGTTCGAAAGTAGTATTCAATATCTTAGTACTCTAAAAGAAAAAATATTAAACAAAAAATAATTTTTGTAAAGTAACATAAATAATCTTCGTTGTGCAAAATTACTTCATTTGGTTCCCACAACAGCCGTTGTCTCCTTCCCAACCTTCAGCCCTGCCGGTCACCCGTGCCTTTGTCGCGCCCCAGCGGTAGACCACAAGGTTGAGCCAGACCGCACAAAGCACGCAATTCCAGCCAACATACTATTTTTTTTTTTAATTGAACAACACACCCCACTCTTGTCGGCGAACTTTCGCGAGCGTTCCACTAGCTATTCGGCGCACGCGGTGTCGGGAGCATCGCGGCCCAGGTAAGGCGCGAGGGAAAGCAGTGCCGCTGCACCGGAAGTGCGCGTATCGGCCGCACCGGAAGTGCTCCGGGGGTGTCGCGGCCCGGATCCGCGCGCCGGAGCGGGCGAGGAGGGCACGCGCAGGGGAACTCCAAAGACAAACAGCGTTCGCGTTTCAGTCGACACGGCCCACGATAAAGCCGCATCACGCGCGTGGGTACACAGCACTAAGCGCGGCGGGCCGAGCGCGCGGAATCAACGCCACGCTACGCGATTTTTCGAGACCTTGAAACTGATTTTGCGAGAGAGAAGTTACGTTTCGCTTATTACCCGACTGGGGAATGCAAAGAGTTCCGGGCGAATGCGTATGTTTGTGACACTTTGTTAACTACAATGATGTAAATTGGAATATGTAGATTACAGTGAGTGATTTAGGTTATAATTATTCTGTATTATTACGAATATCCCTACATACCTGACATATTTCAGGGCATTCGTTAAGTATTCAGAACCATTAAATATTGAACGCTATGCTTACTAGTATTCGTAATAAACTTTTTAAATATTTTCCTACTGCGTAAGAAAAATTTAATAAAGAACCAGTACAAAACGTTTGCAATAATAAATCTCAAATGCATTCGAATTTGCGTTTGGATTACCATAATACAAGTCGGACAGTTTTTTAACTTTTCAATATCTTGTCAATCTTCATGAAGCAGGTATGATAGGTTGCTCATCTGCGTAAATGTACTATCAAAGGAAACTAGTGCCGGTTATTAAATACAAAAAGGTCGTTCAGAATGTTTGGCCGAATTAAAAATGTTTGAAATCTAGTGAACGTTTGCAATACCAGCAAATTGTTGTTTGTATTTAAAAAAAGAAAGAAAAAAGTCGGACAAAATGAGAATTCTTGACGTAATATTTTCTCGAAATATGAAATGTAAATTACAGCAGTTTCCAATGTCATGTGAGAGTAAATTTACTGAGTAAATCAATAGCATAACTGATACAGAGAACAAAATGTACCTGCATTTCTCGTATTCCTCATTACACCCCAGACAAATGTGTGCAACGAAGCGGTGTTGATATTCGACACCATTCACGGTTTACTGTATGTGTGGATGGTCATTTTGTGTTATTTGCAAGCGAAGAGCGTCAATATTTTCCTCCCTCGGTCCCCTTTGCTCAGTAAAATTTTAACATTGTTGCACAGCTGAAAATAATTTACCTATCTGGGGGTCCACAAACTATTTGGATTTTGTCACCTAAAAAGATATCCAGTTGACATTTGCGAGAAATTTGACTATCTCTTAACCTGAAAACTTACGTAGTTAGTTTTTAATCAAAGCGACATAAGAATGGTATCGTTTTTTCTTTGGGCCTTTGCACGTTTCCTTCTACTCTCTAGCTTTTAAACAATTCATAATAATCGAAAATCAAACATTCATTCAGTTTGCGCAAAATCTAAGCTATTTGAAGTAACTTACGAAGTAAAGTATATACAATCAAACACGACTGCCCATCTTAGTCTTTTAGAGCTTTCATATTAAAGCTAATCTTTATCATGTAGCGGCACCAACGTTTCGATGTGCAATTTTGCGTGGCTCGACTACACCAACTATACAAATCTAATTAGGATAACGTAGAACAAATCATACAACAAAGTTTCCATTGTTTGGGCTCCAAATAAACAGCCTAAACAGGTTTTTTTTGTACTCACCAACCGATGCCACCACAAGCGCAGCACCACTTCGATCGTGAGGTACTCACCTGCAAACAACGAAAACATCGCATTGCAGTGAAAATGTTTAGCTGTCGGGAAGTACGCGCGGAGCGGGTGAAATTGTATATCCTCCATGTGGGCGCACCTCCAAATGAATTGCATTCATTAGTCTACCGACTCCCAGCAGGTTCGTTAATGTTTTAACAGGATCCGGAAAAACGGGGGTAACAGCGGGTTTACATACGAAACAGGGGGAGCAGTGATGGGAACAGCATTTCGTTATTAAATTCGCCACAACTTCCCAATAACAAACCTCGTATGGGTTTCCAGATTTCCCCTAGGTGTTGAGATTGCGTTCATACAGCGAGAAAAACAAATGCGTAATTGTTTCGAAAAGTAAAGTGAAACATTGAATTGCTAATGGATACACAAGATTAAAGAAGTTTCAGTTAAAAAGTTCTTAGAATGTATACCACTCACACACACTAATTGTGGTACATATAATTTTGGTCACAAGGTATAAGAAAAGAAAATCTCACACCAGTCACACACCTTCAAGAAAGAATGGAATTAATTCATCATTATTGTGTGAATATATAATTGAATTGTAAGTAAAGAATCGGAATTAGAATAGCGTAGAGATTACATGTTATATATTTTTTTAAAAAATTTAGTTTCATCTCTCGACAACGTGCATTACAATGTATGGTGTGTCTGAACGGTGGATCAATTTAAGTGATTGCATTTGCTGAAAATAACCGATTGTGCGAAGCTAATTTACGTCAATCTTGGTATCATACAATAGTAGCACATTTTTGTACTTATTAACAGCAATCTAGTACAAATTATACCCTAATATCACAGGATCTGAAGTCTGAACATAGTTATCTTCAAAGCAAAAAATATAATAAAATATCAATGATTCATTGGATTTAATTAATTAGAAATTCAATTTAAATCTTCAATAGTAGGGCGTGATCTCGATATCAAAATGAAATACAGCACGAGACCTCGATATCAATTCATGAAATTCGATTTATTCAGTTTGCAAGTATATCCGCAGTACTGTATGATAATCGTGTGTTGGACACAGAGCAGCAAGTTATCTACACAATATTTCGCTAGTTTGAACAAGGCGAAAGCGCCCGTCCACGAACCCCAATAGCTCCCGTAACAAGCAGGTCGCTGGGGGGAGAGGGCGTGGTAGGGCGCCGGGCGAAGGCGGCGGCGGCGGCGGCGGCGGCGGCGTCACGTCGCGGGGCCGTCACGGACGCGAGTAACGACGCGGGCGGAGGTGGCGTCGTGGGCGTCGGGGCGCCGCGCATGGCGGGAGAGCGCGTCGCGACGCATTGTGTGCTAATGCAGGGCGCCCCGTAGGCGACGCGGTATTTGGGGCCAGAGCGCAGTTGGCGCCCGCGTGTCAGGTCGTGGTGATTAGCACACAGCACGCGACGAGACCCGCGCGTTCGACGGCGTTACGTCGCCGTTTGTGCACTCACCGCCGGTAGCGTTGCCATATTGCGTCACGTCACCCAGTTCTTAGAAGTTTGGATTACCGGCGACCTCTCTCGATTAGGTCCGGGGCGTAGATTACGTTATCGATTCTTCAGTTGCAGACGTCTTTGCAAACATTTACCATCACAATTCAGTTACGGCAGTAGTCGCACTTACGCGATGACTCAGATTCACACGCTATGAGTATCTGAGTGGCATATCACCGATTTAAAAATGACCGTACTACATTATTATATTCCATACCTCTAACATACACCCATTAACCCTACTTTTTATCTATTGAACGAATTCATCACAGCCACTATTACTTGCAAGTTTTATTAGCGAATTTTGATTCGACGATTACTCTTCTGTAGGACTTGAGTTCTACGACTCTTACACACTAGCTGAACACTATACGACGTACGAGTATACCATATTACAGAAGTTTTAGTTGAAAGTCTAAGATCAGAAAGGAGTTTGCACCTCTCTAATGAATATTTTGAACACATTCAGTAAACACTTAGTACTACGAGTAATAACTTGTACAATTGAAGAGCTCCGATAGTCCTATGCCATTTTCAACAAGATTAAAATAATTCGCCTTGTCGTTTAAAACATTTTCTATTGCTGCTAACAAATGACACTATACTATGAAGACATTTTTTCCAGTGCGATGAGGAATATCTGATTGAAACCTTTATCTTATTTCTCACAATGAATTCGATATGACTTAGTGCTAAAGCCAAGCCCTTCAATTGCACTACTTTGTTAACAACCAACACTGTTGAAACTACTTCCAAGCAGCCACGGCTTCAACTGATTTCCCACTGGTGTCTGGCACGAATCGATTTTACCCTACCAGCAAAACAGCGTAATCGAGCCTAATCTTTTTTTATGTTGCACTGCACGCTATGTACACGTGCAAAATACAGAGAGTTATTCAGAAATATATAACCGCTTTACCGCGTCACTAACCTTGTCCTGAATATTCTGTCGATGTCACTTTATGATGAACCATAAAGAAACGTTTGTGTGATACATTAAGATTACGTGCGAATGCATGTGCATGCGAACACATTGAGAGGAAATAAGGATTTTGTGAGATGAAAAGTACGTAAAATAACCATTTCTTTTGCACTGTACGCTTCGAAAGATCCCTACAATTTGTCACAATAAAAATATGTTCCTGGCAGCCAAAATTCTAATTTCAAGATTTTGTAACAACCTTTCAGTACAGCTTTATCTCCTCCTGTTCTTAGGGCCTACAATTAGTATTCCATATAATTTAATGTAGTTTGGATTTACAGTTATGCAACCAGTGAAAACATTTGCAGTCACAGAGGCTACTGATAAAAGGGCTACATTCGTGAAAATGCCAGATTTGGAAATTGTTTTTCCCGGAAAACAATTCTCCAACGACACATTAAAATGCATTTGGGTAATTATACTCAGCTCAACAAGAGTCGAGTTCCGAAACAATTTACCTGGATGAACACAATTCCAATATACATGAAATATAAATGGAATCTGAAAAACCCGGGTGTAAACTGCATAATACCTTCTTTATTTCGAGTAAAAAAACAAAAAAAACCATACATTGCATACTGCCTGAGATAAAGGTTACAGGAATTTCTCATTTTCGCGCACGCTGTCGCTACCAGAGGGATCTCAACCAACTCATCCGTTGGGACGTTTCTTTGGTCTCCGAGGATGAATGGTGCTTTTAGTTAGTTCTGCCTCTCCAGGGCTCCCCCTCGCTCAGTGACCGACAGATGTCCCTCTCTGCCACGCCCCCACGCTCGGGGGTGACCGACGCGGTAATGCAGCAGCAGCAGCAGCTCCTATAGTGAAAATCCTGTCTACTGCGCGGTACACGTCATTCTGGGCGGAGCACATATGGTCCAGAGGTGCGCGCAGATATTCGGCAGATGGCGCCTTTGCATACCTACTTGTCAATATTATTTATCGAGAATCTGGGTTGTCTGAAGCGGTCTTGAGTTTAAAAAGTACATGAATATTTGATGAAACTATAATTTATTACGTACCATAGGAAACGAAGTTTACTAATGCAAGTAATATACAATTGGACAGAAATGCACTCGTTTTCCATTACAACCTTCGCCAGTTCTTCCTGAACGAATGCTTTTCATGTAATTTACTATTAATAAACATCAGAGCAAATAAAGCATTTTCTTCTTTCTAAATGAACCAGAATTAATAAAATACACAAACACCAGAATCCTAAACACAAGGAACACATATCGAATTGTATAATTTACTATGGCACATACAAAACCTACATAAGAACAATTCCGAAATAATATGCAATAAATTAGTTTAAAATTAAACGAGACTGCAGAATAGTAAATATTTTTGGGTAATACAATTTTTAAATATACACACTCTAGAAAATAAACATTTCATCACTGTATCACTTTACTCTCTCAAATTAACACCAGTAATTGTTTCAGGATATAAATAATATTTCTGTTCATCTTTGACAAAACCTTTTATTACGTTAGCTGCAATTTAACAAACATAACTTTCCGCGCGATTTGCCAGGACGTTCCCAGCTACACAGTGATCGTCTATCATGCACCCTTGCACGCCCGCACTCGCTTCCAAATTGGCTGATTTCCCTAAGTTAATTCGTAGGGCAACTCGGCTGCAATTTGGGGGGCGTGGCCCTCGTCGAAGAGGCAATGTACGCGCCGCTCCCCTCGGCGGCTTCCGGCGCTAATACGCACGTTACACACCGCGGCGCACGCGGAGAAGGCAGGGCGAGAATTCAATCAGGCGCCGCTGCGCTGGGCTCTCGCTGCCATCAGGGGCGTCTGCGAGGAGCGGTGCTGCGCCGCACATATTAAAAAGGTTGTGCGACGTCGCGAATCAGAGAAATTTAATATCTTGTCGGAGAAGGAGAATCGGCGTTCCCTGGGGCGTCTGCGACAAAGCAACGCTCCTTCCATGCTCTCGCCCTCACTCTATCCTCATCCTTCTCTCTCACGTCCCACCTTGAATCCCCGTTCTCATCGTCCTCTTTTGTACGCCACTTTCAATTCGTTGTCGATTCGGGCTACGTTCAAAATTAATTTCAACAATTTTTTATCAGTGAAATATTTTTTCAGAATACGCCAGCGAAGGATAAAATAGAACAGCTTATTACAAGTATATTGCGTAGGTGCTATATATAGACCATATAATATATGATCATACTCATAAACCCCACCGAACAAAATAAATAAGCACGTCTTACTCTTAAATATCACTTGTTTTAGTTTATATTACATCGCTTCAGCTCAGTACTAATTTTAAAAACTCTGCCACTCCATGTTTTTATCTATTTGCCTTAGCTATCTATTCTCGCTTCAACTTGAGAAAATAGTCCAATCTTTCTCCTGGCAACTCCTTTCCTTCCTCCATTATCTCCACTGTCATTCAACGAAACGTTCATTCCTAAACCCATTTCTATCGATATCCTTCCGACGATTCCTGGACGCTCTCTCTTCCTCACCCGCACACCGCATACGCCCCTCTCCCACCCGCATCGCCACGCAGCCGCCGCGACGCCCTCACCCGCGTCTCTTCTGAACCACTTTTTTTCAGCCCCGCCCCCTCCTCTTCCACCCTCCCACGCCGCTCACTCCGAGCGGCCCGTGCCGTCGCCATGGCAACCACCGACCCGCTGACCCAGTGGGGGCGGGGGTGCGTTACGTCTGGCCGCCCCGCCCCGCCTCGCCCCGCCACTAGCGCCTCTCATTCTCTCCCTCTTTTTATCCTTTCAGGTCGGAATCCGAGCTCCGCGCCGCGCCGCGTTGCGGGCGGGGCGTAGCCAGGCTGGGCCGGTCCCGGGCGCCGACGAAAACAGCGCGTTGGAAATTGTATTCGGCGCCCGTTCCAGGAAGCGTCGAGGCGCCGGGCGTCGGTCCAAGTCCCCAGTCGCTGGAGATGAGCCTCCCCCCCTCTCCGTCCCGCGTGGGACGCCGTTCCTCGAACGGGCCCCATGCGCACGCGCTGATTCACGACGCGACGCGCGGTTTGCGGATCACGTTTCCTTAAGCGGCCGCAAAGGCGTGTACGCTGCCCTCGTACTCAGCATGAGATTTTGTCTGTTTAATGCGAACTCCGATCTAGTGGGTGATAAATCCCCCATTTGAACTCTTAGGTCTTTCTTCGTAATCGTGAAAAGAACTGATTTTGCTTTCAGGCTCTGAAATTGTGTACAGTTTTACCTAAGCAAAACACGTAAGTAAACGATTGTCATATTTTGATGCATTAGTCACGTGCTCTACGAATGCCAAAATAAATAATCTATTGTTAGTCATACGATTTTGAAAACTCACGATATCGGTGAGTGACACGCAAGGAGGAGTTGAAGAGAAGCTTCTATATTTTATTTTATTTTGAAAAAGAAAGATACAGTTATGTGAAGTGACAAAAATTGGTTATTAGTAAGAAAAAATCAGTACTGAAAAACTCAAGTTTGTTCTCACATTTACTACATAGCTTGCATGCAAAACTGTTCTCTTCTGTACATACCAACCTGTACCTCGAGCATAGAAATAACGAACTTTCTCCTCCAAAACCCTCTCCCGCACTCCACGCCTCAAGCACACGTCATCGCACAACAACTCGCGGCTAACAGCGCGACCGATTTCGAGGAGAGATTCGGGGCGTCCACTTCGCAACCGGCCCATCGCTCACTACCCGTTCGGGCGACGCTCTGGCGGCGGCGGCGGCGGCGGCGGCGTCCCGGCGGGGGCGGGGGGGGGGGGCGGCGCGGCCGATGGGGTCGGTGCACCGAGGCGCGAAGGGAGATGACGCACCCGCAGGTGAGTGGCTGACTCACACGACCGCCCGGCCCCGCCCCCTTGCTTCGCGCCACGCGTCCGCACGGCGTCAGGGGACATTTCCAGGACCTTGACCGACTGGAGATAAATATAGCGCGCGGGGCGGCTACGCTGAGTACGCGGGCCTTGCCAGCGGGCCGTATTTCGGGGTTGTGTACACTCGGAAATAGAACGTCCTCGATGTGGGGCGAGGAAATGTCCTTCCGTACATCTGGTGGGAGCAGTTTAACGCGCTACAGTAGAGTACTTCAAACGAGCCGGCACACTTACGCCTCTTACGCTGTCATCACGATAAATGCGCGCTTCGGATTTTCTAGTGGGTGAATAAAACTAACGCTCTGGATAGATAACTGTGATGACATTGTAGAATATTCTGAGTGCGACATTCTTCAACAATTTAACTCTCGAAAGGAAAGCCAACAATACAAAAGCGATGCATTGAACTACGAACGATTCAACATATTTATAGAATTGTTTGAAACTTTTAATACGTTTTACGAAGACAAATTTCACGCAGGAAGAATGTTACTTTACACAGTATGTCTTTGTGTAGACGCCGAATTAAATGTTTCACGAGATTTAAAATAGTAACGAAAAATCGTAGCCACATTTCTAGTTCAGACATACGATAATCATGGTACTAAAATTATTTGTATAGTATTTGAAGTTTCCCTCTGAAGTAGTGTTACTTTTATTTCCGAGTAAATTTGCATGACAGATTTTGATGGCGACATACTATTTCAAAATGTACCCGACAAGCTAGAGAAGTCCGGCGTAATGAGCGAAATACAACCTTGCGCCCTCGTTCCCGCTGTCGTATCAACTTCCAGCGAACCTCTAGCTCCTCCGCCCCATCACCCTCGTCGCTCCATCGCCCAGAGCGCCTGGGCAGCGCGCCAGCCACCGACACAAAAGGCGGGACCGCCGCGAATAGCGGCCTCACGGCGCACACTGGCCTGAACTGGGCCTGAATGCACGCGAGGGCAAAAAAGATTTTTCAAAAGACATTTATTAATTGAAATGATCTCTCAAGTGCCGATCTATTTAAATGTCATATTTTGATGAATGTTTTGGGGTAATTATAGGCAAGTAGAAACATGTGTAACATTCTAATTTCGAACTGAATGCCTTTGTTATTTCACCGACTTTCATTTCCGAAGTAATAAGAGTTCTGCCAAAAAGTCATTTTATCTATTCCAGAATCTTATTGTAGTATAGTATTGAGTTCAATAATTAGCCATTCAATCCATTTCAAACATGAATTCCATTTCAGCCAAGGAGGATCTCATAATATTTTGTAGTAAATATATTGTAGTATTTCATATAAAATTATGATAAAAGTGTCTAATGAAGTTTTATTCGAAAATGGAAAGTGTGACCCTCGAGGCGACAATAGAACCTCAGAGAGCTAATTCTCTCGTGTGAAAGCAATATTTTTACTTTAACGTGACGCATTATTTTATTCATTATTGCGTTATTGAAAGAAACCTCAGCCGTAGTCGCCATATATTTTTTTGTAGTTTCTTCAGGTATTCATACACACTGATATACTAATTGTTACAGATAGCGAATTAAACCCCTAAAAACTGAAATGTCATTTTTTATCCACTAGTGACAAAAAACATTGTCAGGGTCAACAACGTGAACGACGGTTTGAACAGCTGAAATGGATATATATATATATATATATATATATATATATATATATATATATATATATATATATATATTAAAAAAAACTTTTACAAATTGTGCTTATTCTACGCGCTTGTTCGGACCGTTCGCGAAACCACTGTTCGGGGCGGCGCCACGCGGCGCCGCGGCGTCCATCACGCCGTATTTTAGGCGTCGCGGCGCCTTTATTCGCCCACACGCCCGCGACGAACCACGTGCAACGCGGACGCGCGAGGCCAAGAAAGGCGGCGGAGGGGAGGAGTCCATTAAGACAGGGAGTTATGGACGCGTGACAAATTTACTGTATCAATAATTCGAGGAGAATGGAGAGAGTATTTTGAAAGTGGATTCAGAGGTGGGGGAAGTTATTAGGGAAATTAATTCTGAAGTTATTTTTGGAAGAATAAATCGTTTAATTATTATATAAACGTTTCATTTGAAAATAGAGAATGTTCAATAAACGTTTTATGTACGAATAAAAACGTATCCATAAAATTAAGGAAACTGAAGCTAATGTCGATCCACCCTACTCTATTATAAACGCTTTTCACACTCCTGTTCTATTTCGTCCTGCTGTATATGCTGTAATGAATCCAACAAATTTTTAATAGCAGTTTTGTTTCAAATTGGTGTTCTTTTTGTTTTTTTTGAATAAACACGAACAATGAATTCAAAGAATGACCAACTTCCATTTCATGAATATTTTATTGTTATAAAAATGAGCACAAAGGTTATATTTTAACTGTGCGTGAGGTTGAGAATTATTTTTCTGGAAAATCTTAAATATTTCCAAAGATACATATCATAATTAACTACCATTTCTTTTTACGTTAGGTTCAGGTTAGGTTCCAACTCAGGTGAACTGTGTGAACTAAGAGGTAGTCATTACCGTGTGAATTGAAAGGTTGTGATGGGCGTGTAAAATATGTTAGTTGGGGAGAAGCAAGAGAAAGGTAGCAAGTAGCGAGAAACATAATTACAAGTAAATTAATTTTTTTTTTCATTAGTCCATCCTACTAATTTTGCATCACATTCTTGACATCGTAGTGCGGCAATGTTATTACTGCATACATATCTTGGAATGATACTCAAAGCACTAATAAAGTTCATTGAAGTGTTGATAATACCTTAAACTAAATTAAAGCATATTTGGTGCTCATTTAAAGCCGTTCATAAGGTGCTCCTCCCACACAAACGATAATAAAAGTCACACCTTCACGAAAAGAGCGCAACGCAACACGAGAGAATGTCATAACGAGGCGCTTAAACGACGGCGAAGTGGATCCTACGAAGTGGCTGCGGCGCAGGCGTTACACAGTGGCGGCCAGGGGACGATAAAGCGGAAAGAACCCCATCAGCGGCGGCGTTGGCAACTTCGGAGCGAGGCGGCGGGCGAGCGGTTCCGTGGGCGAATGGGCGAGTGGGCGGGGAGGCCGGCCCGCCCGCGCCGCCCACGACCACGCGCGCGTTGCAGCCCCGTGACGTCACGAGCGGCGAGGTAGGAAACGGGTCGTTCTTCGGATTGTCATCGTTAATATGAAGACGAATAGGGATGAGGATGATATTGGAACAGGAAATCTCGCAAGCGCGATGACGAAAACAAATGACCACTAAAGAAATTCCTTTCCTACTCACGAAGTCCAGTAAAATACTTGAAACCTAATTAATATTTACGATCAAAGCAACTAAATTGGACTGATATTTCTATATTATATAGAACAATTGTTTCATTTCTTCGGACAATGTCGTCAATCCAGAACAAAGTATAAATTGTATTTACGTGATTATACAATTAATGTACCAAAATATGTTTAATTGACAATAAATAGGTGAAGAATGTAAACAGGATGAAGAAATAACTACCTCCATTCTACAAGAGCATCGGTGAAATCACATCTACATTTTGTCATCCAATATATATTGGAAAAAAGTTCTTGAGTACACTTTTATATACTATATGACATTGAAAGAAAAAAAATGTTCGAATTCTTGTAAGTTAAATAATTGCCAGTTTCTCTGAGAGATAAATCAAAACATTACAAGCACCACGAGAGATCTGACAAACTGCAAAGTCGACAGAAACGAAACTGTAATTGCCCGCCCACCTAGTCAATCACCTGCCCCCGTCCCCGAGTCACGAGTCCTGAGGTCGACACCCGACGGAGCGTGCCGGCGCGGTCGAGGGCGGCCGTGGGTGAGTGGCTCGGGCCATTGGGCGGCTGCCTGGGCCTACGCGGTCGAGCGTCCCATGCGCCCCACCCCATGAGGCCTCTCCGGGCGTCGAACGCGGACTGCCATCAAGAGCCACCGGACCCGCGAAAGATGATCATACAGCGACAACTACACAGTGATATCGCTGGTTGAGGCGGAAGTCATTCCTACAATTTTTAAATTCATGAATACGATTCAAAAATGAACAGAAGATAAGAAACCGATTGGTAGGTTTGTCATAAACATTGCAAAACCAGGGAAATCTCGAGGGAAATAATGAGACCAATTCTAAAGTCAATGATAAGGATTCCAAAACATATTCTCAGATTAAGTTTTAACTACCGCTTTGCTAAGCATTCTAGGGAGGTTATTCACTCACATTTGTCAAGGTTAATTCCATGACAGAT
Organism: Gryllus longicercus; assembly: GCA_038098605.1. Taxonomy (NCBI): domain Eukaryota; kingdom Metazoa; phylum Arthropoda; class Insecta; order Orthoptera; family Gryllidae; genus Gryllus; species Gryllus longicercus. The sequence goes on along the minus strand of JAZDUA010000497.1, from coordinate 718,999 downwards.
GGTTGAAATTTCAATCAATGTGTAATAACTTCAGAGTAACCCCCCTATTTTCATAAATTCATGTTCATCATCAATTCACAAAACGAATCCATTATTTATAAACATTTACAGAACAATTATTAATTGTTAGAGAAATTAAATGTCGTTATAAAGGATTACAAAAACACACAATGCGTAACGCAATTTCAAGCGCAAATTTAAAATAGTGTTCATTGAAGGATATCTTTTTTTATTTTATCAGTTCAAGAAGCAACCTCAGTCTTTTTAAAGGAACTTTATATTTCAGCGTAAAATTTTAAATAACAAGTCTATAATTATCAGTATAAGAATTTTATTCCAAAAAGCTTGGCAATGTTTTTATTTGTTTCAAATTGGAAAACTAAATCAGTTTCTTGCAAACATTTCTGTCTTCAAGCAATGTACTTAATGATGTCTGTATTTGCATGGAGTGAGATGGGAATCTCGAGTCATTGCCGAGCAGGAAGAACGCGGTAGGGAGTATCTTCATTTAATCTCTTCGTAAGTGCTGCCACGGTCAGCGGTTCCGCGAGCGAGTAGCCTATCGACCCATCGATCGCGGGCTCCCGCCATTGTGTGGCAGCGGCGGGCGGCGTCCCGCGGGCGGGAAGGCTAGGGTCAGAGGGCAGGCACGCCCCCGTGCTAGCCTTGGACCAGGTGGGGCGGGGCGGCGACTGCCGAAGTTCTGGCGCCAACCTTGGCTCTCCTGGACTGCTCCTTGGAATGTGCAAGTAACGTAATTCGTGGGGCGAAGAGGCAAGATGGGAACGTAATGCGTGTACATTCATTGATTTAAGAAATTTGATTTTACGTTGAACAATTTATAGGTTGACAGATTGTTCGCTCATCCCCTTCCCTGAAAAATCTTTTATCCCTTTCCCAAATTATCAATTTAAAAAATAGTGAAATAAGTAATTTGTAATATTTACCGACATAAAATATTTTGTTACGTAGGGTTGAAGGGTATTTTGAAATTATTTTGCACATTAAGGTGAAATTGAAGGAAAAATGTAAGTATATAAACACTAATATCCACAAGTAATAACCTCACTCTTTGTTAAGCAAGCATGCCATTTCTGTTTTCATTTTCTAAGTTCGAAAATAATACATTCTAAAACTTGAGAAATTATCTGCACCACTGTTCCCCGGTAGTGAACATCCTTCGTGAAAGAAAATTCTCATTATTATTCCATATTCCATTGTTCGTCATTTTTATGTCCCGCCCACTGGGTTCTCAACATTTCCTTCTACTTGCTCTGCGTCTTCACTTTCGCCCTTGACCTCACGCCGGCTACCCACTCGACCGCCCCGGCCTCTGTCCTCTCCAGGCCTCTCATCGCAAAGGCGTCTGGTTCCATCTCGGTCCCCGGCAGAGGCGCATCGCACCAGGCAGCTGCGGACGCGTTGGAGCGGACCGGTATCCGGTGACGGCTCCCCGCCCCCGCTCTGCCCCCCCCCCGCCGCCGCCGGGGGCGGACCCGTTTCTCCCGCGGAGAGCGCGCCAAAATGGCGGCGAGTGTCACAAAGGAGGCCGTGGACGAGGGAGATAAGCGCCCGCCCGCATGGGTCGGGAAGAGCGAGGGTGGGTCGGTGAGAGGAGAATGTTCAGTGGAGAGAGGAAATGAGTACCAAGAAATGCGATCAAACTAGAATTACTATAAAATGAAAAAAAGGTAATAGATGCAGAGGAGGGGAAAAAAGGTCGACCCAGGGAGGTTCCCTTGAGACAGATCACCCTACCATTCATGGAGGCATCCCGCCCTGGCCATACGAATATTTGTATGTATGTGTGTGTATCACTAGGGATAACATCTAGTGAGAAAACTTCCCACCCAAATAATTGCAGCTATGTTAATTTTCAGGTTATCCACTTGGTACAAAAAGGCCGAATGAAAAAAACCATCAGATCGTTGAAACAACATCTCAAGTATAAATTTAAAAAAAAAGGTAAGACATCGGAATGGGGTGTAGTCAATGTAATTAGAAAAATGGGGACAACTTGGGAGAAATAATGGGATAGTTGAAAACCATTTTTCATATGATTCCGACATCCAGTAAAATGTGAGACTCCTTACTTCATTGGAAACTAAATTTGACTGCACATTCTTATCTGAATATCTCCATGTTTCATTTGGAATAAGAAGGTAACATGATCGTTCATGCAGATTCTATAATTAAATTATTTAGATTCATTTTATCTAGAATATTATCAAAATTATAAACGGAAATAAAATAGTAGATAGCTAGAAATTAATTTTTGCACCGAAAATACTAGTTTTTTATAAATTAATTTCTCTAGTTTCTGAATTTTTTTTCGTATTCAATCTCTGAAGTTACGAAAGCAGGAAATATACCGTTCATCATCTTTAACTCAACAAAACATATCTGAAACTCCGCATCTAAAGATTGTTTACATGCGGAGAAAAGAGCATATAGACATAGCTACAGTACAAGTCCTGAGCGTGGCTACATGCTCCGCGGCCATTTTAACCGAGCGGCAGACGGGAAACGGGCGTTGAACACGCCCCCCCCCCGCATCGCCCGGGCAAAGTGCGATGAGCTGGTAGGCGCGAGCGGCGATAAGCGGCGGCGATTAAGGCGAGATGTGTGGACCCCCAGTGACCGTCAGGCGATGCATACGAATGGAGGAGATGACTTCTGTTGATTCGCTTTTTTCCTGTTTGACGTGTGGGAGGAAGATGGCGCGAAGAGTCCGAGAGGTTAAAGTATTAATGAAGATCTCTTTCCTGGAAGGCTGTACGACCATCAGAATCGCATTCGGTGAACTGCCGGCTGCTCACAAAATTACGTTTTACTGCGAAGTAGAGAAGCGACCAGTACATCTGAATCAACAAAGAACTTCACTATACAGAAACGAAGTTAATTCAATTCGTGTTTGTGGGTGCACGCGTAAGTGACGTGTTTCTACTTCTACTTCTTGCGCAAGATGCCTCGCAAGTCACAAATAAACTACGAGATGTTTAAGACTATACATGAAAAAAAATTCTTTAATGATTAATGCATACATTCTCTACCTGCGCTGATTGATTCGTTACATTCCAATTCGCAGTCATATCATAGGCATTTCGTGTTAGAGCATTGCCTGTAAACTGTCACCGCACGCTGTCACAAAAAAAAAATGATAGGAATTTAATATCGTGATGTCTGTTAGGTCTAATATCTGGATATCAGATGTCATTGATTGCAAAATGTACGAATTTCAGAAACATTTTATTGTACGTGTACCTTGCGGTATTCCAGATCACATGCGTTTCGAATGAAGAATGTATTCTTGTGTAAAAATAAGTTTGCGAATGCGCAATTTTTTTTTGTCTCCGGCAATTCATCGTTTTCGAAATCGATTTCACTGAGTTGTAAGTATCAAGGATTATATGTGCGATTGCGTAGTAAATACGTACCCTTTTTCGTCATGGTACTCCACGCTGCAATCCCGAAAGGCCGAGCAAGCGCCGGCCACATGCAGCGCATGGTACCTCTTTGTCCCACCCTCGCTCGCGCGCCTGGCCACTCCCGGAGGCCGCCCAAGGTCTGCGAGCGGCGGCAGAGGAGCCCCGCCCCAGAGGTGATTCGCAGACCTTGGGCCCACGCCACCCACGCACTCGCTAACTGGACCTCCGTACACGGCCGGGCGCGCTCTCGCGCCGGCAGCGGCGAGGAAAAGGAGGGCGAACGCACGATAAAAATGAGGAAGAGAAACACAAACATCGAAGGAAAATTGATTTAGCCTTTCTTTTCAAATAAAATACACATCGTATTAGTATATTGTACAACATATGTCGTTACTTTTCACTTATACTACTGTAGTATACCATGTTTAATCATTAGTTCATATGTAGGTTCATCAAATTTCAAGCTCAAATCCCTGGCATTCTTACCAGCATAAATTAACAGGTGTAAAGAAATGGCAGGGAACGCCTTTTTTCAACAGAAATATCCGCGTCTAAAAGTGGCATTATAGTTAATGTTTTCTAAAATTTTTCAGACATGAATTGTGTCGTACTTATTTTCACTTTGTCTAGTCTTCCTTGAAATCATGTGTTTGCTTCATATCAACGGACGAGTGTCCCAGGGTCATTTTTGCCAAACGTAGTTTATCGTTAACAAGAAAAAACATTCAAGAACTAAGTGTGTAGAACGGTCGGGGGAAAAAGCTGTTAACTAGCAGTCGAATGAAACGAGGAAGTAGTCAATGAGCGTAGGACAAAAACGAAATTGGAGAGCCGAGGTCGAGGAGGCGACGAGTGCAGACGCAGCGGGCACCCCGCGAGAGCCTCAGCAGTTGGGGGCCCAAGAGGTGAGACTCGAAGCCACGCTCCGAAGCTCCAGCGCTGGAGCGTCACGATCGAGAAGGAAACCAAGCGATTTTTGAAGGCGCATCAAACGAAAAAACTTTCCTGTCCGCGAACTCTCACAGATTGCGCAGGATGCTAGTACATTGCCTAACGAAACGTTTCTGTCTTATTTTCGTATCCGTTACATTTACTTTGTAATGATATGTTATTGCTTGTTCTTGCTTTCGATTCACTGATAACTTAACCACGAACCTCTCGATCCAGATAAGAGGGAAATATGCAATGCAATATGAATCATAATTCCTTCCATAGCCTGTAGCAATATGAAATGTTGCTACATGTTATGGAAGGAATTATGAGGGGGAATTGTGGGAGGGAAATAAGAAAAGACAAACCGAGTCAAGTCAACAATAGTTAAATAGTAAATAAGTAAATCTGAATCATTAAAATTACGTAAAAAATAAAATCCTGAATGTATGCACCACAGGCGTTAACTGGCTCTAATGATCGAGCGGCGAAAAGACGCCCGATGGGGTTTGCTTCGAGATTCTATAGAAATTATTCTGAAGAAATAGATCGCTTCTTTATTATAAACTAGCGTTTTTCCGTAGAACAAGCTTTTGTAGTAATTACTTTTGGCTAGCACATTTAATATTCACCACAGAGTAAAATTTTACAAGATTCCATACTGTACCATGTTCACGGAAGATTTATAGCGAATACGTCATTGCATTGTTATGTCAGCGCGGAAGACCTTCACTTTATCTAAAAACCAACTGATGGAATTTCGGAATGAATACAAATTCCGAAGCTATCGCATCGACTACAGAGAAGCATCCTTCTCCAGCATTCCTCCCGCCCCGCAACCTACATTTCACGAGGCATGTGCAACTAAGTAGACAAATATAAATCATGATATCGATGGTTCGTCTGAAATATTTTTGGTAATCCAATTTAATGAAAAAGTGCTTATTTAATATAAAAAAATGGAATTATGTCAGAATTAAATATTTTTCGTCGGGCCATAAACTACAATGTTTTTAAACATTCTAACAAATGTTTTAATCTCTACTATTTTTAACTGAATACGAGTGTTCTGGACTTTAGAAAACGAAAAAGCGTCTCCCAGGCAGTTATATCAGTTCTAAAACGCCGCTCGTTAGCGCGGAGATGTAAAATGACAGAGGCAGCGCTGCGGCCGGCCAGCGTTAAAGGCCGACGACGCTTCCTTCCGCAGGCCTGCCTGCCCCGCAGGGCGCACGGACCGACAGGCAGGCAGACACAGACAGACACCGGAAGCGAGATGGCTTCAGCTAATTCGGGCCGATCCCGCCCGCCCGCCAGGCCGCTGCGCGCGCGGGGCAGACTCTGCGTGAAAACACGCGCCTGTCAATGCGGGCGCGCGTCATAACAGACGAAGTCTTTCCGCCTCCTCCTCTGGTGCAGCAGCGACGCGTGGCGGACGGGCAGAGGCAGCAAGGTTTGACTTGCGACGTGGCGGGAAAACATATTTAGAACCAACAAAAGTATCAGTTACATGTGTACTTAAGATGTCACTCCAGTGGCTGGTGCAAACTTATTTTTGTAAAAAGTACGATTTATTTCTTTATTGTATCATTGTTATTACCCTATGAACTACCCATTCGTGGAATGTAATGGAATTAAAATCCTTCAATAGGTTTGATCTTTCTCGTCTGTTCTGAACAATCTGAATGCTACTTTTGTACACGACACAGGGCGATCAATTTCGTAGCGGTATAAAAATTCCTTGGCAAACGTATGGCGAAGACTTCAATCATTAACTAATAGAAAAATGATTTAGCAATAGGCGAGTGAAATAAAATTTCATTAAGTTCACATTCAATAATAGTCCAGAGAGAGCGTCGGTGATATGCCCCAATATCTCCATTCCCTCCGGAGCACTCAACAGGCGCATACACCTCGCGTCGGCGCGGCAGCCACTGCTAGCTTAATAAATAAACATAAGCCAATAAAGAAAGCCTCTCGAATTTCTCCGGCGGTAAGTGCAGGGTCGGGTCCTGCCAGTAGGGGGGGGGGGGAGCGATACGCGATGATAACGTCGGCCGGGCAATCCTGCCGTCGCGCGTCGCCCGGCCGAAGACTTTGCTCTGCGGCGCTTTGTGCGCCGCGCAATCTCCCAGCGCCATCTGCTGCGCCGCCGCCTACGCCCCCGCGATAATTACAGAGCGCAGCCCTGCGCCCCCGGCCGGGCGAAAATGGACGCGCCAATTGAGCGGCGCACGCGGGGCGCCGCTCGTATGACGTCAGAGCACGAAACCGGCGGAAGAAGAAATGCTACTGCTATTCTCTTCGTTTTAACAAGAGGGGACTTGACACGTGAAACGATTAGTTAATATTCCAGATAATTTAGCTCAATCAACAACAATGCAAATTAAGACTTCGTTTTACTGCAAATGAATGATGCCGAGTTCAAAGAAATAATTGTGGAATAATGGAATAGAATGCAATATTTTCTGTAAGGAGTTTCATTACATTAATATATAACAGAAACATATAATATGTAACAGAAAATATTGCATTCTATAAATATTCATTATATAAATGCGATTTATTCCATAAATTAATAAATATTGCAGTAACTTGTGAATCAAACGATAAAAAAGTTTAATGAAAATATTACTAATTAATTTTATTACATTTCTTTTAAAATATACATTTTCTAAATTTACAGTATAAGTTTACTCTTGATTATATTTACAGAACGAAATTTATCTTTCATACGGAAGTATAATTTTTGTTTGAAATATTATTGTTTTGTGTGTTGATAATTCGAACGGAAGGAATTTTTATATTTTTTCAACTAGCGAGAACACACTACATTTACTATCAAGAACAACAGTGTGGATAATGCGTCAGAAGCTGCATGTAACTAGTTATCCACAGCTCTAGAAAGGAATTTAAGTGCAATGCAGTTCACTCATTTGTTAAAAATAGAACATAGAATGCGAAGGTAATTAAATCGTTTTAAAACTAACTGAAAGCTTCAGAGCAGCTGAAGAAACCCACCAAGACTTTCGAACAGTTATCACGAGAGGGCAAACTTCAAACACCGCAGAGCACAAAACAGCCACAATCACTTGTGCCTCTCTCCGCCAGCAGCTTTCGCCACATTTTATCGAGAATGGAAACAGAAGGCGTTACGCAAACGCAGCTACGGCCCAATATGTTTTTACGGCCGAAAGGAGCTGCGCCGCAGGGGCGGGCAGGGCAGCGCGAGGGAGCGGAGGTTCGGCGTCACGTGGCAGCTGCACGCGACGTGCGCACCCACACCTGCCTCTCCCTCCAGCCCTTCCCCTATGTCCAAGGCACGCGCCGGGGCCACGTGACCCGCACGAAGAGACGCGGTTGCGCCGGAGTGGGCTAGGAGGCGACGGAGAGTGAGTGGGAGTTGGCCGGGAGAGACTGACAGAATAAATCTTAATGAGTCGGGGATGTGGATTCGGGAATTTTGGGAAGGCGTCGGTGGCACAGGAGGGGGTAGAGGTGAGGTGGGGGAAAGAGTTGTGGGCAGGGGCAGAGGCGGGGAAGAGGGCGTGTCGTAGCAAGAGGCAGAGGCGGGAGTGAGTGCGGGAGTGAGGGCGGGAGAGAGGGCGGGAGAGAGGGCGGGAGAGAGGGCGGGAGTGAGGGCGGGGGTGAGGGCGGGGGTGAGGGCGGGGGTGAGGGCGGGGGTGAGGGCGGGGGTGAGGGCGGGGGTGAGGGCGGGGGTGAGGGCGGGGGTGAGGGCGGGGGTGAGGGCGGGGGTGAGGGCGGGGGTGAGGGCGGGGGTGAGGGCGGGGGTGAGGGCGGGGGTGAGGGCGGGGGTGAGGGCGGGGGTGAGGGCGGGGGTGAGGGCGGGGGTGAGGGCGGGGGTGAGGGCGGGGGTGAAGGCGGGGGTGAAGGCGGGGGTGAAGGCGGGGGTGAGGGCGGGGGTGAGGGCGGGGGTGAAGGCGGGGGTGAAGGCGGGGGTGAAGGCGGGGGTGAGGGCGGGGGTGAGGGCGGGGTTTAACGGAGTTGATGAGGGGCTCGTCGTCCACCAACAGTTAATTGCCAACCGCAAGGACACGGAGTCTTGTTAGCTGCATGAATTGTCGGTTGTCGACTGCTGCAAAAACCCTTCCCTCTGCTCTGACAATGTCGCTTCCTCGTTCCAAATTGTGAATCTGTATTCGAGACGGGTGAGTTTGCGAACTTCCCGTCCCTCTAAACAGCCTCTTTGCGTTCGAGATTTCACAAGGAAGTTTACATTATTTTGAAAGTACAAGGGAGTTCAAATATGACCGGGACTGATTTTTTTTTACGAAATACTTTATTAGCAAAAATTTATTTGTACATATCATTCTTCAAAGTACTCCCCTCCAGATTCTATACATTTTTTCCAACGTTCTGGGAGCATCCTAATGCCCTTTTCATAAAAGTCTTTTGGTTGTCGGAATATCCACTCCCGAACACTGTGGATGACTGCGTCATTATCTGCAAATCGCATGCCTTGCAAATGTGATTTAAGCTGTCCAAACAGGTAAAAATCACTTGGGGCCAAATCTGGACTGTACGGCGGATGTGGTAGAAGGTCCCACTTCAATTTGCTGATGGTTGCCATGGTTGTTTTAGCAGTATGAGGCCGTGCATTGTCTTGAAGGAATGCTACCCGTTTCCCACCTCTCTTCCGTTTGGATCGGATCTTTTTTTTGATTTCTGTTTCCAAAAGTGCTGAATAATAAGCTGCATTGATGGTGTTAGCTTCTGTAAGAAAGTCTACATGGATAACACCCATCCAGTCCCAAAAAAATGTTACCATCACTTTTCCCGCCGAACGGATCTTCCGCGCTCTCTTGGGTTTTGGAGAAGAGGCGTGTCGCCATTCACGTGATGCCTGCTGGGACTCAGGAATAAAATAGTGAACCCACGTTTCATCAGTGGTTACAATGGACTTCAAAAATGCATCTCCTTCATTTTCAAACCGCATTAGAAGAACACTGGCAGCTTGCATGCGCATCAATTTGTTCTCGTCCGTCAAAGTGCGTGGAACCCACCTAGCATTCACTTTTCTATATTTTAGGTGTTTTTTTATCCTGTCTTCTACACTACCCACACTGATGCCAATTACTGATGCAACTTATTTGCTAGTGATGCACCTGTTCTCACAAATAACCGCATTAACACGATCAATGTTTGTTGGGGTTATGGATGTTCGCGGCCGACGATTATGAGGTTCATTCTCAACGCGCTCTCGTCCCTCTCTGAAACACTTACACCATTAAAACACACGGGTACGTGAGAGGCACTCTTCCCTGTACTGTTTTTTGAGTCTTTGCAAAATTTCCGAAGGTTGAACGTTTTCTCCAACGAGAAATGTGATGATAATGCGTTGTTCCACGCACCGCGGCATCTTTTGTTCACTCATCGTTCTAGCAAGACCCAGACGCGACTGAACAGGTTCTAACCTGCAAAGGAGGGAGATGGGGGTTGTGGCTAGATTCTCTCCAGGCGGCGCAGTTAATGCGCATGGCGGGGTATTTGAAAAAAAAACCAGTCCCGGTCATATTTGAACCCCCTTGTATTAGCAATTTATTATGCATTAAAATGAAGAAATCACAATTTACATCACAATCTTCTGCTGACTCATTTGTAGTGAAAGTCAAGTGCTGTTGACATATGATGGTTTCTTCTCTGGAGCTTACATTATCCACGTGTTCATCTTTTACAGTGATCGTAAGTATAAGGAAGCGGAAAGAACGGTTCTACGTATCGTGCAAGTCGTAAACGCAGGGTTTACAAAAGTTGAATTACCATGTATCATAGAAAGTAAATATTTCATATTAGAAACAACTAACATTTTGAGTCAATATTTAGGATTAAAAATATCAAGAACGCTACTTTCATCACTCCGTAATCTTCTAAAACTATCCAGTAATTTAGAATATAACTCCTTGAGTTAATGAAATGGATTTTAAAACTAAAAGCATCTCTATAATCCTGACCCACTTTCAGATTTCGAACGAAAATCTCTCTCTCGCTTTGCGTGTAGGTGACCGACTTGCATTTTTCAAATATTTCTTACGTTTGTTCTGCGTTTGTTTGTGACGGTTTATTTATGACACACTACTTTACGTTCGAAATGTAAATTTTGTAGGAGTTAAGAACACAGAACACTTCAGCATTATTCCTTGCGATTTGTGAATCCCAGGACCACGTTCTAAAAAAGAAAAACGTTCACACCACACTTTTACCCTTCTATTAAGTATACCAACATCAATGTGTCTAATTTAGCAAGATGAATACCCAAATTTACACGAAAATTGAAATTCATTTTAATTTTTACAGAGTGGTTAAAATATTGTTCCATGTTGGTATCGTCACATCTCGTTACAATACTATATTGGTCATCAACAGCCTTACAGCCTCCTTTGATAAGTTTTCGTAACTCTCTATGTAATAATATATCTCACGATACTTCGGTAAATAATGACAGCGCGAAGATCCAAGGCAACTCGGGCGAGGCACAATCTCGAGACCTTGCAGGAAACTCCACATCGACTGCAGCACGCAACAGCCTGTTCGCGCCCGGCCGCTCGAAATACCAGTGGCTCACCTCCGACCGCAGTGCTTTTTTGTGACCGAGCGCCCGCCGGTCTGTCGGTCGGCAGGAAAACAGCTGCCGCTACGAGGGCGCGCGGGCGCCAGTCGGGACGCGAACGGCAGCCGCTCGAATCGCGGACGCCCACTGGCCTTCTGGCGGCGTCGGTTCCCGCGCTTCTGACGCTCGACTGACTGGAACAGTTCGCCAGAAGACGCCGGACCAGAAAATAAATGCAGCCGCTCGCGAGATGTACCGTTTACATACAACAGGAAAACCCGGGTATCGATCCTGCTGCGGAAGACGCTGGACACAATCTGACCCGTAGTTTTCAAATGAAATAAGAACAGTTCTTCTCTTCGCGAGATATGATACCCAACTGGACTACATAGCGCTATTGAATAAATATGTTTATTTGGGACCGAATTTCAATCTGATAACCTTTATGAAGACTTATAAATTATGAAATTTATAATTGTATTACAATATAATACACTAGTGGAAGTTATTGATATGTTTTATGGCGGGGAATTAATGAATCAATTTAATAGCCTAGTTGACGCTGAAACTGAAATAAATCATGGAATACGAGAGAAGAAACCTTTCATGACGCAACCCGATGTACATCGCTGCTCGGCGGAACACTTCCTGGCGCTTCACGTGGCCAATATGCTAATCGACACAACACACTAAGTGGCTTCACCTGAACACAATGAGGCATTACTTTGTCACTGACAATACGTCATTATCTAAAACCGCATCTACACCAGATTTACACGAACATAAATTACCGGGACATTAAAGCGGGAGTACTTCACAGCTTGTTGAACGCAGACACGTAAAATTCTACATCATTAGCGGGTCGGCGAGAGGCCACGCTGCGACGATTCCGCAAACGCCGCCGTCATAATGGCCAGGGCAACACGGAATCGAGTGCTCGCTAGCGGAGGGTTTCATTATGCATGCCGCGGACGCGTGCCGTCGCATGTCGAACAAGGGGCGTGGGGTTTTTGCGTCCGCACTGCGTAATTCGCAGCCTTGGGCTTGCGAGGGCGACCCGGGGCGAGCGTATACCGCATTCCTCTCCTCTGGCAGACTGACTTTCACTCCGCCGCCACCGTCCCCGCCGCACACATTCCGCGCCCGTTCGCGTCAACGATGAACGCTTCGATAAGGACTTTGAGGTACGGGCTACGACTTGCTTTGGTTACAGGCTTTGGTTTGGAGGAAGTGGACGCAGGGAATTTACCGAGTCGATGCGCGACAGATAGTGTGAAAGACTGTCAAATAGCTGTAAAGAAAACGCTCGTTGAAGATCACAAGCGAAATCATATTTTTAGATTTCGTGTTGATAGGTTGCGGTGTAATAGAAAAGAATGGAAAGGGGGATATAAAACGTGTTGATCATAACTTGCTCGGTGATGGTGTTTTATGTATTGTTATCGTACAACAGTCCATAAATCTTTTCGTTGGGTATGAAACAAATCCATTTCCTACTCTTTGGACTTTCAAATTTTGATGAATAATGATTGAAGAGCGAATAAGGAAATCGTTAAACTTATTGTACCAATTTACTTATAAATTCACTTAAAAGGAGAGATAGTGGTCGATTGGAAGGTTCCTGGGAAGATAAACTAACATTCAATACAGAGAACCGCTAAGAAAATGCGACCTTTAGGAATTTTACGATTAAGAAAAAAAATTCTCCATTTCCGAATTCGTAATAGTTCTACAAAAACAACAATGATAAAAAAGTGCAAAGAAAAATAGATTTTAAAACATTGCAACACAAAAATGTCGAATTTTTTAAACAAGCATATCTTACATTCTCAAGAAGCCGCAAAATTTCACTATTTGTTTCACTACAAAAGAAAAGGAATATAAATTCGGTTGACATGAGTAAATCAGAACATATTTTTACTATCGGACTAATAGTGGCCACTTTTCAGATTTGCCTAGGGTGTGTCATTCCTCTTGGTATCGCGAAAATCAATACAACCATGAGACAATTTACTGGGAGAGAACCGAGAAGTCCTTAACCGGCTACGAGGAAGGAGACAGAAAGTCAAGGCGAGCATGTTTAAAGGAACTGCCGAAGCAGATGTGATGAAGTGCGATGCAGTTGTCTAATACAAATCTAAATGAACGAAGCATGAAGCGTGTTCGATGAGTCTGTATACAATCAAAGATATGTCCCAGTAGCATTCCACCCAGTCGACAATGGACCTCCCCCTGGTATCATTGTTTAGGTAAGTGGTTACTGTTTCATAGTTCAGGACTCTTATTAGGACCTTTACTAATAATATGATAATTTCCTTCAATGCTTCTAGGATTTGTAAAACAGACTCCGAACGGTCGACATGCGTAGTCGCTTCGAGGAAGCTCTGGCGTTCTCTTACAGGAATAATTCCCGTTGAAACCTTATTTTAGTATCTGTCGATGATGTAAAGATCAGTTGTGCTTCTTGAGCAACAAAGTGAATGTTAAACTGCTCTTCAAAAAAAGTCACCTGTGTACTCGCGGTAAGAACAATAAGTACAAAATATGTTCAAAATACAAAATATACATGCTCTTGCCACAAACGGAAAACTATAATATTTTAACACGAACTTTTAGAAAATGACTGACATATTGATAAATACATGTAACATTAATACTTTATATATAATGTTCCTTCAATTATTCTCAACTTAATTTCGGTATCACCGTTGACCTCCCCAGTTATTCTCAGGGACAGGAATGGTGTAGGTACGCCAGTGATAGACGCTTAGGCGTGAGGTCACGGGGTGAGAGGTTGGGGAAAAGGGTCAGTGGACTGCTTAAAAATTTCGAAAGGAGCCTCGTGGGCCTAAGTAAGAAAACCATTTCTATAAATATGATCAATTCCTGATTTTCCGCCTTTTGAATCAGACAATTTGGAGAAGTGATGCATGACATTTGGAGAAGAGGCTCTACAAATCTGACAAATCTGTAAATTGTTCAATATAAAACCAATTAATTAAATACTTACAATTATTTCATCTGCAATTACATTTTATGTATTTACTAGTAAAAAAGTTATTTGTAAATAAAAAGTTTAAGAGAAAAGTGGGTTTAGTAGGAAAAAGAGCAGCCCAGAAATAAAGTTTCCCCCGCCCCCACATGTTTTAAACTTCGCACGCCTAAACTAAACTAAAAACTAGACGCATGAAAAGACCACACCAAGCACAGAGAATGTGAGTAAGGAAATCACTCAGAAATAAAACTTCCTGACAACGACAGATCGCTGCGTCAGATGAGATCACCGCCACTACCCTTTCCCAGCGGCGCCGAACGGCGGCCTACCGCAAAGCGCAAAACTCTCGCTGCGTCCGGGGCGACCGCGTTCCATTTATTAAAAGTGAAAAACGACGCTCGGGTCCGCTCCCCGTAACAGTGCTCGCGGTGTCCTACGTGGAGGATGGCCGTGGCGCTCGTCTAAGAGAATCACTCGACCGCAGGGAATAAAAAAAAAAAAAGACCGAAAAATGGATCCTGCCTACTTATCTGTGGAGGCTGCTTCTGGTCAAACGTGTCGCATCATTTCCTTTTCTCACGCCACCCAGCTTGCAAACCATCGTTACGCACGTAATGCTCCGTTGTCCGGTAAGTGCATTGTGTTTTCTACCGGCGGCAGTATTATCTACTTCTTTGTTGAGTAGTACGAACGTAGTATATTGTATTAACAAGAATTCGCCCGTTTCTTATCAATATGATCCGAAGTATTTTAATGTATAAACCACCCTTAATGTTCGTTACCTTAAAAAGTAAACCAGAGTATTTGAATAATAAAGTTTGTTGATAATTATGAATTTGCACGTAGCTTAAAGGAGATTTCATTTCGAATTTTGTTCTTTTTCGATTTCAATCTCTCTTTATTTAATCATTTTCGAACCCTGCATTGACTGAAGTAATACTGCTTTCTTGGAGGCAAAAGTCAGAATTGTCCAGTGTTGCTTTGAACTAACAAACTTACCAGCAAGAAATTATTTCAAATTATTCTGTCGGTTTGCATGCATCTGCGATTCAAGTACCCGCATTAAAGAACTTTCATAAGAACAAGTGGATCGCAAGATAACCCACGCCGCGTATTGCGCAACGGCGACTGACGTGCAAATCGCGTGCAAAGTGCATGCGCCGACGCCTGCTGCAGCTCCATTTGCGGCACGGCACGCCACGCCACGCGCCGCGCCCAGGCGCTGGCCCCCCACGTGGGCTGCCGCGAGGAGGCGGGGCAGGGGGTGGGGCGGGGCAGGGGGTGGGGCGGTGTAGGGCGGCAGGCGAGATGGCGTGCATCGCGCTGCCAAAGTCGGCTCTGGAAATCTGCCGAGCTAGGATGGGCCCACCCCGCGGAGGCATGGCGATGGTGCAAGATGCCGGTGGGCGTCGTGATGATGGCGGCGAGGAAATATAAGGTAGGGGTGGCAGAAGTTTAAGAGGTAAGCAAGACAGTAGGGTGCTGTAATGATAATAGTGAAGTACGGTGTGGTAGGAATACTACTCACTACAGAGACAAGCAAGTAAAAAATATTGAGAGATTATTTGACTGCAGCAGATTAGGGATGGAAGGAAAATAGGGAGAAATAGAAGGCGATATTGTGAAGACTGCCGCAATGTTGACTTAAACATAGCGAAACAAGAAGGATGGCAGGGCAAATGCGGGTTACTATTTTAGGTACGATATGGCCGATTGCGAATACTAACGATGGTAGCGCCAGGATATTATGATAGCAATGATGAAAAATTAAGTGGAAAACATAGAATATGATGAAAGATTTAAGAAAAAGTTATTAAAAACTCATTCATTTTAAAAGAAGCTGAAGAATTTACCTTTGGTGGGAGCAAGTTGCTTTGACATTTTATGTGTCAGTTAAGGTGACAAGATATTCTGCAGACATTGCAGTGGAGGTGGTTTTCGAATAAGTAAGAACAAGTTGGCGACCAGAAAGTTCGTCGTGTGAAAGTGTGTCGATGTGATTGTGAGAATGAAGTCAGTAAGGATTTTATCACGTCATACTTATCGTACCAATTAATAATCTTGTTCTAAATTGGAAGTGCTGATGGATATTTTTGGCAATGCGGCGTTCAAAACTGACGGTGGTTATGGCGACACAAAGCAGTGATAACCGGAAGGTCTGGATGTGAAGAATCCGCCTTGTGCCGGCCTGGGAACCCAGCAGCAGTTTAGCGGCTGCCAAGTTAACACTGGTGCTCGTTTAAACGAAAATTCGAGAGTTATTTTTAACTTTATTATAAGGTGCCGTAAACGCCAGACGGTGGCGGCGCGTGGAACTACGGCTTTTGGGCGTTCCCCTGCCACAGAGGTCGCTGACCGCGATTCGTAGATCTGAGAAAGTTCCACCAATAGGTGGACGATGTGAACTAAACACCGCCCGAAGCGAAAATAATTGTGTTCTGGAACATTGAGCGGCACGTTTCTCTGCGTTTGATAGCACTTAAACATCGGGATTAATTTTATTACGTAAGAGGAGTTGTTCCAAGAATGCCTTTGCTTCGTTAGGTTAGGTTAGGTTACGTCCATTCTTAACATCACGTACTGCACCACTGAGCAGAATGTAATACCTGCTGCTTTCACTTCGAGCCACGCAACAAATTGTTTAGTCCGAACTTTCTTGGCGTTGCAAACAGAGCAGGGACCGTGATCGATAACAGGAAATGCTAGGAAATATTGCAGGAATTTATTTTATTAAATACGTAATTCAATGTTAGCCCAATAAACCGACAATGCAAGAAAAGGAAATTCCATGAAATCGTCATTAAAAATTAATTTTATATTTGCCAACAAGAAATTTGCTCATAAGCAAATGTAACAATACACTTGCTTAGAAGAAATACACTCAAAGAACAGTGTCCAAGACTTATGAAAATGTACCATTTTATTGGAACGTTTAGTACAGCGTTACTGATTTGCTACTAACATTGTTGACAACACCAGCTGTTTACATTCTACTCGCACAAACAAATATCAATTTTCCATTTCAGGTGCAACAACTTCAGAAATTTCCATCTCTGAAAAAAAGAAAAAAAAAAAGAAAAAAAAAATCACCGTACGTTCCACGAACTTTCAGAATTTCACTATAAGTTTAGCAATTTTTCTTCATACGGCCTCCAAAGCAATATATCCATCCGGGAGACATTAGACCTTAAGACGCTCTACTTCCACAAGAAACGCCCCAAATACCGCACTCAGAGGTTTTGCCCAGAGCGAAGAAGAGATTGCGGGACGGCGGCTCATAACAGCAAAGGCACCGCCACCTTGACCCCGACTTCCGCCGCCGCCGCCGCCGCCGCCGCCGCCGCCAGCACTGGAGGTCTCGTGACCTAATCTAAATAATTTTATGAAGACAGCAGAGCACGATGCGGTTCTTTAGAATCTTCTTTATATAGAGTAAATTGTAAGTGTGAGTCTCCACGTATTTTTCCCGATATTTTGTTACTTTGCAAGTATGAAAAATTACTTAAAATAAGGGACGCACATGGTAAACAAATTGCAAAACATGATGTCTCTGACAGAGTCAGATGCATTTTTCTGTGGCAAAACCGTAGCTAATTCTGCCACTCGTTAAATCCATCTCCAAACAACCTAAACCACCTCTGAACTTTCCATCAGACAATGAAATTCAATTATAGTTCTACGTAAACATTTGTGTGTTAAACTGCTGAATATATTCGTTTTCTCTATCTAAAATGCGATTAATTCGTGAAGGCCGACGTGTCACCTTTGAATGTCAACGGACATTGAATGTATGTCACGGTATTGCATGTATGGTTTACAATGGTGTGTAGTTTACACTACAAAAACTGGAACAACCGAAGCTAAATACGAGTACCAACTAAAGCAAATATCAATATTATTGTTTTATTATATTTTGAATTTATTCAATTTCTTCTCTCAGAAAACAGGAGCATTTTAGTATCTTTTGAAAGTCTCCATTTTCTCCTGAACGCACACTTCGCCAAAACTTCCAATTCCACCGCCAGCAACCGTCGAACGTGACTTCCGCAGCCGCAACCGGTCGTTAGGTCAAAGGAGCGTAGCTGAGCGGAGCGGATGGATCTCCGCAGCCTCCGGCGTTCGGCCCGCCCCCGCACCCGCCCCGCCCCCTCCCCGACCCAATTGGCGGCGTCCGCGGTTCCTTATTTAGGCGCGAAATGCGCCCATCACGCGCGTGCCGCCCCCGCTCACGCCGCGAAAGGGGGCACACGAATTTCCCGCGGGAGGACGGCGGCCAAGAAATGGGACGGCTCAACAGGGGGGGGGGGGGCGCGTTATTAAAAACACCTGAACTTCCGCCACTAAGCCACCGCTCGAGCTTAGTTTGTGGGTACCGGTGCTCGAATTACGGTCCATGCACGAGGGATGTGTGGATAACCAGGAGTTTACGGTACGTTTACTTGTAATCTTCTACTTCCCAGTGTCTCGTTCACCATTGCTCCATCATTCACATCGTATTTTCTTAATGAATAATGTTCTAAGCCTCTGTACCACAATGTGAGTGTGGTTAATAGTTCGTATGTAATTTAATTTGTCAACGAGACTGTTTAAAATTTCTTAGTGTGTATTTACTTAATAACAAGAACTAGAATTTGATTTTTTCGTAGTTTTGAAACGGTTTCTCTGGGCTTCAAGCACAACGAACTAATGAAATCAAAAGCAATGTAATTAAATGGATAGTCGTATTACAAGTTTTCAGAATAAGCGGTTTACATTTTACGGAAAAACGTAAGAAAATGTTAAGCTGTATTCGAACATGAATTAAATCCATGATATATTAAGTAGTTATTTCCAATCATGATAATTATACGTCAGATATTACAAAGATTACCACTACGCGAAGTAGTAAACACATTTTAAAGTAAATGTTTTCTAGTGGATGTATACGGACTTCTTACAGGAAATAATACAAAATACATTACACAGAATAGCTTCGTTGCAATTTCGTAGTACAGAGTACCAGGTAAATTTAAATAAATTTAAGCTCGTGCTACAGCTTCACATGATAAAGATTTTTTATAATAAATTCCCCGTCATCCATTCTTCATTCGTTTCTAAGACGTAGAACGCGTTAGAAAGAAAGAAATGCAGCACGCAGAGCCCATATGCAAGACGCGTAACCTTGTCCCGATTTGCGAGATGCATCCAAACGTTCCCCAGATTGAAGATCTGCGCTGCGCGCCTCCGTTCCCTGAAGAGCCATTAAAGCACACACGCTGACGCAAACTGTTGACACGCGCCGGCGTCCTCGTGCGTTCTCATTGCGACAGTGCACACTCGTCGGTTCGAAACGGGTTGCGCGATGGAACGGGCTGACATGCCAAGGAGACCACGGGAAGCGAAAATGCATTTGGAGCGGTAATGCTGCACAAAGAGGCAGTGATGAAGACAGCGAGAGTGGAGGGGGTTCACGGTAATGACGGTAAGGGAGGAAAAGGGAGCAGCAAATGTGTCTGAAAAGCTGAGATCCGATGTGCCGGACAAGTGTTCAGACAACAATGTTGGGCACAACGGCGGGGGGAGGAGGGGACAGGAGATGGGGAGGGGAGGGCACGTGAGGGGTGGCCATGAAGGGAAGTGAGGGATCGGGAGAAGGGAGGCGGGCCCGTCGGAGTCGAGTGTCAGGGTGGCGGCGTTAGTAGCGCTGGGGGCAGAGGGGGTATTCGGTGGCTGTGTCAGGGATGGAGAGGGAACAGCGCAGTGCACCCGCATATGGATGGAAACTCGAGCACTACTTCAACGACCTTCGAGGCCGAAGCTGTCAGAAATGTGGCACCAACAAGCAACGACTGTGTGGGAGGAGAAAACCGTTCAATGCCACAAGACGTGCATCCTTGAGTAAAAATAAATATTAGATTATTTCTTATTCTTAGAATTTCATAGGAAGTAAAGTAGAATGCACATAACGTTAACGAGATTAGCAGATGCAACGCCGTACAACCAAGGCTGCGTTGAAAAGAATGTCCTTTCATATTGCATACTGTATTAATTGTTGATAATTACGGGCATATTATCTAAAGAAAGCACTAATTATAAAGTTTTTACAACTCCATATGACAAATTACTTGAAATTTAGAGCATATATTTTTCTATTAATATGTGTACCATTATTATTTCAAAACATAAAAACGTTTTGTCATAAAATATAAGAATTGAATGAATTATTTATTATTTCCTGATAAAAGTGCACTTTAAACTAATACAAGAGGTACGTTCAAATCTATTTAAGTCGTAATTACAAGTATCTTTTTACGGAAAATGTAAATGTACCTTCCAAATACGAGTACTATTTAATAGCTGCAACGACGGTCAAACCGTAACAAACAAACAACAGCGATCCTAACTGCTGGACAGTCTGCGCCTGGCCCTTCAAAACGAGAAGCAATCGCCGACGTCCCAGGCCCCGCGTGCCCCTCCTGCAGCGGGCGAGGGAGCGGTGGATGCCCAAGCGGGCGGGACGCGGTCCGCGCCCGCACACACGCCCACGCCCTCGCCCTCGCCTTCGCCGTCTCCCTCGCCGCGGCGTCGCGCGCCGGTCGCTCCCTAATTAATTGCTTCTCATTTCCGGTCGCGGGAGACGCTCCCCCGCCGCCACCGCGGTCTCGCACCGGCAACAGCCTCCATCACACGCACGCGGCTCGGCGCCTGCGTGCGTGGCGAACGCAAAACGCAGGAAAATAGACAAAAATAGGCTTATGTTAGAAAAGTTTCTTGGAAGACTTTTTTTCTAAATACTTCAACCAGCAGCTTCCTTATCGCATCGTCTTGCCTTACGGATTAGATGTGTTGCGTGATCCAGCCTCTGCCTTTATTGACATTCCTAATGCTTTTCTTTCCTCCCAGATTATACGAGCTAGCTCTGAAGGTGTTTTTCGGCAATAATAAAAATAAAACAACAGAAATGATGAATTTTGAAAGAAGTCTTGAATGATTTAGGCTAAAGAAGGTATTTACGTTGCTAATAATATCTACTCTATTTTATTAAAATGTGATTGTACATTGTGTTGTATAGTTATTGAGGCTTGAAATTGTATTATATCCCACAATAGGCACAAATATGTACACGAACAGCTATATATTTTCACTCTGTCCTATTTTGATCAGAATAATGTAAGTAAATTTATAGCTCGAACAAACTATGAATTAAAAGCGTGCGCGAAAAAAGGCACGAGGGAATTGTTGGAAAGAACATTGCAAAACACTTTTGTAATCACAATAACTACAAAAAGAGAATACACAACGAAAACTGAGTTTGAAATAAGAATTGTTTACGATACATCGCAGTGAAAAAACAACAACTATATATTAAAGCCATGCGTGTTTGAGAGCGAATTCGAAGAAAGTATAACTGTAAATATGGGGGGGGGGATTATATAAACACAAAAAGTAATTTAAACTAAGTATTTGTGTTCTGTTTAACAGTTCTACAGTAATGAAGACGTGCATCAAAAAGCACCACTTACAGAAAATACACAAGGAGAAAAAAAAAAAAAACCCTACTTTAATACACGCGGCACGACGATGTAGTGTCGCAATATCGATGCAACGTTCAGAAAGAAACGCCACCAGCCCAAGTGGCTCCGGGGATTCTTTCGCAGTTACGGGCCTGCATCGCTCCGCCCTCATTCACAGGCTGCACAAACAAAGGGCGCCTCAGGCGAGAGAGGTTTAGCCGGCTCTTCTCTTCTCCTCGTCTCCCTCTCCCCTCCCCATCCATGCCACCCCGCACAGCATCCTTTCGAACTAGTCCTCACACCGAGAAGGGGGAGACAGATGCCGGCGACATCTTCTGTTCAGTTTTCTTACACTCCCCTCCGACACATACGGGTCTCATTCTCACATACGGGGTTCATTTGTAATGAACATGATTCTTCATAATGGTTTTCCGCTCAGTAATTGTATGTTCTAATAAAATACGTTCGTACAAGCGCTTGCTGATGTATAATGGCTAAAATCATTACAGGAAAAGATTTTTCCATTTTCGTTACGATACGATGTACAGCTGTATATTATGTTTGCACTGTCAATTCTTTTTAGAATGTATATCTTAGGAAAGTAACGGACCTTTCTACTCTAGCGCACATTTCTGTTCACATTGGTTTTGCAGATTAATTTTGTTATGCCATTTATTTTTTCGCTCTATAACCACTTTCAAAATCACGTAATCCAGCATAATCGTTCTTGTACTTTATTGGTTACGTGAATACTAAGCCTCATTCAATATTGGTAACTTCAACCAACAATAATTTGTTCACTTTCCTCCTACTACCATTCATTATTCCTACACTCACGATGTTAAATTAACACTGATAAGAAAATATTCGATAAGACGACTTCTTTTTTCCCCATATACGTTCGATATATTTAAGCCTCACAATGTGGAATGCATACATATGTATCGCATAGTTGAAGACTGAAAGCTCTTGAATCGAGCAGTGATCGTCCCCAACCTTACAGCCCTTCCCGTCCGCATCCCCTCCCATCGCAGTCTCCGCCGTCGGGTAACTGGACGCGTAAGACTAACACGCGGAGCACAGGAAACGCCGCCACCCGACACCGCCAGCGCCAGCGCCCTCCTGCAGCTGGGCGGCGCGGGGGCGGCGCGGGGGCGGCGCGGGGGCGGCGCGGGGGCGGCGCGGGGGCGGCGCGGGGGCGGCGCGGGGGCGGCGCGGGGGCGGCGCGGGGGCGGCGCGGGGGCGGCGCGGGGGCGGCGCGGGGCGGCGCGGGAGCGGCGCTTCTCCGTCCTCTCATCCAGGCGCTGATTCACGGCGGGCGCCGCCGGAGATGAGCTGGCGCTGTTTGCTGCGTCCACAAAGCCGTCCGTTTTTTCCTCGGGCGGTGTATTCGATCCATATACTCGTAAGTAGGATCGTGATATCAAGTTGCTTAGAGGTCTTACAACGTCCAAATCTTTGTTTTTTCAGCGAGAATTTCATGTCAATGATGCGATGTGGATGGACACATGTGAAACTTCCGACAACACAAAAGTTTTACAGGGGAAATAAAATCTATTTATTTGATACAATAATGAACCTTCATGATAAATAGAAATAAATGCCAATACAGCTACTCAATATCTGCCTATGGAGCAAAACCGTTCACTATCCTTAAATTAGAGAGCTCAAAGAACCGAACTCAATCGCATCACTTCAATATTTTAATTTTAATTATTAGCACTTGTCATTTTTAACCAATGGCTAGCATCATCTGTAGGTTTTGTTTAAAATGGATATATTATTAATTTACTGTAAGTAATACTCTTGTCTTGAACATAAAT
Source organism: Gryllus longicercus (assembly GCA_038098605.1). NCBI lineage: Eukaryota > Metazoa > Arthropoda > Insecta > Orthoptera > Gryllidae > Gryllus > Gryllus longicercus. The sequence continues at coordinate 695,762 of JAZDUA010000497.1, read as the reverse complement.
CAGTTTTGACATATACACGTATTTGACATACTATTCTCAAGCTACAATCTTCCGGTAGTTAGCTTAACAACATGTCATCGTGTTCGGCACCATGATGTTTTTTCATTTCATTTGGCTTTGGCATAGAAAATATATGTGATGTGCATAGTTGCGCGTTAGTTTGAAAATCCAGCGAGCGCTTTCCGGATTCGCAGAACAGTCGTCGGCGCCACTGCGCACGATGCTGCGCCTTTCCTCGAGAGCCCTGAGCCGCTTGCTTATGCATGCGGCGCTTACAAGCCGGCACGACCTCCTGGAGCTGACGTGGGCGAACAGAACCGCTGTCGGTAGACACCCGCCTCTGTCACGTATCAGCAGAGCCATTTTGCAGGTTTTTCATACAAGTTATTCAAAACGTGCATCATGAAGCTCTTTATGCGGATTATCCGCGAGGCGGAAAATGAGGCTGAGATAACACTGCCTTCGGTCTCTGAAAACAGGCTCATTTGTGCATCGTGAATAATTGAATACCAGTTCCCAAGTGGTGGTGAGCTCTCTGTATTAGCATAACTCTCGGGCCCGTTTCGTTGGAAGATTACAGTATCCCAGAATTATTAAATAGGTGTAGAGTTGAAATTGTTTCTAAAATGTGCGAACTCCGTTCCTCAACATCAAATTTTGTGTAGTAGGTAATTTCAAAATGTTTTGTGTGTATAATTAGGTTTATATTTTTAAAAACTACTAAAAGTAACTCTGATGTCTATTCTGAAACACATACAGTCGTTGAAAGCAACGACTCGACAAAAGCGCAAAATAACGACGAATGTCTAGGCCGCTCACGTGTTTTCCTCTGCCCTCACGTGTCCAATTCATCCCTTCCAGGTCTTCACAAGCTTGCGCAGTATCCGTTCCCCCAACGTGATATTTCCCCCTCACATTTTCTGATCACGTGGCTCCCCACAAATACCGCAGCTTCAAACGGCACCAAAATAGCGTCGCAAATCCTGCACAACGACTTGCCTCGTGCACAGAACGCCACGTGCCGCAGGGCGCCGGGACTCTGAACCCAACCCAGGCACGTCGTACTGCGCCCGAATTAGTTGCTTGCTCGCCTGGGAAGCCCGACGCTCTTACGGGTACCGGCAACTTCCCTTGTCCACCTGGGAAGCCCGACGCACCTATGAACATGGGCAACTTCCACCAATGAGCACGAGCAACTTCCCTGGACTTTGCTCTCATTTTCCTTTAGGAACCAGAAAGGAGTGTATACGATGAAGTGGGGAATATAAGAACAAAGCGCACTCTATCACGAAGAGAGGTTGCTTGATACGATAGTGTGTTTGATGCCATTAAATATCCGAGGTTTAAATTATATTTATATTCTTTTATATTTATTACTTCATTTCATTTTTATTTCATTTGCAAATTCTTTCTTAGCACAGGAAAATTATTTGATGGCGAAAAATGTAATTGTTTTCAATGTGTACTACCTTTTATTTCATTAGGTTATTCATTGTTTACAGCAGTAATGTCAAATTATCAATACTCTTACCATCGGACAGCTCGTTTAAATTAGAAAAAAGTTAGATCACCTAACCTCAACTTAAAAATCTAATACAATTATTGTTATCTTATGTAAACGCGATGACGAAATCAAAAACCTTAATTTAAAAACGTTTAACTCCCTTCACCACTTCAAACACGATTCCTGTATGATATTCTAATGGATAATATCTGTGCTTTACAGGAAATGGTAATTAATATCGCTTAATTTGGGTCAGTAACTCAATTGACTTGTCTAAGAGACTTGTGCGCCAGGTATCGTGTTATTTCCCGCCACCGCACAGCTATTTCTTCAACCCTTGCTTAAAAATGACGCGTGTCATTTTTTGGACGCAGAGCCTCCAAAATCTAGTAAGCTACTTTCTTTGTCCGCGAAATTGGCATGTCCGCAGTGCACCAATTCACGTGCACCACCCGCACGGGTCTCACGCATGTCGCCGGCTCGCAGAGCCACGTTGCGTCGCGCTGCGTCGGCGGCTCCTAAAAGCCGGGGGCCTCTACACTGTGCCGCAGTGCAGCGCTGCTGGAAGGGTTGCCTACCCAATTTACGTCACGGCGCAACGTGCCAAGTGCGGCGGCGCAAAGCAGAGGCGGCCTTTTCCGCGTCAGCGAAAATTTCAGTGATTTAAGAGGCAGCGAAACAAGGACGCACAGAACACGCCAAAGTTGCCACCTAAAAAGAGTTTTTCATCTCTTGATGTTCTCCAGTTCGAGCAATGCCTTTATAAACGATTATGCTTATTACAACTTCGTACTTGTGTACTTAAACATTTAAATATAAATATATCACAATACTAAGATTTTGTAACATGATTTGTATATTTGTTTTTAAGTATATTTGCTGCTCATTAAATGCACATTGTTAATAATTAGCTTCGTTCTTAAAGCTGAATACTGGAGCATTTCCGCGCCTTTTTGGGTGATATCAAATATCAAGTAAGTTTATTAAATCATTGTCGTCTTCTGATTGAAGGAAGTCAAATCGATTGTTAAAATAAACATATGCCAAATATTAGTCAAGTGGGGTACTTGGAAACATTTAGAATGAGTCAAATATAATGAGAATAATCAAGCCGAAAAACACTTCAGCTCCACTCAATATCACCTGGATAGGGAGTAATAAAAACTAAACATACGACATGCGGAAACTCGCCAAATTCCAAGATTTACGGATAAACTATTTTAAGCAAATGTACTAGCACAGCCGCAGATTGTGACAGCATAAAATTGATTGTTGACGGCAAAATAATGCTAAATCGCTCGAAGAGGACATTCTGATATACTACTTGCTGGTAGCAAAGAGTAGGACATTGCAATGGGGAATAGAAACAAGACTGCGGTAACATGGTAAATAACTGGAAAATACTGGTAGAGAAAATTACAAAAAGAATAAAAAATTTCACGGCATTTAAATTAAGGAGGTGAGATAATTGATTCATGAAATTAATTATTACTGTTGTTAATGTTTGTTCTAACGCTTTAAAATTACGTCAATTGTTGTCGATTGTCGAGATCCGTGAAATTGAAAGACACAAATCGCCGCGAACTGACGTGTAATTCAGCACCGCATTCTAAATTCTAGTGGGGAAATAACACTACCACATTCCTGTATTTAATAAACACCACACTTAAGAGGATATACCCTTAGTAGTTGACACTGACTTACTTTCTGTGCCGTTGTGAACAGGGATGAATCTTAGATGTCGATGTTTTGAACGTATCGATGTTTTTGTTCAAGCATTGGTTTATTAAATGATTAAAATGTATTAAAATCGAAAGGATTTCAAATATCGTAGTTTTCACGTTGTTGATGCTTTGGTTGTAAATGGAAAAGTTCCATTATCACAATTATGTAAAATTTAAAATATGAAGTAACTTTAAGTAACTGTTCGAACGAAGAGAACTCTTAATACTACCATCATGGAGCGGAGAGGTGCACAACGCATTGGCTGTAGGCGTATTACCTCTCCACTTTCTCCGGTACCCTTTGAAGTTGAAGCTGTGACCTCTTGACATGATCCAGACCGTTTAGACCCTCTGAGTTGTTAATTCACAAAACAGTAACAAAAAACCGACGGTTAATAAAACATTTTTTACTTCGTCACTTAAATGTTAATTATAAGTTAACACGACCTTTTCCAAATTAATTTTTCCCTCGCAAGTAATAGTATTAAGTTACTAAATCAGTTTACAAAAAATAGCTGTTTTCTAGTCGTTTTTTTTGGTGTTATTTAAGGTCGGGTGGTTGGTTTATTTGAGGCGGGACTCGAACCCGCGAACCTTCGGTCCGAAACCGTTGCGGCACTACTGCCTTAGCGATCTCTGCTCTCAGGACCGGTATTTCCTAGTTTATGTCGCATGTCTATCGTGAACCCCCCGGAGGTGGCCGCCTGCGCTTCACGTCCCCCCTACCCTCCGCGCCTACGGCCGCGTGCAGTGCGACGCCGCGCATCTGTCAAAGCTCTATCGGTTGCCCGTCCCGTCCCAACCCACTACGCCGCTGTGCCGCCCCGCCCCCTCTTTCACCCTCTAGCTCTGCCGGCCACGCGCCGGGCAGCTGTGGCTAGCGGCACGTGAGGAACGCCCGGCGTCGCCCGCTGCCAGCCGCCCGGTGGGCGATTATGCTAATTACGAAGGGGCTCGGCGACGGGACGGACGGACGGACGGACGGACGGACGGACTCACTCCCGCGCCGCGCGGGAAACTACCAGAAACACGCCGCGTTCAAGTTCGTGCTTGTTAAATGTTCTGCGAAATTACGAAACATCGGGTCGCACGTCCCGTAGAAGCGCAGCGCCATTGGAATTACGCACGGGAAAGTTGTGAAGCATATTGTTTTGTTGCGAGGAAGGTGAGATACATAAATTAACAATCCCTTTTATTGCAATTCTTATTCCCCCCTCACCTTTTAAGTTATCCTGTAGGAGCGCGATCATTTTGGTGTATGTTAAATATTCTGCGAAAAATCGTAACATGCTGTACTTCACTACTTACAGAAAGGAGTAGTAATAGGAGGCCATGCTTCGTGATGTAAAAATACGATTCATATTATTCAACTTTTCATTTTCTTTTCACCTTTATTTCCTTCGTATTATTTAATTGAAGTCATCCATGAACATTCACGACTCCTCGACATGACGAAATTTGAATACTCTTATTATTCTTATCAGCAGCGAGGAATGTTTTGACCAAGAAGCTGCATGCGTTTGTTGAAGAGGGGATACATATTAATAAGATTTAGTCCTGAACAAAACCGCTGTCTTTAATTTGTGATAGTGGGTTATTTTATTTTTCAATCCCATTTTAATTCTTTGGCTTTGTGCATTCCAAGAAATAGATAACTACCACGGATAAGCTGCTTCAAATACTTGAAAAAACATACCGAAATACAACCTATTACTTCATGAATAAACGGAGCTAATAGTTTTAGCATCAGGCGGATCGTCGTAAAATTCAACAGTCACAGTACAAAGCCTGTTTCCTCCCAACTACCAAGATTTCTGCATTAAGCCCCACAGACGCAGAATAATCCCTTTGCATGATCGACTGTCAACAAGGGAAGCCGGCACGTGTCAGCACCCTGCCGGTCTCATGGCCGGCATAAGCAGGGGATTAGCGACGCCCTCATCTCGCCTCTGAGCTTAGTAGGACGTTCGGAGTAGCTCCATGGTCTGGTAGTAGTAGCTCGACGTTTGGAGTTTCATGCACAGAAAGACTGAAGAAATGTTCTTGCTTTATCTATACGCGAATTTTTTCACACGATGTGCGAAAAAAATCTTAAACCTAGGAAGAATGTAGTTGACTTTCATGTACCAAAAAGTAGGCACAGATTATTGGGTTAATATGTTTTCTCCTAGCATCTATATCCTAATTATTTAAATAAGAAAATTGATAAACAAAAGGAGAGTCCACGCAAATCAAGAATTGATACGTTCGGAGTAGGAGACCACCCGAAGGGAAGATTAACACTAACAATTTTTTTCAATTAGGTCACACATTGCAAAATTGCACCAGGAAAAGGTATTATTGAACAATTGAAAAAATGTTCGATTTGTAATTTATAAATACGTGTCTAATATTCAATATATCTTTTAATCCGTTTCAATGAAAGATTATGGGTTCAACACGCTGAGTAAAAGTGTTGAATTTTAAATAACATTAACTTATCAGAAGAATCTCATTTGAGGTGAAACAATTTAGACAATTCCGTGTACAACGTACATTGGCTTGGTTTGTTTCGTTTTCGATTTGAAGCCAACAACATAAAATCGCCAACGGTTGCCATTCAAGTACCACGAGTTGAAAAATATCTCGACAAAATCTAGATTAGAAATATATTTCGGTTATTGGGTAATCTAATGAACTTAAGTGCCCAATCAACCATGTAATATACTACAATGCGATCTGACGATCCCAAGAGCATTGGCGGGCAGCGCGATCTCTCGTGCAAGAGAAACATTTGAGCACGATGCCGCCGCTGGGTTGCGAGTTCGCGCTCTCGCGCCTAGAGCGCGCCCGACGCGGCGCCGCATCTCCGAGTTTCTCCAGGCGGCCGGGAGGGGGCGCCAGGTATCTGCGATCCGTGCGGAGAGCCCAAGAGGCACTGAGAATGTGTGCTCCACTTTCCAATGAAATTACTTTTGCTTTAACGCAAATACAAAGCGGCCACGCTGGAAAGGGGAATCAACGAAAGAACAACCCCTCTCCCAGAGTATTAAAACGGAGAAAATGCAATTATTAGCATCACAGATTGAAACTCTATGCATTATACTGTTGGGGAAAGGAACAAATTTTGTCAATAGAAGGTATAGAAGGTATGTCAACAAATTTTTTCAATACAAGATATAGAAATGTGCCAGAGGTTGGTACGATAAATAAAAGAATCACTTTAGTACTCTCTAATATTAATACTTCTCGTAAGTATTTAGAATTGTCCAACTTTTCGAAAGACATGCTAATGTAAGAACATTAAAAGAGTAAAATTCGAGCAAGAGAGAGACCGAAATATTCATTAAGAATATCTCTTACTGCTACATTAAAGTAGTGGAACTCCGAAAGCTTAGTAAACATGAGCTGAAGAGCAAACAAGCCACTCGTTTAAAGATAGACACATTTTTGCAGATACGAGTCATTCCACATTTAACATTTTTAGGAAATGTAATAATCAGTTTATTAAAAAATAAATAAAAAAACACGTTCACATACACGCCGTGTCAATCTCAGTCGGAGCGACCTGTCTCGTGCGTCTGGTCTGCGCGGGCGAGGGCCGGCTGGCATTCCCGCGAAGGCCGATTGGCCGCCGATGCGATCGCAATGCGGCAAGAAAGCACCGAGAAAGCGTCCTCGAGGATCGTCATTGTCGCGCATTCCGACGCCCCGCGATGGCCTAGTCAAGATTTACGGCTGCTGGACGGACTACTTTCGCGATCTCAGGCAAGTGATCGTGTGAAGGAGTACACTCCCCCCCCCACACACACACACACCCGGAAGCATTTAGTCTCTCACCTATTTAACAGAAAGTCTTATCTCTAGAAGAGGGGCGTAATGTGGGAAGTTAAGCATTTTATTGTGGCAGAAAAGTTCTGGTGTGAGCCTCTGCACGCACGCACGCACGCACGCGCAGTCGCAGATACATACACACATACTAAGTTGTAAGCTCAATTGCATCGACATCTGAACAAGACGCCATTCACTAAATTAGCCAATTAGCAACTTTTATATTTCTGAAGTTCCTTTTATTCGGGATATTTCATGACAATGCACAGAAATTGATACAAATATTTATATTACATATTTTTTCAAAATTTTCATTTCCGCAACGAAATGAACATAGAAACATAGATTTTAAATGAAGTACCGAGTACTTTCCGAACGCAAGCTATTTTTGACGTACCCGGAAGCGTACTCTTAACACACCGGAATAAGGGGCGCCGAACTAGGCTAGAAATCCGCTCCCGGTGCTTTTCTAGGAATAGCGCGCAAGCAATCTTGCGCGCATTATTAGCATTTCGTTTCCGAGCGTCTCCGGAGAGCGCGAACCCCGGCGGCGCCCCGTCGTTTCCCACCATTTTCCGCGCCGGAACAAGGCCAGCGACGCGCGATCCGGGTCAGCGCCGGGGAAGCGGAGGGGAAGCGGCGGCTGCGGGGGAGGCTGTGGAGGAGGAGGAGGAAAAGGAAGAAGAGATGGGCGGTGGCGGGGTGGAGGTGATGGGAATGGAAGGGGTTCAGAGGGTTTCATAGCTTTTAAAGGAATCGAAGTTGGCAGATCGATCGGGATGACAGAGGAATTCAATTGTTAGCTAAGTGACAAAAGCCAGCCAAGAGTATCAAAAGACTTACTAAGCGCGGTAGGTTGGATCAATTTCGGCATGTAAGGAAAGTAAGAAATTGGCCGCAGAGATTGAAGGAAAAAGTAAAGGAAAAAGGGCAATAACAAGAAAAGGGAGCAGTTGAAGATATTAAAACAAGAGATGATGCGACTACAGATCAGATTTTAGACACTTATGAACGGAGTGAAGACAGACGAGTGGAGAAAAGGACTGCAGCCGCTGGGCTGCTATGTACTGTGTTCGGAGTGGCAGCAGGAATGTGCGAGCGACAGGCGCAGGCGAGCGACAGGCGCAGGCGAGCGACAGGCGCAGGCGAGCGACAGGCGCAGGCGAGCGACAGGCGCAGGCGAGCGACAGGCGCAGGCGAGCGACAGGCGCAGGCGAGCGACAGGCGCAGGCGAGCGACAGGCGCAGGCGAGCGACAGGCGCAGGCGAGCGACAGGCGCAGGCGAGCGACAGGCGCAGGCGAGCGACAGGCGCAGGCGAGCGACAGGCGCAGGCGAGCGACAGGCGCAGGCGAGCGACAGGCGCAGGCGAGCGACAGGCGCAGGCGAGCGACAGGCGCAGGCGAGCGACAGGCGCAGGCGAGCGACAGGCGCAGGCGAGCGACAGGCGCAGGCGAGCGACAGGCGCAGGCGAGCGACAGGCGCAGGCGAGCGACAGGCGCAGGCGAGCGACAGGCGCAGGCGAGCGACAGGCGCAGGCGAGCGACAGGCGCAGGCGAGCGACAGGCAGTCTCTGTGATAGCCATTGCGGCTGTTTCCTGGCTGGCGACGAAGGGTTTCTGAGGCGACGACTGTGGTGCGCGCCATTCATACGTATCGAAGCGTCAGGATGCTGCTGTGGCGGCGGCGGCGGCGGCGGCGGCGGCGGCGGCGGCGGCGCGGACAGTGAACCCGTGCGGGGCCTTCCTCGCCGCCGCCGCGTCATAAATCAGCGTGAACTTTAACGGCACGCGCGCGCGCGAGCGGTCGGTCGGGCGGCGTCTCTGATGCCCGCGTTTTATGAGCGACGCAAACGAAGGCGCCATCCCCACGCACGAGCGCCGCGTGGGTGGCGGCATCGCTTCTCCCAAGCACGGTACACGGCCTGCAGCCAAACGGCGCTTCCCGTTTTATTCTAGAAGGTCGCTCTGTTTCATCGAATATGATCAGAATAGACCATCATTTAGATGAAAGTTCGATTGGAAAGGGCACGTATCTCAACACTTTGCCGATATGTATTGTTGATGTTAATAAAAAATGGCATTTGAAGCTTCTAAACCATCACTAATTTCTTTCCGGAAGCATTTGTAAATGGTTGTATCGATACGAGAAAGGATGTTTTAATAGGAGTTGTTCATCCTTTGAGGAAACCCGCACCCCAAAGAACTCAACCGATAAGAAAACTCTTTGCGAATGTCGGCCTAGCGTGATACCCACGAATCTCTTTTCAAACCCTTCCAGCTCGTTCTGCTGCATGCCTCCTAACCACGCAATTCGTTTACGACTCCTGTGGGAAACATTAGGACTTAGCACATTTTATTGGTAAGGTTTACCCTTCTAGAGAAAAGGATGTAGGCGGATATTTTTAGTACAATGCTCCAGGCGGCAAGTCTTGCGGCTCCTTGCTGACAGTCGAGTCACGTAACTTTCGCCACGTTGGTGCAAATTGTGCTTTACGGCTTGCAAGGGTGGCAACCAGTCACGTGAGTGCCGCTGTAGAAGCATGCCCTGAAATAATACTGGTATCGTACACAGGAGTTGGACCGGAGGATCCAACTGGTCTGGAGAATGTACTAGAAATTTAAGTAGATTTTTGCAAATAAATAAACTTTGTACAGAGTTCGTATCCACGTCTCTTAACCACCTCGTCACAGAAGTTATTTTGTGCAACGATCGTATATTATAAGGTACACTTAAATGTCAACGTTTTCAACAAATTGCATAATTAATATACTTTAGTTTCCGATCGTTTTCTTAAATTCCCATGTAAATACCCCCGAAGTCTTCAGAAAAAATCTAATGTTAAATTACTAGTACAATACACTATAGGCATGGAAATCCACAGAAACGAATCAGCTGTAATGACTGACAAATGTTATGGCGAAATTAAACATTTATAACCTATTGATCTTTTCATTCTATACACTCCTTTACTTAATCATACCGTCAACTGGCTAAAAAAGAAGTTTCCGCCATCACAAAATCCAGGTCAAGCTATTAGCGTAGCATGTCATCGGGCGCCGATGACGCTGCCAACCCAGAGATTGGAAGTGTTCATGTTGAGCCGCTTTGGAAATTGGGAAATCCGGCAGCGCCGCGGAAGGAACTGGAGCTGTACCTGGAGCTGATCGCAGGACATCCGCCCGATAGCGACCGCCCCGCCCTCTGTCGAGCTTCAACGACTTCGCCCACGCGCTTCGGAGATTTTTTGCTCGAACGGCCGCGCTACTTTAAGCTTTCACTACAAAAAGTGGTTTTACGAAACACTTTTCCTTTTCACGCAACTTCGTACTTTATTATGGCATTGCCACACATTTCATTTATTTGCCGCTTCCTTAATTGTTTTTTGTAAATGAATAAATCTCTTAAAATGCCAGCTCTTTAATCACTCATTTTTTTGAAACACGGAATAAATTTTACAGTTTCTAATAAAAAACTTTTTTATACATAAACCATGTTCCTCTGGTACCAAACAATTTGGATACGACACATATTCAAGGCACTCCTGCATACGTACCGAGTTCATTATGCTGCAGCAACTAGCATCCGAAGTAAAAATATCGTGCTCCGGTAGGAATTCTGTCTTCATATTAAATTCAATAATGCGTATCCAAAATAATAGATGAGCTAATTTTATATGGAAAGTACATAAATTCGCGGGTCCAAAAAAACTTCCCAGCGCACAAGTGGCGAGAACAAAGCTCGCTCTATTCTGTCAAGAGGGAGGCTGCAGTCCCAAATCCACACGATGCCCAACATCGCAAAAAGCGCTCGCGCGCGAGTTGACACGTCGAGAAAAAAGCGCGGCGCTGAAGGCATCGTCATCGTCGGCGGCGGCAGCTGACAGTAATGCGCGCGTAATGCGATCGAAAATAATTCTATTAATACAAGAGGTGGAAAATTCGTTACGAGGATTCTCGATAAACACTAATTAAAATGACATTTCCCATGCGATTCCTGGAAAGCAAAATGCAAAATACAAACCATTAAACTGAAAATATACAGAGCATTACATTGCGCTTCAGGTCAGTTCACAAACTTTATTTTGTATCCATGAAGGGTTTTTTTCCTTAAACGAAAATGTTGGCAAAACATGCATCAAGATTAAATTGCATAAAAAAATCATTTTAATTAGTAATTGAAAGCATTTAGTAAGAAATGACGAATGGATTCAGTGACCCAAAACACTTAGTGGAGATTCTGCTACATTAAGATCCACTACGGTGATGAAACAAAACCTATATTTATGATTGCAAATGAACAATAAATTAGGAATATTAATTTACTGTAAATTAGATGCCTCAACACTCCCTGCGAGCGCAACGCACTGGAGAAAACCTGCTGAAGACAAACGCTGAACAAAAGGAAACCATAGAAATCCTTTAAGAAGAAGAGGAGGCACTGATATCGATTATAAATATTTTTTTAACGCTTTTACGGTCACTATGGCCGTCTACGTCCGTATGATTTCCAGCAGTGCTCCGTGATAGCAGGGGAAGCTGGGACAGACGAGGGACCTTGTGGAACCCCACACCGCGCAGCTGTCATCCCCCCTTTCCGTTCCCTGCGTTTTTTTCTTCCACGAAGGCAGCGGCGGTGGCGGTGGCGGTGGCATTTCACTCTGCGGCTGCTGCGCGAATAGCGTCCTTCTTCGCCACCGCCGTCCCCGATGCCAACGCCGCGCAGAGCCCGTCGCTCTGGATTAATAAATAAAAGATAATACCTCCCCCTCCTCCTCCTCCTCCCCTGCCGCGGCGCCTCTCGCCACTTTCCCGACCACGTGCCGCCGCGGAGGCGGCGACGCGGTGAAGGTGGAAGTTCAGATTGCGACGGCGGACCGTCGGCGACCGGGAAATGGCGGTTTTGAAGGCGAGATTGCTGGTAATGGCGTCGGTAAAGCAGCTGCTGTAATTGTAAGGAAGCGGCAGACTATGACTGAGAACGATCGAGACAGTCAAGACGGCAGTCCGTAGAAGATGAAAGGTTAGCAAAGCGTTGCTCTTGTTGGGGATTGTAGGATGGGAGAATAATGTCTTCGTATTCGTGATGAGCTCTATGTTGACAGTTTGGAGAAAGGAAGACTGTTCGAAACAGAACCACGGAAATGCTTACATACGCCCTCTGGCATACATGAGTAAGTGAATTGGCAGAGAATTGCAATAATTGTGAAGATGCATACAGCAGAAGAATATCTGTGGGTTACGAGTGGCTGATGGCAAGTGTATGAAGTGAAAAGTTGCGAGCTGTAGCGCGGAAGTGTGTTGGAGAGGCGGAGTGACTAAGGTTATTGTAGTCGTCATTTTTTGCTCTAATGTTCGTTTAGTTATCTCTTTGCCTTCCTACTTCACAGCGTGACCCCTCCAAATTCCTCGATTTGGCTTTCATTGTAGTGTACACTCCTCTGATTTAATTTACTGCACTCACCGAAAATAATTCATTTGTTTCTCAAGTACCCAATATATCGTTTGAAACTACACTATAATATACAAATGTGAGAATAATAATATCAAGTCTTTAAAAAATAACATCTTAAAAAGACGAAGATAAAAAAATCGCAATATTGATTACATGCAGTCTAAACTTTTTAAGGTAACTAGATAAATATTAGATAACCAACCATGTCCGTCGCAAAACAATCTGTGTTTTTAGTCGAGCAATATGAATCATTACATTTAATTCCCGAGCGAAAGCTGCAGAGGTACGTTGAACTCAAAACTAGAAACTGCGGCCGCCAGAAAAATTCAGTGGAGTTCGCGAGATTAAGAACACGATGCCTTGAATGGCCAGTCTCTCTCTCTCTCGTCTTCCGTTGGTTTCTCAGTTTTTCCTCCGTAATGTCCGACCGGTCGCTTAATTAAGGTCCCGAAACTGCGTCTTTTTCTCGCAGTCCACTTTGCCATCTTCATAGTATACAAACACGCACAACTTTCGCGCAGCGGGAGGTCGTAAACGCAGCAAATCGGAGGAGGGCTTGCACGCGCGGAAGAAGAGTGCAAACCGGCAGCCGTGTGCCGACGCCATTAGGACGACGTTCATATACGAACACCGAAACGGGTAACATAACATGCCCCTGCTTGTGCACCACTTTCTCAAAAAAATAATTTGAATGTACATGTGTTAATTAACTAGCAGTTTGGAGCTGGAAATGCCGTTCAAGATATGACCAAAGAAAGTGTTTACATACGAAGCTAAGTTCGGGTAGTATAACGTAATTAATTTATTAATTACGTGTTATAAATACGTTTATTTTATTAGAGCATTCACCTGAAAATTTTCTAGTCAAAAACCATGATTTGAGAGAGGAATATTTTGTTACAGTGCGCAAAACCATCTAAGTCTGTTTCACTACAAAATAATTAACACGACTTTATGCGCCAAAAATGCTTCTATTTTTGTAATAATATCCTGAACAGAAAATATAATGTAAACATAAAATTATCAAATTGGTTATCTCGAACACTGAATATTCTACAAATATTCAAGAGCTTTGACCACATATTTGGCTCTGTTTTTACACATCTTGATTGCTTCTGGGCTTAGAAAATTGCCAACCACAAATATGTGGCTTTGCTTTTCCATAGGAGACGCAAAATAACGAGCCGGTCTCTCCTGACGAGATGCCGGAACGCGCCTTTGCGACCAGATTCCGCAGTTGATTTTAACAAGTCTTCCCTTATCCCAGTTCGCGATCTGTCAGAGATCCAAACAACCGAACTGTGTATCTTCAACAAGGGTAGACATTTCGAAGAATGCCTATTCTGAAACCAGACCATTAGCGCAGACTGCACTTTTGTGTCAACTTGTTTATGTAGGAACCACCCAATCGTTGTAAGCAAGTTGTGATGCTTGAACACTAATAAGAATGAGGAAGACTTTGACACGTCTCTCAGCACGAAGAACAGTTTATTTCATAATTAGCAATTATCAATGATATATTTTGCAAATGCTCGCTCACGCGGTGTTGTTACGGCCAACAGAGGAAGTAGGTGATTTCATCTTGCACATTATCATAATTTGATAGCTGCTTAAAGGTATAGAATTAGGTTCAAGCAAATTACTTCTTATCGCTGCCTTGTCTCAACAATTTTCGAAGGAATAATGCTGCTCGATGATGGTAGAACGTGACGACAGTTATTGAATACAAGTACGATGTACTGTCAGTAAATGACTCCCAGGCGGATATTTTGGTCGTGTTACAGCTAAGCAAAATGTAATTATACAAATATTCATTCCATTAGACAACGTATACTAGATTACACACTGCTCTGCCAGAAATTGCGGACTGCACGTCACACAATTACTAAACGTACTTCAATGTAGGGAAAATACAGAATTATAGTCAAACCACAGTGAACTTTTGTGAGCCTTACTAAACGCAACGAAAAAAAGAAAACAAACAAAAAAACTAAATAGGTAATTCTTATAGCATTTATTACACTGTTCTCCTGCAAATCATAGGAAACCTCACATTTATGCACTCTTTACTGAACGATTGTTCACTCGAAGCTCACAGTAAATGTCATCAATCACTTGCGATGTAGCTATCTAGCAAGCGTCGAAAATCTGCAACCGTCGGGACTCGAAGCCTAGAACCTCCCGGTCAGAGGGCCTGCAGTGACACATTAACACCCTGAGCCTCCTAAGCCGACGTTTCTATTGAACTGAACCGGCTACCACACCCCGAAATCCCGCATCTCCTCCTCCCACGAGTGACCGGTGGGAGGAGATGGGTCGCGAGTGGGCGGGGCGGTCACGGGGGCCGCGACCCACGCCGAGCGACCGCGCGGGGTCAAACGGGCCGTCACGCGCCGCGCCGCGCGGGCAGATGCCCCGATGCGTGTCTGCGCCCACCGCGTGCGCACGAGCGATTGGGGGGGGGGGGGGGAGGAGCGAGGAGGCCGAGGAGAGTGTGCCGCGGCGACCCGGCCGCCTTGCCTACCCTCGAGGAGTTTCTCCGGGCCATTACGAGGCCCGTCCAGGCGGAAGTGCGTCTGTCGTATCGCTCTGCGTTTGGCGGAAGATTCCTCCAAATCGAGAGCAATATAATCTGTGTTACTGTCACTTCCTTGTTAAGAACCGACTGTTCGACACTAATGGAATTTGTAGTGTCTGTATCTAATAACTATTCAAAGGATTATGCCCAGGAACTGGGACATTGAGGGAGATTAATAATAAATAAATAAATAATAACAACAACACCCTGCAGGGATTACAACCCTGGGGTGTAAAAATGGATTCGACATAAAAGTGCTGACATCCCCCCCGCAAAAAAAAAATGGTCACGTGGACTTGCTTCTGGGAGAAAATGTCTGCGCCTCGGTGGGTACAAGCGGCGCGTCCACGTGGACCTAAGAGGACCAAATGGAAAAAAAACTAAATGCAACGAACATATTCACATTTTTTAATAGAAAACTAGTACCAAGTAAAAATGCATTGTGTGGATAGCTATTTTTTTTTAGCTTCTCAACTATTTTCGCCATTTAAAAAAAATTAACCATTGTATTTCACAATTTTTTATATTTAAAATTGCCTATCCACTCGTAGATTAGGTTATAACTTGTAAACTATGAACATCACAAGGAGCTCACTGATGAAGTAGGCGAACTAATCTTACCCTAAAATTAGAAGACTTTGTCCGGAAAGGAACTGTAAATTGTTTATTCATTGTTATTATTATTATTATTATACCATTATTACATTTTTATTAATATTTGACAGATTGTATAATGAAGCCTTTCTACACAGTTATAACTTATTTGATAAAAAATAAATGTGTAGGGCCTGGTGGAGTCTTTAGAAGAGACGAACCAATATATTTAATTCTCACGAATCGTATGTCCTGTTTCTACGAGTATTTTAACAAGTTTATTTTAAGAGAACTCTGACCCGCTGTGTAAAAAGACAGGTAATTTCGAGAAAACTTCTCTCTGACGTCCCGGAAGAGCCGCGGGAGTCGTAGGCAGCGCCCATCGTTCGGTTCGTGGCCACCAGGCGCGCGGAGAGAGAGAGGACAATTGGGTAATTGAGCGGTTGTTCGACGCTGTGTGTTTATCGGAGGCAACGCAATCAGTTTGCGCCGGACGGTAATTTATATGCGTCACGCTCGCCTAGCGGAAAATCCATTGTTTTCTCCGCATTTTCTTTAGCGGTTCTTTGAGTATTCGCCGCCACTTAAGGACACGTGTGCGAACTGATGGTGAGTTTACAAATTTCCCACGGAAATGTGGCCCATAGATTATTTAACGGAACATTAATACATTCAATTAAAATTCAAGTCAATCTATAATAAAGTAATCTTTAACATATGAAATTCTTATTGTGTATACTTTTTAAAAACAGATCGATACATGATTAATATTAAGAAACCATTTTATGACATTCATTACGAAAGACCCGTGAGATCGAATGACAATAGAAATCGCTTCACAATAATGAAAATAGAAATATAAAACAATTCGCGTTTTTTGATAATGAAATGGATCTTTGGAATAAAGCATGATATTCTTTAATCATTTCTTGTATCATGGAATAATGTAGACAAGTCATTAAGTCAAATGCGCCCTATCGGAGACGTCTGACTTTGTCACACTTCTGTTCACATTTTGAGCAACGTGTTCATACGTCCTTAAGTTCAGTTCTTAAATATCAGTTCAATTTATACGTTTCCTTACTCATCCTAACGAGGTTTCCAACAGACAAACAATAATTACAAGTCTGTAAGATCAGAAAAATGGAACCAAACACTCACCATTGAGATGAAGTAGAACTTTTCGAAGTCCTGCTCCTGCTCCTTAATCGCCGAAAGGTTGGTTGCCAGGTTGGTATGCCTACGC
Organism: Gryllus longicercus; assembly: GCA_038098605.1. Classification (NCBI taxonomy): domain Eukaryota; kingdom Metazoa; phylum Arthropoda; class Insecta; order Orthoptera; family Gryllidae; genus Gryllus; species Gryllus longicercus. Next base: position 678,854 of record JAZDUA010000497.1, on the reverse strand, counting down.
AATGTCTCCTCTCCCTTCTTGCACAGCCACGACAGCACCTGCAGCAGAAGAGGAATTTTTAGCACGCCAACACTCTTTTCGCTGTGAAACGAAGTTCCAAAACTTTCAAGAAAACAGCCAATTATTACATTAGAAATAAAAATTTCGTTGTGTACCATATCTACGACCTCACGCGTACGACTTTAAAAATATTGAAAAATGATCACTTAGGAATTTTCAACGTTTCTGAGCAATAAAACTACTCACATTCTCCTCGTTGAAGAATATGAATATGTCCACCTACGAAATGCGTACTATCAGTTCCATGGTGTAGCACATTTCCAAACTGAAGTCTTAGGCTTCCGCGGCCAGAGTCATGTGCGTGATCTGGGCTGTCCGGGTGACGCCGCGTCGAAGGCTGTGTTGCGAGCATACCAGCCCTGAGGAAGACCACAACAAGATGGTCGAAACGTCTGCAACACAACAGCCTTCGACGCGGAGTCACCAGGACAACCCAAATCACGCACACATTTCCAAATTGTTGCAAACCCGAATTTACTGTCATTAAAACATTATTAGTAAAGCATTTCCAATAATTCTTGGGGATCTAACTACTCTGTTCGCCTATGAAGTGCCTACCGTCCTGGTTACTCCCCCGTCCACCGCTTCGTGCGCTCCCTACACCGATCCCTCCGTCGCGCCGCTAGGGCTCCCTTGGGAGCGATCTTCCTGGGCCCGGTAATACCCTAAAGACCCGCGCGTCGCATCTATTGACTGCGGGGCAGGTGGGGAAATCGCGGAGGAGGGGGGCGGGTTATGGGAGAGGACCTTCGCGTGTGGGAGGTCTTCAGCTGCGAAGAGAGACCATCCGTGGTGCTTGGGACACGCACGCAGCATGTCCGGTCCGACGGCCGCGCAGCCCCGGCCAGGAAAAGCTCGGGAAAATGATTCGCGAGATTACGTTTCAAGTGCCTGCTCATTTGCGTTTGCATCGGAAGAGAAAAAGAGGGGAGCAACAACTCATTCTGTGAAAGAACCAGGTTTGAGATAAGGATGGAAAAAAGAAAGCGAGTTGATCTTCTCGGTCGTTTATTATAGTAATTGTGATCTACGATTACTATACTTTCGAAGATTGTGTAAATTATAATTAGAAGCTGGCAGTGCAAACTACTTATTATATACCGTACACCGAAGAAGATGAATGAGATTTTCTTTCGAGGTTTCTCAGCTGTTTGATAAGAACTACATTAAATGTGAAGCATTTTACTAAATTAATTTTCCTATTTACAGGCACTGAAACTAATAAGCAAAAACATGACGATTCGTCATAGGTTTCTTGGCTATTTATAAATCCTCGAAGTATTTTATATTTATCAACACATGAAGTCTTTGATTTTACAAGAGGGGCAAACATTATACTGTAAATCGTTCTAGATGTAAAAAAGAAACTGTCTTATCACAATTCATTTACAATAGACAAGTTTGGCCAAAGTTAATTTGACAGACTAGTATATACATTAAAAAATAAAAACGTTCAATCACATTATCATAAACTTTAAAGTTTTATTGTTCGTTAACCTAAGTTGACCATTGAAACCGAAACGCCGCGCAACAAACTTTGGTTTAAGAAAAATAATACATAAGTATGAAACCCTCAACCTAAGAACCACCCTACACCTGTATACATCCTTAGCCCTCCCTGCAATCACGTATTCAGCCCCGAGATGGAGAGGTGCCCCTCAACAATAAAACACAGCCAAACCCTACAAAATAAAGTCCTCTGCACAGCCTTAAATGCCCATGGTACATTTCAAATGTTCAAATTGTCATTGAGCTAAAATTCCCTCCAGTAGCCCAGCACATCGCCTGCCTCTATGAAAGTTTCCAACAAGCTTCATAACCTCCCTTTCCAACTGACATTCTCATTAGGAAAAACCACTCATCCTCATCTAAACCCTATCCCCTCCACATTCTCCAAAGATGAATTTCGCCCTCCGTAACTTCAATTCTATCCTCACATCATAAGCTCCGTTGTCGCACTCATTTCACAAACCACCAGCAATCGCTTCTAAACACCTCACCCTGATTTTCCATTTCCCTAGTAGGGTCACTCATGTTTTACTTTGTATTATGTACATATATAAAACACAATCAAACAATTCTGTAAAGTGGCTATGTACGCTGTATCAGAAAAGTATGAAATAAAAAAAAGTTTATAACAATGTGATTCAGTACTTTTATTTCAATTTTTTTTATGAACCAGTGTCTCAAATAAAATATGTGTCTAAACTAGTTTCATATAAATATTAGTTCTAGTGTTAATCATCATTTCATTTCTTGAAAATGACGGCACAATTTGATCCAATACATCGCACTTAACGCAGAACCGAGCACGAATTCAAATACATCTAATATCATTCTATCTCATCTGTTTGATATCTTTAGTAACTTCAAAGCTGCCTATTAACTACAACCCGTCCCCAACACACTCGCCTTTTGTATCACGGCGATGAGTTACTGCAAACGCACGCGGCGCCGGCCGGCCCCCCATCATCGAAAATAACTGCCAACGGGCGCGCGTACCGGCCAACACGCGCGGGCCACGCCCCCGGCTATCGGGTGCGATCTGCCGGCCATCGCTCGCACTTCGCATCTGCCGGCCGCCGCCCGAAATTAAACACGTTATCGCTTATCGGAGCGGTTGTTGGGGACGGGGCTGCGGTCGTTGAGGTCGGGGGGGGGACGGGGGGACGGGGGGACGGGGGGGGGAGGCTTCGTATGGTATCGGGCATTAGTGTAACGAGACCTGGCGATCCGCAGGTAATGGCTCCATCCCAGACACAAGAATGACCGTCCCGAGGCTGGTGGATGCGTGGAAAGGAAACGTATTCCTAGCGGTAAAAACGCCAGTAAGATAACAACTTTTCTAATTTACTCAACTTTATTACATTTAAAAGTGGCGCATATTTTTAACTGTTAATAATATACCCGAAATATGAGAGAATCCTAATAAATGAAAAACACAAAGAACAAATACTAACAGTTTTCTTGAAAGACTAACAAGCTTCTTACTTCGTGAGATTATACTGCGACGCGCTAATATTTCCAAAGCTATTAGATACATTTTACACCATTTGATAAACTCTTGAATTTAAATACGTTTTGGTAAACTACAAAACTGTAAAATGTCTAAAAATTAGAAGAATTTAAGATATTTCCCAAAGTTTAAGTTTTCATTTTCATTCTAGGAGCAACGGAATTTTCTGTAGTAATCAAAGCCCAATTTCTAAGCGCGCACATTGCTAGGGCAAACAGCTGGCGTGAGAACTCGGGCAGTAGCGTGTTACACGTAAATCAGATGCGCGACTACATCTTTCGTGCCGATTTTAGACCTGCGCTAACAATTCCCTGACCGCAAACTAGTCATTGAGAAGAAAGCAATGACTTATAATATGTAGTTTTGAGCAAGCAAATTGCCGGAAACCGCGAACACAAAAAGGAGCCTGTTCTCTCTGGGATTAAATGTAACATGCACAGTGGAAAGTCAGTATCTCTCTCTTTCTCGTACACACCACACACACGCACCGGAGTTTTAAAGCAAGGGGCTTACACAAAGTACTATAACCACACGAAACATTCAAGAACGCCCATCTGTTAGATCGACGACTCAACGGACTCCTCTGGCAACAACGCAACGTGATGGTGGGCATCTATTTTGACAGACAATATTCCACAACTCTCAGAGCAATTAGGTGGTGGAGTGTCTTTAGAATTCCTAGTATTTGAAAATTAGTGTGTAGAGCATATCTAAGGAACAGTTTGAGAATCGCATACTACATTTCCTAAATGTTTTTCACGCACTCAACTGCGTTTTGTTTCACACACACCTCTCTCTCTCTCGCTCGCTCCAGGAAAGAGAAACACATGAGCACGTGCCATAAATGTTGAAGCGTCTGAGAATGTACCTGTAGAATGTTCCTGGAATAACAAACGCGGACGAGACGGAACGTAGACTCAAAATACATTATGTCGTCGAATTAACATTCTCAGAAAAGTTAATCCTTCTGGTGAAACTCGCATTATTATTCAACCAGAAAACTACATTCCCAGGAACGAAAAGCTCATGTGGGTGTTCACAATGTAATTCACGAGTTAATTATTCCTCGAAATTATAGGATTGAAATACATCTTTGTTGTTTTATACATTCCTTTGAAGTATAAAGAAACGCTTAGGTGAACACTCATTAACCTCGAAGCAACTCCGGTCTCTAATAGTCTCGTCCGCTTGCCCACGAGACTTTAGCGAAGAGAAAGAAGATATATTAGAGCCGCCATGTCACCCGCAAGACTTGTTTACTCCTGCAAATAGGTCCAAATTACCATTCGACCTCGCGGACAAGAGGAGACCACCCGAGGGGAGCGAGCTCTGCAATCTGCGTCGGAGGCAGAAGCGGAACTCACGGAAGCAGAACAGCGGCGCCGACGCCGACGACGACAGCGCCTCTGGCGGACAATTTGCATACTTCCGCGAACCAATGGCCGCGTGATCCCGAGCACTGGGCAGTGAAGAGAATAGGGCGCCACTGACACCATTGAAAACAATATGATAACAATACGACGGGGATTTTTGCGAGAATTAAATGGACTTACGTTTATGTTTTGTAATCTTTAATGACAACACGGTTCTGTCGAACCAAAGATATGCGAATACGCACTGGTAAAACGTGACATGAATATTTTTTATTCAACGTGAAACAACAGATGAATTTGAACTTCGTGTGCGTTAATTTCCGTTCGGTTTAATTTAATGACAGAACATTTTCCACATTCGCGGGATGAAATATTTTTTGTCGTTTCCTCCAGCAATCTGCCATTATTACTTGTAACTCTAAAGCAGTGTTGGCTTGGGATCGTTGTTATTACCATCACCGTTATCAGAATTCATTACCCAAGTTATCACAAAAAGCGGTTTCTTCTAGAACTAGTTCTGAACCCTTCGAGCAGAATCAACTGTAAAGGTGTTTCCCAATTGATAAATGTACCACCATTATTTCTGGCAAGTTGCTAGATGCCAAATAATTGTAAAATGAAAAGGTTTATATATTCGAAATAATTTATTTGTTCAATTTTACAGATTTTAATTCACTTCGAATATTGAACACGAGTTGGTATTCCAAACACTATATGCACGAAGGATGTAAACAATTATTTCAAGTTATTTTTTTCCTTTGTCCAGTTCGCAAGAGGTTACCCAGAGATTCTTAAGCACTTCCCCTTAATCCACAATGAAGAGTATATAGTACGTTTTGATTTGCAGAGAAAGATAATACCGAGTTCTGTGAAATAAGCCTTAGCGTGCACATGATGAACGAAAGCCCAGAGAAAAATCACTGAGTTTTACATCTCCTGTAATTTTCTGCTCGAAACAGAACTCCTTCAACAGCGTTCATCCCGAGAGTAAAAATAATTCAGCTCCAAAAGGGTCAATTTGAGTGATACACATTAAAACAAAATAAGAAAACACTCCCACTTAATGTTTGAGGAATACAAGCACCTGAGTAGTTGCCTGAAAACGGTAATTGTGAAATTGCGAGAAAGGGTTCGCGAGGTTTATCTCAGCCCAGGCACGGCGCCACCACGCACAGGTGTCCGAGGCGCAGTCCGGCTGCCCCTGACCTCTCGCCGCCGCCCTCTGCTCGCCCGCCCGAATTAGGCAGAGGCGGCCGCGGCGATCACAAACGGAACCCGCGGGCGGGTGCCATTACGGCTGACACGTGGACTGCCACCTGGGCGGGCCTCGTCGTTACGGCCGACGCCGCCACCGCCGTAACCACTACCTTAGCAGCCGTCGCCACCCCCATCAGCCTCCCAGAACGCGATATCGGACTCGTCCAGACCTCTCGACAGCCTGCAGCACCGAATTATCGCTATTCTGGTACGAGAAAACCTCACATTCACGAGTGGTCCGCGGGCTAAGTAAGCATTCGATTTATTGCTGTGATTGTAAGATTGTTCGAACGGTTTAATTTTTGGCCTGTTTTATAAGCCTAAATTATTTATTGGATTTTTGAGCCCTTTTACAGGTTACTTATAACAAGACTTAACACTAAACTTTCCATTGTGACACATTTTACAATGAAATAAAAACATTCATTTGGCTGCAGAACGAAAAAAAAAAATTCACTTGTTTGTTTTTGGCGCGAGGAATCTCATCACTTTATGCATTTTCATCCTAAAGACGTTTCATTCTGTTTGCGAGTACTATTTCACATATAATTTCTGACCGATTCATTACAATCCATCTATGCTACGTGTATCTGGTTCGTGCTGAACTAGTCCGAACACAATCTTGTATTAAATTATCTTCAAACATGAAAAGCACCACATTGCATCGCACCCGGCTGACTTCTAGAACACGAACTACTTTTCGTGATGTTGCTATAGGTTTGTCCAGGTTAAAAAACAAAAACATACCTGATGAGATCGTTTAGATAGAAATACGTCGAGAAAGTAAACTTCGCTGCCTTTTACAGTCCTCAGCGAAAATAATGCTTCATATCATTAACATGTGTTAACATCATAATGCTTCATATCATCAACATAATAATGTTCGAATTCTTTCTTAATTTTGTGATAAATGAAGAAAGTAATTTGAATGACCCTGATTCACTTAAAAACGTTCAGAATACCACAAGACGGCAGCAATCATTTAGTAAAACCCTACACTAACACGAAGATACTGTTACACCCAACATTTGTCTATTACTAAATGAATGCCTTCAAGCCCGGTAAACAAAAGCCACGGCGCATCCGCCCATGGACACATGCTCTCCCCGAGAGGTGCATGTTGTTGCCGGAAAGGCGCGTGGCATCCGAGAATGTTTGCTCGCCGGAGATCTCAATTCCCGAGAAAGTTCTATGGAACCTGACTTGTATTCGAATGCGAACAGAAGTCCACGTGTTTTAAGCTGAAAGTTCAAACCTTTACTCAGCGCCTTGTTTACAGGCCGCTCCGCCGCGTGCCTGGAATGCCCGCCAGAAAGCGCGCGAGGGGGCAGCTTTGTCGCTTTCGTTAGAAGCCGCAACGGGGCGGTGGTGGCGACGGTGGAGGCGGAGAGGGCGGCGACAGTGGGGGCGGCGGGGCGTGGGCGCGAGCTTGTCCAAAGCTTTATTATGTGTTTGTTGTACTTTGTCCAAGAGATGAATGACCATTCACTTCGCTGGTTTCTCTTTCGTCGGCCACGCGTTTTTTTTCTTTTTCTGAAGATCAACCATCGCATATCTCCATTATTAAGTGATACTATTAGTTGTGCATTACTGAAGGAATTCCAATATGTTACCCCAATTCGAAAGAAATATAAATAATTAAAAGTTAAATTTTAATACTGTTGATGTTAACAATTTGATACTAACTTCATAGTCTTATTTCAGAGTTTTTAATTAGTATTTACCGTAGTCATTATGATAGGGATAATACTCTTACTTCTCGAGGCTTGTTATGTCTAATTGAATATTGCATACACCATTATTGTTTCTAATAGTTGTTAGATTTCCAAATTGCTTCATTTCCGACCGAACAAGATCTTGGGCAAAAAACAAAGGTAGTTTCTTCACATGTTTTAAAATATTGTGGTATTTTCAATTATTGGAAAACTTGTGGATTTATCAACTAATATTTAAAATAAAACACTAAATGGGTATCCTCTCTACTTCAACTGTTCTCGTTCGGAACTTCCGAGCGTGGTTAAATGTGGACAAAAATGTCAATCAAAAATAGTTTTAAAAAAAGTCTGCATGACGGAACCGAGGATCTGAACTTTGGATACAAACCAGAATAGAAAGAAAGCAATCTCATGTTCTCAAATTCCCGAGAAATCTTGACTCGCAAAATGACGCTGAGCCTATTCTAGTACATTGTTTTGAATATAAGAAAGCATTACACTTTTGTATTATATTCAAAAAATAGAATATGCATCATGAAAGAATCTCCATTCATACTTCTTAACCTCAAAATCATCGAGCGACTCGATAAAAACTCCACTCTCGGCCACTCGGTCCACAAATCCACCAGACGTCGGCCAACCGAGTATGCAAACGAGGCAGTGCGTGGAGCGCTGTTTATTTGCCACGAGTCCCGCGCCTGCGCGGGGACAGATCCGCCGCTTCCCACATAAATTCGTCCGCCGGCCGGAAACGGGATTACAGACGACGCCGAGCGCGTCGTAAAAAGGCACGGGCGGCGCTTGAGTAAGCAGTAACACGGCCGTAAAACACGGGGCGCGGGAGATACCGAAAACGGCGGAGCAAGATGAGGAGGTGGAGGAGGACAAGGAGAGGGCACAGGGAGTGGGGAAAGGAGGGAGTGGGGAAAGGAGGGAGTGGGGAAAGGAGGGAGTGGGGAAAGGAGGGAGTGGGGAAAGGAGGGAGTGGGGAAAGGAGGGAGTGGGGAAAGGAGGGAGTGGGGAAAGGAGGGAGTGGGGAAAGGAGGGAGTGGGGAAAGGAGGGAGTGGGGAAAGGAGGGAGTGGGGAAAGGAGGGAGTGGGGAAAGGAGGGAGTGGGGAAAGGAGGGAGTGGGGAAAGGAGGGAGTGGGGAAAGGAGGGAGTGGGGAAAGGAGGGAGTGGGGAAAGGAGGGAGTGGGGAAAGGAGGGAGTGGGGAAAGGAGGGAGTGGGGAAAGGAGGGAGTGGGGAAAGGAGGGAGTGGGGAAAGGAGGGAGTGGGGAAAGGAGGGAGTGGGGAAAGGAGGGAGTGGGGAAAGGAGGGAGTGGGGAAAGGAGGGAGTGGGGAAAGGAGGGAGTGGGGAAAGGAGGGAGTGGGGAAAGGAGGGAGTGGGGAAAGGAGGGAGTGGGGAAAGGAGGGAGTGGGGAAAGGAGGGAGTGGGGAAATGAGGGAGTGGGGGAAAAGGAAATGGGTATTAAGGAGGGGCAGAGCTTGTGGCATCTCGTTCCACATGCGACGCACGGAGACCATCACAGCAGGTGCGTTGAGGCTTGACGATCTGGGATCCACGGAAGCGATGCATCTTCTATGATTTGACTTTGTATTCGCCCTGTCCTCGCAATAAATACCATTTTGAATACGTAAAGAAATACGGGGTGGCGATACAAAACATTAATCTTGAATTCGTGCTCATAAATCCAAAAAATTTAGTACACCGACCACACTTTAGTATTTGCCAACTGAAGAGCTGAGGCTTGTACTGAAATTTTCTTTATAACGGAATTTAACCACAAAAAAATACTCTTAAATACAATTATTTAAATGTTTAATTTGCACGGAAAACAATTTCTAATTAAAGCCCATCACTGATATTTAACGAGGCTTGCAGCATTTGAATTTATCAGTCACGTCTAAATCCTTTTCTTTAAAACTAGCCCTGTAATTACACTATTTGTTAATTAAGCAGAGAGTGCAATGCAAGGGAAAAGAGCGCAGTTCATGACGTTTGACATGAGCTGTGCAATGGCGTCCTACGTCTCTGTAGCAACCAATTCATTACCTCCCACGCGAAAGTGGCTTCGAAGATCCACACGCGCAGCCGCACGCGCTCAATGCTGGCGGGAACTATCCCGCGCGTCCGACACGCATCGACGCATCTTAGGCGGGCCATTGACCGGTGGCCACGGAAGGGGCGGTGCGGGGAGCGCGCTACACCCGGAGCACAACCACAATGTAAAGAAGTGATTCCACGGCAACGAGCATCTCTGCCATAGCCTCCACCTCACCACCGTTTTCACCGTGCCATTACCTGTCCCGCCACCCACCCAGCCACGTCCGCCCTCCCGCACTGTAGTACCGCATCCACCCTGACACTACCTTCACACCCGGCCGCCCACATCGCCAGCACCTCCTCACCGACCCCTCTGCGCCCCAACCTTCCTAGTACCGCCTTCACCGCGCCACTACCTTCACCTTGTCGATTGAATTGCCACCACCTCCGGCCCCGCCGCCCATCCCGCCATTGTCTCTAACCCGCCTCCCACGCCGTCAATGCTACAACTCAGCCGCCCACACCAGCATCTCACTCCGCCGGTACCTTGCGCTCTGTCAACCATCCCACCATTTCCTCCGCCGCATCATCACCTCTAGGCTCAGAGCAGCGAAACCAGTGGCGCGCCACTATTCCCGGCCTGCATGGCGAAGCTTGTTTGCACAGACCCCGAGCGGCAGCTGCGAAAAAAAAGAAAACCCCTCCGGGCCGGGGCGGAGGCGGGCCGAAGGTCGAGCGAAAAGGCGAACGCATGGGGGCCCCCGTTGCAGCAGCAGGAGCAGCCGCAACCCATTGAGGGCGAAGTCGGGCCTAAGATCGCCCATTGTGCACCACAATGGGCCCTTGTGAACGCGAGCTTCGAGGCGAGGCTGCGGAGGAGGGGCGCCGGGGTCGGAACGAGGGCGGAGGAGGCGGAGGCGGCGACCGCCAGCGCCAAGGCCGGGGCGTCCGCTTATCGCGCGCGCGCGTCGCCGAACTTTCTTCAGGGCGCCGCGCCGCGTCGGAGAAACCGCACACCCGGCCCTACTTCCGTAGCCCAGATCCGATCGCCGCCCACCCGCCCTCGCGCCTCCGCCGCCGGCGCCAGCGGTGCCAGGGAGCATTGTTCGCCAGCCTCCCGGTCCCGGTTCGTCGTCGATAGGGCGTCGAAGTCTCCGAGCATGTTGAGAGGGAGAGACTGTGATGCGTGGCACAAATCTCACTGAAAAGCGGCGTGGTATAATCGGGTTTAAAATCCATTTTTTCAATATGAACAATACGAATAGAAATTATGTTATGAAACTTCTTGTCAATTTGTGTTACTTTTTTTTGGGTGTCATTTTATTCTTCGATTACGTCTTCTGTAAACGTGATTGCCAAAAAACCAACAACATTGGAACATGCATTACGGATTGAAACTTTTTGTCATTTATGAACTTAAGCAATAAAAATGAATATGAATTTGTTAAAAGTATTTCTGTACAACTGACACAAACGGAAGCATTCTAAAACATTCTTCCAATAATGTAACGATTCCTCAGAATATCTTAAGTACACGGCGAAAACAAATTACCAATGTTTTACATTGAACATTTTTGGAATGCTCATTTCTATTTCATTTATACATTGGCATATCCATTGCATCATTTTATGGAATATTCTGCAGCACGACTTACGGAAAATATTTAAGTGAGAAGATTTCCACATTTGTCCTTACATTACATCATGTGCAATGGATATAAGAGAGTCTGCTGACATTTTAAAAATAATAGTTAACTTGAAACTGAACTCACTAGAAATTTAATAACAACGCGAAATTAAAGACACATTAACTAACGAGAACACAGATCTGACAAGCTCTTCCAACCATCCTAACGCGAGCTAGGTTAGGAATATTTCCACCAGAACTGATCTTCCCCGAACAAGCCGTCATTCGGCATCCTTCCACGAACAATTCCCTTCAGCACCCATCCACTGGCAGAAGTGTTCGTTCATTCGCTCGTTCAGAACTCTAAACACCGCAGCGCAGCGCGGCGCGGCCGACCTTCCGAGAAGCGGCAACCTGCGGCCGCCCCGCGAATACGTCCCGATCGGCGCAGCGGCGCGGCGCGGGGCGGAGCGGAGCCGGGGAGAAATCGGACGCGGACGTGAGGCCGGCTCGGCGGCGGCGGCGGCGGCGGCGGCGGCGGCGGCGGCGGCGCGGTCCCTCCCGCGAGTAATGGACTCCGCGAGACGCGGAGCCCGCGACGCGCCGACGTGTCGGGTCGCGCCGCCGGGGCCTCTGGGCCAGCGGGCCACGGACAGGGCGGAAGATGAGCTTCCAACCCTTCACGACCGCCCTACATCGCTATTTAGGTCGCGGAATTCTTGGCACGATCGCTTTTGCTCGCGTTGATCGAATCTCACGGAACAAGGTCTTTCATTCATTTATCTGATCATCTTGAATAAAGCCATTTTTCGAAAGGGGTATTATTTAACAATATACGAATGAATCCTTCGGCCAGAAAAGTATTATTTTACCTGGTAGTCGCTCGAGAGCAACGTTAATGAAATAACGTTTGTACTATAGGCCTAGAAAATATTTTATTCAATTATTTACAAGCCTGTTAAGTGTAGAAACACTGCAATTCATATCAAACTTTGATGTATAACACGGGTGGATCCAAGGAGAGGGTACTCGGGGGGACATGGCTCATCCCTCTTCACGCCAACACTGTAATTCTTCAATTACAGAATTACAGAATTACATTCAATTACAGAATTACAAATTTATTCAAAATAATTACCATGTATAGATCTCAACTCATACAAAAAAGTATTCCCTTAATGAATATAAATTTTTTAGTAACGGTTAAGAAAATATTAAGAGGGAACTTGAATTGAAATTGTTCCCTATCTGAAATATATTCTGGATTCGCTACTAATCATTATTCCGGTACAATGAAAGGGAATTGCAAGTACTTTTTTAGAAACTCATATTATATTGCCATGCCTAGTGCCGCATTGCCTCTGGGTTAGAAGGCGCAACGAAGAAATAATACTTATCTTCGATCTTCATGAACGGCCTACGTAATTATTACGGAATACCTGTGTACATTAATTCATACTTGATATTTTTGTGTGGAGACAAATAGAAGCATGAGTTTCCAGCTATGATCGAACTATACATTATTCGAATGAACACTTACCAAAAAAGTTTGCAATAGGAACATATTAGTGCAATTACATTTCCTGATTTACCTGTGATCTAGCAGAACTACCTATATTTATTTGGAATTAAAATACGCAATACGATTATTAAATCAACTAAATATTTTGCTCTAAATAGTCCATATCCCTGCAGACGATAAGCGGCAGAGAAAAGCTAGAAACGATTAACTATTTTGTCACTAAAAAATAACTAAGGGATATCGAAAACCATGAGGAAAACTAAGAGTGGAAAAGAAGCATAATATGTCAGAAACGGAGAGAGCCACACAGGACACAATTAAGTGCACCTCGGACGGAAATGCTTTCCACTCCCCATTCGGCCGGGGCGACTTCAGGCTCACCGCGGCGTAAAACGGCCAATGCATCACCATTAAGGCGCGATGCCGCCCATAACAATCCCTGGGGCTCCACCCAGGCGCGACGGCAGCGGCAGCGGAAAGGTCGTCACACACACACACACACACACACACACGTGCGTGCGTGTATGTGTGTGTGAGAGCGCGGGGGGCAGGACCCGTGGCAGCGTGGCCCTCCTTAGCCCACGCCCCCACCCTATGATTAAACAGACCCGCTGGTCGCAGAGGATAGTGGTTGGTCGCACACCTCCCAATTACCAGCGCTAGGCGCCTATTGTTTATGTGCGGAGGCTGCCGGCGCGGCAATGACGGCTGCCGCCTCTGCCGCCTCCGCCCACCTCTTCGCCTCCGCCTCCGCGCGGTGGTTACGAACGATTTACTGGTCTCGCGCGGTTTCACCTCCCCGAATTTATTTATCGAGTCCCGTCCACAAGAGACGCCTTAACATGGCGAAAAAATGTAAAGGAGCGATGAGGAGTTAATGACTGCGACGCGCCATTGCCTTTGGTAGGCGATGGCGCTTGGAGAAAGCGATCGTCCTCTACACATGCTGTGTCTTTGCGGCTTTGCGGCGGGCACAGTGCTAAAGATGTCGCTGAAACTAAATGAATGTTGCAGAAACTTTGATGCAATTCGCAGTACGAAAGGAACTGTTGGCGAAGCTAAGTGTACTAAATATGAAAATTAAGAGTTCTAAAACGTATGTGAACGAGTGGGCACCGATGATATTTTGTCGCTAACGCTGACCGTGGTGGGGTGAAGGAAGATATTTTATACGGCAGCTGTTTTCACGTTGATGTGTTGGCGAATGTGGAAGCGAGCCTGATGGCGGAGCAGTGGCAGAGGGAACGATGAATAACACGAATGAAGTAGACAATGACAGTATTTGTAAAGTGGCGACGAAAACGGCGACAAAGACGATGAAAATTACAAAGAAGGTAATGACTGTGATCTTCGTAGTAGTGCGACGGAGAAAGGGATTGAGATATCGGTGGTTTTAGAGAAAACAAAACGGTAGGAGAAGACTGTGGCAATATATATTAATATTGCAGCTGTCCGGGGGTTTTTCAAGGCCTGAGGCATCCATAACAATTTTGAACCTGAGCCTGGAGCAGTACGATCTGAAGAAGGTGAAGAAGGCCACAATATGCTGGCCGAAACGTTAGCCACCATGACAGTGACGCGGCTCGTCCCGGATAGCCTAGACAACATAAATTCAGGCCGCGGAAGCCTACGCAACAATATCCTGCGCCTGGAGCCAAACATTTTTTTTTCGATTGTACGTTTCCAGAGGAGCGCCCTCTTACTTGCAATCCTGCTTCAAATAAAGCCAAAGAGTAGACTTTTACTTCCAGGCTCAACAAACAAATTGGTCACTACGACAAAATTTGTCTCACAGGCAAGTTCTACGAATTTAGCTCTTTTATGGCCCAATCGTACATTTTTGTTCATCTACAAGATGTACTGGCCGGAAACAACGAATCTACGAAAATAAGCTCGCAAGTCAATTTTAAGCATATTTCGTTAAACTCCTTCGAGATTTTGAAAGGCTGAACTGCAATGAGCACTCAAAAGTTGGTTTGAAAAAATACTTTCCATGCAAAGAATTGAATTTCGAAAACACAATCACTCCAGGAGCATTTTTTTATTATGTACAAAAGATATGAATAATGTTTACAAAGAAATATTAACACAAATTTAAAAAAGCAACTTAGTTTTGTTAATTTGGGTGATACTTTCTTTCTGGGAAAAATTCCTTCCCCTCCTTTTAAGTTTCGTGGTTTCCCCCGCTAAACACCTGTACATTATATTTATTTGTTCAAAAATTTTATTTATATATTCATTTATTTGTTCAAAAATTTTATTTATATATTCAATTATTTGTTCAAAAATATTTATTTATTTATTTTTGTTCAAAGGTTTTATTGAATTATTTTTATTTCACTTTGAGAGAAGACAGACTGTAGCGGTGACGACAGCGCGTCAGTAGCTGGAAGGCGACATCGCCGACGGGGAAGGCGCGGGGGGCAGCAAGTGGGCCGCCGCCGCCGCCGCCGCCGCCGCCGCCGCCGCCGAGAGAAGGCGCGCGCCACGGACGCGAGGCGCAGGACGCGTGACGCCACCGTCGACCGGTTCCTCGCGTCCTGGGACGCGCGTGTCTTGCAAGCCCGGCGGGCGACGAGTCGGCGGAAAAAAAGCCGGACAGCGATTCTCGTAACAGCCTGGAAATCGCGTTCGGCCGCTTCGCTGGTGACTCTCCTCCACAGAGACGGGAAGTAAGCGCGCGCGTGCTTCCGGAGACTGATGGCGATTGACCTTCGTCGCCCGAATACGCTTCCTTAGGCACAATGAACTGAAATCACTTTTTTTATTGGTAGCGCGGAATCAAAAGTGTTTTATGAAATCTTCCTCACACAAAAGTAACAATCTTTAGCGATTGAACTATCCTACGAAATTCCTTTTTTCAAACTATTTCCATCATTTATACTTTAAAAAATTATTCGACCATAAGTAATTTATTAATACTATCATTGGAATAATACGTCATTGCTTCATTTGCAATTTGCTAGAGAAGACGAAGAAAAAGGAATTTAAAAAAAGACAAAAAAAAAAAGAAGAAGAAAAAAAGAAGCATTCCAATGTAATTTCAATGGTGTGTTTTCCTTCCTCAGATCTTCACAATATTCCAAAGTTGTTCCATATTCTAGAGTACAATAAGGCCCCATACAAAACACGTAAAAAATATTCTCCTTTTTCAGCATTCCACTACACAACTGCATCAGCACACAAAAGGAGTGCAGAACTTTAACGAGCTTTTCCGAGAGAACGCTTTATCTACTTGTTGCTTCTCGCAGTCTGGAGCAGAAATCCTCCGCGCGGACTACATACGCACCCAAGTGTCACGACCAGCGGCATTACTCTTGTGTGTAGGTCCCGCGCATTAAATAACTTTCCCCCAACAAGCGAAGAGCGCTCCCACGTTACAGTTGCGGCCACGGCAAGCGTTGCCAACCTTCAACAATCACACTTATTCCGTCGTTCTTCACCTGTTCTAAACCACTTGCAATGCCCGTAGCGGTTCGCCACGGAACAGTGCTTCCATTTTCAACTACATGCTAGTATATGATCTTCTTGAAGTATTTTCTCAAATTTGCCACCAATGTGACCCAAGTCTTCTCCACTCCCCGCGTAAGGTCTCTTGTATGTGCTATATGTGCGTGTGTGTGTGTGTGTGTGTGTGTACGTGCGTGGTGAATTACAGAAGTAATTTTATTTGTAAAGCACAAAAAATTGTTATTTTATTGCGTACATTAATAAGGCAAATTCAATTCAATTCAATTCAATTACAGAAATGGTCTTACCATCTCGTTTACGAGATAAGAATATTGTTTCCTTCCCTCTCAATCTCCTAAGTCAATTTATCTTACAACACCGTTCCTATCCTTCTCTTTTCATTTGATCGCTCGCGAACTCTTCTACAGCAGCGTCCTGTCACAATCTCCGGCACCACCCGCCGCCCTCTCCGCCTGCGCCTCCGAGCTCCACTCTCGCGTCGCGCGTGTCCTGCGTGCAGAGTCCGTCCCCTCCCTGCACTCCCCCTCCCCCTCCTTCGCTCGGTCGTTTGCGGGCCGGCCGGTCGCCCAGTCGCCCTCGGCGCACAGCTATTTCCATCGTTCGCCTGATTTCTCCGCGACTCGGAATCTCCAAGAGTGGTCGAATGGCCTCGCTCTCCGACTGTCTTTGGCACTTTGCACTTTTATGTTAACTCCTTTGCCCAGAATTAGAGAGGGTCCTACGTTAAAAATTACCATATATTTACTCATCTTTGAACATCCTGCGTCATTGGGTACATCAGATGTTAATTATGCATGCAATGCAGTGCAGTGAATAAAAAAACTGAAGCAAGAAGTATAGGATTAAGAAGATTATACTGTATTTTTTGAATTTGTCCAAGTTAATAGCAATGTTAATAATAATGTTCATTGTATGAGCTTATTGTACACCACTAGTTAAATACATTCTTGACTAACATATTTAATGTTTACTAGCCAAATGTCAGCAATGATGTGAAACCACATTTACGAAAATTTAGAACAGAAATGTGCCGAGAAACTAAACATGAACATTGGTTCAGTAGAGAAGGACTGGAGATGATATTTTGAAAATATAAATTGTCCAGAAAACGAAAATATCCTGTCTTATCACTTTGAGACATCTCACACCGCGAGATTTTCTATGTAGTGAAGCACCCAAAGTCGGAGGTGAGGTTGCGGGCTTCAGCTCCCTCCCTCAGAAGCCAATGTTACATGATAAAAGATGTAGGTTTTTCTAATTTTCTATCAAATTAAAGTTATTAAATATGTGAAATGTTAACTTTATAAATATGAACTATATATCAACAAATAAAATACATTTTACATTCAGCATAAATTTAAAAAAATATTAAGAAATCAAGAAGTCAGGTGTACACCCCCCACTCGAGAAAAGTCTGGTTACGCGTCGAAGTACGCATATGATGTTCCTGTATTCGTCCACATGTATCAACGGTTTTCTTTAGCAGAACATAGGAGTAGTTTGAAAACGAGAGGAAGAAATGTTAAAGCGAATGTCCTCAAATTAAGACACCTGAAACACAGGGGTTATATCTCACTTGCCTGAAACCTCAAGACTACGATCACGACACTTGTGTAGTGGCTAGTGGCACTTGTTTGCAGCTCGCAGTTGGAGTTACGTGATCAGCAAGCGCAATAGCTGCAAAGCACTTCTGATCAACGTACGAACACAACTTGCCCTTTCCCATGTAAGTGACAAAACTTTAAGTGGTGGAACGAAATGTCGCCCTATTTTGACAGCTTCTCTATGTTTAGAGATGCTAGAAAATGTCACTCTTCAGGGTAACGAATCTCAAACTTGAAATGTGCCGCAAATCACATCAGCATCCCTTTATATTCATCACCCGCCATTCTAGTAATACGTACGTCACATTACGTAAGTCTATTTTTCAGATTGTATCAAACGCGAACAATGATGCATCACACCGTACGTCAATTACTGAAAAGACACCCGCCGTTTACGTCACCAACACGAGACTGGCTCGTCTCCTTGCGCAAGCCCTTTGAGGATTCACCCGACCACGCGAGAAGTGGGCAGGCGGTCAAGGGCCCGTTCAGCGCCCAAACCGATCCCCTCCCACTCGTCCGGCAGGAGCACCACTCTACGAAAAAAGTTGCCGCTCGTCCCCCGTGCGCACGCGCCGCGCACGCGGGCGCTGAACGCGGACGCATACGCGAGGATTTCTCTCGAGCTGTGGAGTTGGCGGAGAGCTGCGTCACGCCGTTAAAACTCCCGCGTTGCGTTTCACTCCACTTCCGTTGTCAAAGCCAACAACACAGACGCGACGCGGCTCCAACATTCTGTGAGCTTTCCCGGGCATCTCGCGGCCGGCTGCATAGCAGTCGTAACACACGCGAGTTATAACACTGGACGCGCTCACGCGTGGGAACTCGAGGTTGGCGGGCTGGGTCGCGCGAGAGAACGCAAATAAGGTCTGGCGCTTAACGACGGACGCTCGGGAAAGCTTCGTTCGGACGCCAGTATGGCGTGAGAGATCGTAGTGCAAACCCAAATCCCGCATGATACTTCACACAGCGCAATCAGACAAGGTGAAGTTCGAGAATGTGCGTGAATAAGAACGAGGATGACATTTGGTAGTTTAAAGGAGATTAAACTATCGAGCGTGAATTAGCCGCCTTCTTAGAAGTGAAATACAATGAAATGATTTGCTCCTTTCTTTCATTTATACAGTTCAATGAAATCTTAAATGAAAAGTTTTGAAGACGTCGCAAAGTTTTTACCGTCTACCTTCAGAAGATTAATGGTCTCGCTCTCAACCTTTAATCAATTTCGACACTTGCGTACAATGAAATCATCTAGTAAAAAAGTATTACAAAACCAACACAATCATTAGACAAAAAACGAACATGTATGATCTCACCAGCAAACGACTTCATGCGTGGTTTTAAGAAAGCGCTATCTCGTATCGAACCATTAGTTTAATTTGCATAAGTATTATATTTGTATCCAAGGCGGTTTCTCAAGACCAAGTGGTGAACTATCGTTCTAAGTGTAAGAATTTCTAATATTATATTTGCTTCATTGCATAGTATTCGAAAACGGTTAAAGGAAAGGGGGGTGTCGCTGTAACATTTTACTCGATACGATAACGCACTGTCGCCAGAGCACAGTATCGATACGTTGATATGACAGGTACTGAATAATTTATAAAATGAAGGATGTGGTACCCTACTTAACATCCAAACAAACAAGCCAAAAGTCTCCGTGTTTTTTCCATGCTTGAACATATGGGGTAGAGCCGGACACAAAAACCCTTACGATCGTTCTCGGCCTCGAGACCGCTAACCGAGAACGCTGATTCCGGCACTACCATTACCGAAAACACGATGCAGACAGGTCTGTTATCGGGGTGGACCCTCAGAGTCGGCGGACGAAAAGGAAACAAATGCTGGACGCGTCACCAAATTTCGACTGTTTATCGGTCAAGCGTTTCTATTAATCCAGCGTATATGAAGGTGGTAACTGAAGTAAGTGTATAAACTAGTAAGGCATGATCTACAATGAAGACTTTAAATAAACCTTGATAACAGAAGGCAGAGGCAAACCTCCGCAATGTTGTGCATTGAAAGTACACAAAAGCCAAGCGATGTCATTTAAAATTAATGCAATGATTTGCATTATTTTTATATTTAAAAGTAAAAATTTAGTTTTAAGTTAATAGTAAAAATTTCTATTAATTTATTTTCTCCGTTTTATGAGAGATCATGGAGCTTATTAGAGCATCGAAACTACGAAAGCGAAAGAGCGTAACACACCGCTACTACGAACGCCAGGAAAATTGTGCACAGAGCACGTTCGGCTGATACTACCGTGAACAAGCAGTACCAATAGTTCCCATCTCCGACTGGGACCTACGTATACATTTCGCAGTTAGATAAGAAGCACACTCGTTCTCCAGGACTGCTAAACAAGCCAGCGACAACGATCGTTAACCAATTGTCCGATTGAAAAATAGTGTCACAAAGTCTGCAGTTGGAAGGAGAGGAGAACACTTTACATCCTATCGGGAGCTTCGCTACACCCCCCAAAAAAAGAATCGTTGGAGTATACCAGATCCATGATACTGTAACAAGGAAACTTGTTACAGTATCGTGGCTCTGGTATACTCCAACGGTTCTTTTTTTCCGTGTACGACTTAAATTTTCGGCATTAAAAAAATGCGTTTTGTCCGGCTCTAATACGAGGCTCCGCCGAAGCCTTTCGCATCCCATCTACTCGGACAACCGGCGCAACAGCCATCAGGCACAGTTTACTCTCCGTTTCCGATCGCGGCGGCTTGTTTGGAGAACAGGGATTCGTTCTTGCGCTGCTATCTCTTCCCCTTCCGGCGCGACGTGTCCGCTTCCGGAGGCAGCACGACGCCGCTCCGCCTCCGCGGCAGCCAGCCCCGGGTTCGTTTCTCCCCGGCCAACACAAAAACCGAAGAGAGCTACCTCTCTCCCGCCTTCAGACGAGGACCCCGCTTCGTCAGAAACAGTCGGGAAACTATCACTAGCGGAAGTACTTCGC
Source organism: Gryllus longicercus (assembly GCA_038098605.1). Lineage (NCBI taxonomy): Eukaryota > Metazoa > Arthropoda > Insecta > Orthoptera > Gryllidae > Gryllus > Gryllus longicercus. The sequence continues at coordinate 658,198 of JAZDUA010000497.1, read as the reverse complement.
TTTAATTTTTTCCCAATCTTGAGAAAAAGAATGAAAGATAACGTGATATATTTTTAAATCGCTAATTAGATTCATTACATTTTTTAATTATATTTTGTACCTTTCATGATAGAACAGATGTATAAAATTAAAATTTAATGAATGGATAGTTAAAATGTTTTAAAGCGAGATACCGCGCTTGAAATCTAGAACTAGTTTTCAGAAAAAAAAAAGAGAATGGCCCAGAGACAATTAAACTGCTCCTGGTGCAATATATATGCATCTATATTTTTAAAAAACAAACTAGAACACACCACTACATGACAATTAAATTTTATTTTCGTGAGAAATTCTCGTTTTCGCGTAATATTAACATAAAAATAGTAACGTCGGAATACGAATTGAATCACAAACTCTATTTAGTCACTCACCACGTCAAGTATGAAGCAAAATTTATTTAAATACTCTTTCGATAATGAAATAAGATACCGTTCTTTAGGGTGTGGGACAACAATGGTATGCCATTTCTTAACAATGATTAGTGCTTCAAGGAAAGAAACCTTCCATTTGTCAAACATATCTTAGATGACAGTTTTTATAGCATAATTTTATTATTAGAACCATAGCCCCATACCCCTCAACTTCTATTTTTAATTAAATTCTAAAATTAATAAATTCTTGGCAAAATAAATAAATAGTTCTTGAATTCTCAAGAATAATTACATTTTTTAGCGATGTCCACTTGTAATGGCCTATCGCGTCAGTAGTTATTGACCTTTGAAGTTAATCCGACGTTCGTCATCCAGCGATCGTTACCACCGAGAGTTTTCACCTGCCAATGACTGCCTTGCAATCCATCGACCGCCTCCAACCACCCGTGAAACCTTCTCAGACCTCAGGGGCCATGCGCTCACACGGAAGGAGCTGCCGCGACGGGTTAATGGGATTTTAATCGAGAGGAGATGAATTCGCGTGCGTCGGCCGCCGACAGAACCCCGGCGAGCCTCGGCGGCCCGGCCCGGCCGGGGCGGGGGGCGGGGGCGGGGGCGGAGTTCAACGGAGGCAGCGAAACGCGGAGTCGTCTATGTAGCCGCGGACGTCCCGGCAGAAGAAGGACGGGCAGCAGAACGCGCTTTCTCCGGCACCAGCGACGCCTCGTCCGGAGTACGGGAGACGAGACGGGGCGAGGGCTTTTGTGAGCGAGGCGTCGAGGATGCACGACAATGCTACTTCCACTTCTGCTGCTACCACTACTTTAAGTGATGTCGAGGTCAGGCAGCTCACATTCCTCTGCGCACTGGGGTGGAATTTTAGATGGACGAAGAGAGTTCGTCACAGATTTTTGCAGGGTTGTCTCGATTTCCGTACCTCGAATTTCACTGTAGCTTCATTACGTTTCAAATCATACTGCCCATCTATCAGAATCACTTATATCGGGTATGACTACATGGCACGGCTGAACATTAAGAACAATAATAAAGAATAATATTACCTCCACAAACACCAGAACTCAGTTTTTTAATGAAATAATTTGAATGGAACTTTTGGGGTGGAACAAATTAATTTACAAATGCTTAGGAAATTTGGTGCGCTTAGCCCGCCCGATCTTGAATATATAACAAAAAATTGATCTGAGCAGACCAACTAACCAAGAATTTCATGAATAACGTCCACGAAACAGTACAATGAAATTTTCGTGAGGAATTCAGGAATTTTGATATGGGAATACCGGTATAGTCGTTAATCCATGCTATCGTCTAACGTAGGCCACTGCTCCCCACCGAGAACTGAGAAAGTTTTAACACACAATGAACTGTCTTTGCGCAGGTTGATTATTCACAGGGGAGGACACTAAATGTTTCCGAGAGCTATGAACTTCGCTCCCATTGGATCAATCTGCATTCCTATCCCAGACATGTGCCAAACGCTTATCATAACATCAGCTCTCATTCGGAAGAGAAGAACGTCGACATACATAAAAAACCATGGCATACAGGTACAGGGTCGTGCAGAAGGGGGCGGGGGCAGCGGGTGATAAACTGCTCCCCCCACAATTGGACCCCAAATTTCTCTTCATTCACAAGAAAAAAAGGCTAATCCACATTTAACGCCACAAATTATTTCTGATGCATGGAGAAACGAATTCTGTTTATGAATTGGGGGAGGAGAGGATTTACTTGTTTGAAATTAGAGGCCCCCGAAGATCAAGTGCCCCAAGCCCCTGCACCGACGCGTCTATCCCAACCTCGCTCGATGACGCGACCAACTCTCGAGCACCCGACCAACCCCGCCACTGCGGCATCCGCGAGCGCATTCTGCACGTGCGTCGGACGCAGGTAGCTCTATGGCGGAGGCGGGGAAAGAGGCTTTGTCGGCGGTCGAGACGGCGGCGCGGTCTGGACGTGGAAAAACCCGTCCAGTGGGTCCCCTTGTTCCTTCGCAGCCTGTTGGACGGCAGGACGGACCGCGTGACAACGGCTGGGTGAGGCTTGCAGCTGAAGCGAGTCTTCGGGATGTGGTACACGATGTACCAATGCGTTTAAGAATAACTTTTCGTGATATACGCTTGAGAGGTCATCGCAAGTGTAATCTCAAAACACTTCAGAAGAGACTTCCATAATATAGTTTTTTTTCAACAGTAATTCATTCAAAACGTTGACATTCGAAAATGAAACATTTCACCCGACTGTAAAGTTGAACACATTTTTGTTACTTCGAAATTTTTACATTGTTTATCCGATTTGAACTTTTTCATAGATTCACTGCATGAAAAATAACAAAAAAAAAAACAGTGCTAAAATACCTCACTTGAAAACTGAAACTAGATGCCCTTTTATCATTTACTGTGCACTACTCCGCAAATAAGATGAGAGCAAAAAATAAGAAATACCGCACAGAAAATAACAGAAAACTCATTTCATTGGCGTTCATTTCAAAGAACGTATCGATTTCCTTTTTTTTATTTATTTCTGCTTGATTCGAAGGCTCTCAGCAGCTGTGTACGATACTAGAGGACACATTGAATTATATTAGCTTTGTTTAGGAAACCCTCACAGATGAATATATTGAGTACACGTGGATTGTATGTGCGAAGCCACAGCGGGTACATGATAAGAGGGATCGAATAACTGTCGCGGTGGTTTCCGCTTTAGTCTCTTTTAGTGAATATTTTGTTCATTACCAAGACCAGCTGAGCTTAATTTAGAGCCAACATTGAGCCAAGTCCAAGAGGTAGGGTTCAAGTCTCTAAATAGTAAGATGGGATTCAGACGCAATCTGGAGGTAAATTCTTGCAGCAGGCTGCTCTGATCGGTAGTTTTCCGTGGTTTCTCACGACAATACAAGGCGTATGACGGAGCAGTACCCTAACAAATAGGTCAAGGACAGCACGCGATCTTTCCTTCCTCTTCCTTGTCCAATCCTCTCCCCTTCCTTACACATGAACCCATGCTCTACCGTACAAGTATGAGTCCAGGCGGCAGAATACTAGGGTAGTTTCAGCTGGTAGAGATACCTGGCGATGAATTCCCAACGTGTAGGTCCCCGATTCATATCATTCATTGGGGGAGGAACATACCACCTTCAGGCATAAAAACCATTCACTACAATAACGAGACTAATAACCTTAGATGTGAGGTTTCTGCTATGGCCATTCTATGCTAAGTTATTATATGTCAACTGCGACATTCTATGATAAACTTTTTATACCATGCCCGCGGCGTCTATAAACGAATTGTGTCATCACTAAATTGTATCATAGGCATTTCAAGAGAACGCACATGTTACGCCGAAGAAACCTAGAGATCCCGTTTCCTGCGCCTTCATAGTAGAGATGACAGTGTCCTCCACAGCAACCCGCAGTAATTGACAGGAAGCCGTCAGCCTCGTTGTCACTTCTTGCATAACCCGACAAGCGGCGACCGCGGCAGCTGCCGCCGTGCAAGGTTGGTGACAAGTAGGGCTGTCACCAACGCGCGGGCGGCGGACTGGGCGAGAGAAGGAGCGGACTGGGCGAGAGAAGGAGCGGACTGGGCGAGAGAAGGAGCGGACTGGGCGAGAGAAGGAGCGGACTGGGCGAGGAGGAGCGGACTGGGCGAGGAGGAGCGGACTGGGCGAGGAGGAGCGGACTGGGGTAGCGTCGGCCCCGGACGCGTTCCCGGATCAATGGACGGCCCGAACGGGCGTCGTGAGTGCGCGGGCGTGACGAAGCGTCGCGTGACACGCTCTTGCGTTGCGTGCGCGAGCCGTTGCCCCGCCGCGTGCCCGTGACAAGGTCGCGGGTGCGGGCGCGGCCGCTGGACCAGAAGCCCACTGCTCGCGGCGCCCTAGCGGTCTCGCCCCGCGCCCCACGCCTCGCGCCCCGCACCAACGGCGTCGTCGACGCGCCGCGCCCGTGTGCTAGTTCCCGCGCGCGCCCCGAGTTTCCCCTCTACCGCTCGGGCCCGAGCGGAACTCCACATCCACGGAAAACGCGAAAACAGGTGTACGTAGGCCCACAACAAATAATGAAGACTTTATACACAAAAATTGCTCATTCATTCAAAGTAATGGCATTAGTTACGTAGTCATTTCCATTACTGATGTACCTCCCCTTTGCTTCTATTTTTTTTATTTGAATTCTCCAAGTACTAATTAATTCATAGTCATACCTATAAACTAAAATAAAAATGTTTGCGGGAATATAGACCATTTCCTCACTGGCGTCAAATGTTCACCTATACCGCACAACCGAGCCGTTATTTTGAAAAATACGACTGCTATTAACGATTTCCACTGATGTAGAGGTTTTTATATTTAATTGAACAATTCGTCAATGTATATTTGTGTTTGTAGATTGAAATGCACAGCGTTCCAATGCAGTATTTGTCAGCCATCATCATGATCATAATAAACTAGATTATGAACACCTCTAACATTCATCACCTACCGAGATGAAAAGTATTAGACCTGCAAACTGTAAGAGGAACTGATCTATTCAACTCTTAGTTGGTTTAGATTGAGTAATTTTATTTCTCGTTTTCCTGGGATAATTCTGCTATAATTGCTCTTTGTCAATTTCCCGTATTCACTACCATTCGAAACGAATTGTATGTAGAACACATCCCCATTTGTTTTCTCTCTAAACTATCGGCACGACTTCAGTTTTCGAGATTCGTTGTAAAAGCATCATACAAGTACTAATTTAAATACTCAATTTCTTGAGGCACATCGTTACCGCAGATGGAATTCAAAGGCGGTTTTCGGGCGGCGGCAAAGCGTGGGACTGCGGAGCGGGCGGTGCGCGAGCCAGTGGGCGAGAGAGATGGCCGAGCGACAGCTGGCCGCCGGCGCGCTTTCGATAGAAGAAACCGCCTTTATTGCCCCGAATGAACGCGAAATCAGCGCAGAGCGGCGCCGCGGATCGCGGAACTTCCTTCACCTTCTCCTTCGCCCGCCTCATCGCCCATTCGGTTTTGGACGGCGCTTTCGCCCGGCCGCGCCGCGCGCCTGCGTTCCGGGGAAACGGGCTTGACCGGCGAGATCTGCGAAGTCACGGCGGACGTCTTCATTCCTCTTACCGAACGGACACACGTGCACCTACGCCGCTTATGAATAGACGAGTAATAAGGAAGTGCAGATTGTGGCGTGCTTGGGAATCCTCTACCGAATGTGCTAGTGAATCAATTTCCGCAGTAGCGATGTGTGTTATTCCCCAAAGCATAATTTTGCGGTATCCAACTCATAACTGCGGTATCTTTATCGAAATTTCTTAAAATATTCCACTAAATATTTGTCCCCTCGGTTCCTCTTATGACATCTCTTGTACTATCAGTAAGAATATACGTATTATTATTTAACTTTCAAGATGAGTCGGGAAAACAAATGACATACTTGCAAAACATTGCTTGCTGGTTCTTGAAAAAAAAACAAGTCAGTCCATCGTAATTACTTTACGAAAAATAAATATAAACTGAAGTTTCGATTCTTGAGATATCAATTCCATACGTTCTGTTATTGCCACATATTCTAAATATTGATTCGAGGATCTCAACATCACAACAAGATCAGCTGAACAAGCCTCCGCTCCATGCGTCTGGAAGAACCGCCGCAGAGATTCCTTTCCATCTCGGGACGAGTGATTCGCGAGAGGTCGGAGGAGGAGGGGGGAGGGGGGAGCATACCACGGAACCGGCAAGAAAAGCAGAGGGTCTTCCAAATGGGCGGCGGCCGCCCGCTCGACACTTGTAATCTTGACCCACCGCCGTGACGCGCGCAATTACAAGGGTTTTTTTCTCCGCAAGTCGAACGCAGGAGGTGGAAAAGGATGGAGGAGAGCTAGTACCGGCCTGAGGTTATGCCGGCTTGAAGGGTCGCCTGTGATGCCAAGCATTTTATGAAATGTCCCAGTTATTAAATAGTTTATCCTGTTTGTTGTGGGTAGCTTGTTCTGTTAAGAAACGTGCTAGTTCCGGAATTCACAAAATATTCTAATTATTACAAAAATGAAAGCCCACTTGATTTATTATAGTATGTTATAATACTCTTTAAAACAGTGTAACCTGTCACACGCTTCCACAGAGTTTACTTCAGCGGGATTAAATGTCAACAAATCTAACAAAAGTTCAAATGTTCGTTTCGATGGCCATAACGTACAGAAGGGAAGCAATATAAACGTTTTTAAAAGCATCACATGCATCTCAAAAAATAAAATACTCGAGATTGGTATACGTCGCAACGTGGACATCAAGATTATATCCAGGCGTCGGCATTTTCAACAGTCTTCGTCAACTTGTGTTCAAGAACAACAATGACAACTGTAACATGTACATTTCTCTTGTAACAGAATATAACTCTCGGAACAATTATCAGTCTCCTATTTCACAAAATACTACACATCACGAATAACAGCCGTAAGACTTGCACGAAGATCTTCTAAAATCTGAGATCTGAAATCATTTACGGTCAACGTCTCGTTCAACCTGCCCCAAACAACGCCCGTGTTCACCTACCGCTGTTGAGAGAGGATACAAAGGCAAGTTGTTACTCTACTTCATACTAGAGCAAATTGCATAATCCGTACCAAAAGTGTAAGATATTCATGAAAATACAGTCGTGTCTATGGTGGTTCAATAGCTGTCACCAAATGTCACAACACAATATGATAACATCTACTATTATCGTCCAAAACTGACTTATCAATTACGTTTCTCGTGTTTGATAACTCGTGTTTAAGGGATTAACGCTACTTTGTGAATTAGTTTTCGAGTATAACTCGGAGCTACTACTATTAATTAACTATACGCTTTAAAGAATATTGGCAGGCGTACATGCAATTACTTGAATCGTCTTTGAAAATAAATTACAAACAGAAAAAATAAACAGGATTACAGTAAACCCATGTTAGCACGAATTCTCATAACACAAAGTAACACAAAATTTGGGACACGGCAATGCACCTAACTAATACAATACTTTGCTTAGATGGTAAAATGATGTGTCACATTGTCCAGACAGACACAAAATGACCGTCACTCTTGTTTGTTAATGATTCGAAGGAGGCAAAATGGGCATTTCTCTTGTTTATGAAAAAACAAACAATAGAGGCAAATTGCAATAAGACAAAAGCCAGAGTCAGATTTCATGACATTCTAATGCTATGAACTGTTGTGATGTAACATTTTTAGAAAGTGATTTATAACATTTTTCCATCTTAACATAACCAGCCAACACGAATTTTATAACATGAAACCCAACCATTTAGATCCGTTGGAATTCGTGTTAACGCGGTTTTTTAAAATATAAAATTGCCACCACAATGCATTGCAGCCACGGGCCCGTCTTTGCAATCCACGGCAGCAGGTGCTCACCGGGTGCCAGGACGCGTCGTCGTCTGGCGGCGCGGCGTTGGGCAGGGGCGGGAGGCGCAGGTCCGACACGATGTCCTGGTGCTGGATCCTCATGGCGCGCGGGCCGGTGCGGGGGCGGGACCCGCGTGCGCGCGCGCGCTGCCGGCGACGCGCCCTGCTCCCGCGCGGCTGCTGCGCCGCCGCCGCCGCCGCGGCCACCGACGTCGTCGCCGTCGCGACGCTAGCCGGCGCCAACGCGAACACCACGGAAATTTCCACGTCCGGTGAACCGAGTCGCGTACGCCACAAGCAGACCCGCACACACGCACTATACCATGGACGCGACTTGCGGGCCACGTGGATGCGCCGGTGCTGGACTGGGGGTCGACGGCGGACTCGTACGAGAAGGAGAGGAGAGCTTTCACCCGCGCCGCGGCGACACCACGACTGCCGCGCGCGCGCGCGTCGGCGCGGGGTGGAGCGCGACGGGGGGAGGGAGAGGGGGGGGGGCTGTGCGCGCACTGCATCCACACAGCCTCTCTTGCCTTTCTCCGCGCCGCCAGAGGCGCTCGCCGCTTCCGTCCCTCCCCAGCATCCACTTCCTCCTTCCTGTAGCAGCGACGCCACGCCGCGCCGTGGTGGTGGTGGTGGTGGTGGTGGTGGTGGTGGTGGTGGTGGTGGTGGCAGGTGCCAAGCGGCGGGTGGGTGGCCGGCCAAGCCCGCCCCAAATCACCGGCCAATCCGCGTGCGCGGCGAGTGCGGGCGCTCTCCGCACCTTTCCCCGGGCTGGCGGGCGGGTGGACGAGCGCGCGCGCCGAGGGGGAGTGGCGGGAAGGCCGGCCTCCTCTCCACGCGAGCGCGCACTCACACACACGCGCCACTTGCCCTTCCACTCCTCTCGCTCTCTCGTGAAGAGGCGCACGGCGGTGGCGGCGGCCGCGGCCTTCTGCCGCGGCAAAATCGGGGTCAGCCCCCCTCCGAGGTCAAGGTCACGCTCACTTCAGTTGGGCGATTTCTTCTTCTTCTCCTCCTCGTCCTCCGCGACATAATCACACGGCGTGGCCGAGGGCGGACGGGTGGTTGGACGGGTCGGTGACGATCAGGGCGCGTGTCGTACCACATAGGCGGCCCTTCCCACGGTCGTCGCTGCGCGCGGGGGCGCCACCGAGGACCCGGCGCGCGGGGGAGGGGGAGGGGTGGTCGGCAGTGTGACCACGCGGTCAGTGAAAGCGCCGCGGGTGATTCACGCCGCAGGTGCACCCCCGCCTCCCGCGATTGGTCCGGCAGATTGCGGGACGCTCGCCCGCCGCCGCGCCGGCCGCTCGCGGGTGGGAGGGGCGAGGGCAAGTGGACCGCCCGCCCGCTCGCCTTTCACCCGCCGCCCCCGCCCCGCCTCGCCCCTGCCCCCGCCTTCGCCCGTGTCCACGCCTTCCACAAACAATAAACACTGCAAACATTACCGGAGCGAGGCGGTTACCACCATTGTTCCGGTCGCGGCAGGAAGGAAGCCCTGGGGCCGTGTGCCCTGTGACGTTGGTTGCCGGATGTTAGCTCTAGGCTCAAGGTGGTGCAATAAGACGACACTGAAGTGAGCGGTTGGATTCATGCAATGACGATTGGATTATGGGTTGGTGAAGACATGTTATCCAAGATGTAACTTAAGTTTTGTAGGATTATTTGTCGTACTTCGAAATAATAATGAAACCTGGTTCAGAAAAGCAATGAACATACTCGACATTTTAGTACGAGATGACCAAGCCATTTTCATTGAATTGTTGATGCCTCTACCTCTAAAATACCATAATAAAGAAATTTTACCAGAAGAGAAGGCGATATGCACAGGTATATGAAGATAAACAAACATGTTGATCAGATTCAGACATAGTTTCATTAATCAAGAACCGTTTGTAGGAACAGGTCGAATTATACAAAGAATCTTGCGCAATAACCCTTTTTGAGAAGATCTTTTTCAATCTTTTCGTGGTGCCTTCGAGATATGAATATTGAATAAGGAATAATCAGCCAGATTTCAAAAACTACAATAACGAGACAAGGCTACAAAATTATTTTCAGAAAGGTACATGAAAGATATCTAGGAAATACGGCTTAAACAGAGTATAAAAATTCTTCCCCCCTGGTTTATAAAACCCGTTAACGCACCACACGACGTGAGAGCCCACAGCCCCAAGAGCATCCATTTCGAAGCCCCAGGGTCAACCACCGTTCTCGCCTTTGAGGCCGCCACGCCTACGGAAGTGAGCGAGAGCCTCCATACAATTGAATAAACGCCGGAAGCTGCGTGGGCGTCGGGGCGGCGCCTGATGGGCGGTGGTCGCCCACGCCCTTGCGTCGCCCAACAAAAACCACGCGGCGAGCGAAATGCGCCTTCTCTGATCGACGGACGCGCTGACAAACGAAACGGGCGGCAATCTGAATTAAAGCTTTCGTTTCTGCGAACTTTCTTTGTAGTTTCACTCCCTGTTGACAAGAGTGTGTTCTTTGGAAATTGTATTCGGAAATGAGGAATGCGGTAGGCTACAATTAGTAATCATAATCACGGTAATGGGAATATTAAACGGACATTACGAATGTTAATAAGTAGTAACTCCCGAGAGCGCGAACAATTGCATTAATCAAGACAAAATTACATTACGCTAATTGTCTTAGATCGTTCTTACGATAGTTACTAGTTCTTACAATTTCTCCGTTTATTTCCTAACAAAATAGTTTCTCGTGGTTGTTAATATATTTTTAGTGGGCGAAGGTAACTGCGATATTTCCGTAGTAACGGACGAACGATATTCTAGTTAAAATAAATCCAAGAATTATTGAAGTAAATTGAATACAGTACTGTTTATCTCGAAAGCATACCACCCCTACAACCAAACAGGTCACGAGATATGGTGTCGAATGTGATTTAATGATCGTACTCTAATTGATATATCTATTTAACGTATTTTTTTACAGCCTTGGCCGTTTTCCGCATCCCAATTTCCATGCCTCTTTATCCCCTAGATCGATTTCTTCCATTTCTCTTTTTTTTCATGGCTTCAGTTATTGCCATGTTCCATGTTATTCTGTTTTCCCCTGTATCTTCTTCGATTTGGTATCCACTCCTAAACTTTTTGTGGAAGTCTATCCCATTTTAACCTTCTCATATGTCCATACCATTTTATTTGTTTCATTTGGATCGTCTCGTTCAACGTTGTTTACACTCATTTTATTTATTATTTTCTCCAACAGAGAAGTTTACAACATCTTCGCCAGAACATCATTTCTGTTGCTTGAAGTTTGTCTTTCAAATTTTTTGTTAGTGTCTAGACTTCTGCCCCCATAGAGTGTGGTACTCCCTAATCGATACATTGTATTCCAATTTGTATTAATCTGGAATGCAATGCTCGCAAAGCAGGTTTGTTCCGTACGTTTACGCGCGGTTCGCCGCGTATGTCTAAAGGAAGAAGATACGAAAGGCGCGCGAGATTTTCGTCGTACCCTCACCAGGTACCTCGACACGAAGCGATCCCCGGCATCGTGTGATGCACGTTTCCTGCGCTCCCCATTGTTATTCCTCCAGCGCGCAGGGTACGCTTGGCGGTGCTGGGCTGCGCTCGCGCGTGTGCAGTGGGAGGCAGAGCGCGCTGGCGTCGGCAGACAAGCGACTCACGCGCCTCGTCGACTTCCGGCGGCCCACGCGCGTCCTTCCGGCGCGGCGGCCGCAGACGAAACGTCAGCGTCGGCGCCGTTATCTCTTCTCATCGCGCCGCCCACCCCACCCCACCCCTCCCCTCCCATCCCTCTAAACTTGCTCTATTCATGGCCGTCTAGCCCGAGAACGCGTGAAGCATCGTTAGCGTTTTGTGCACTCCATAGCGTCAGTACTATCGATAGTGCTTTAACGTTCGAGGTGGCACAGACTAATCCCTAATCGTGAGTTTTCGCACTGTATCACTGCTCGCCATCTTAAGGCTGTGTGTTAGAGAAAGTTCAGTATAAGAATCTGAAACTGATGTATTTTGTTAAATAACTTATTTATCTACGAAAAATGAGATCTTATTTTATCAACTTTAATTATGAATGGTAAAAATCAAACTTATCAGAAGCTGATTTAATGGAGAGAACGATTTTTATATTTTTAGTACTATATTAAAATAACGTCGGTTGTCAATTCGTGAAAAACATGCGAATGTCGTTATCGAAAGAGATTCTCGAGATCGAATTTCGGAATTTTAGTTCAAGAATTTCACACAAAGTCAAAAGTTTCTCTTAATGCTCTTTCCTGGTTTCATAAATAGTTTAAGCCTTTAAAAAATAAGAAAATAAAAGATAATAAATTTCATGTAAAAACTTATTTTTTTATTTAACAGTAATGCTCAGAACAAAACTTAAGCAATAATATCTTCGAATTCTATATATCTTTGAACATTACAGCGTCAGAAAAAAATGGAATATGATGATAGAACATGTTTCGCAAATAATGTCACAGGTGCAAGCTACACTTATGGAACAATTAAAATTCAAACCGGGCAGGTGGGTGGCGATGTTATTATCAATCCCATGAAAACAATGTAGTGAAAGAATAACAGAAAATCCTTTGATTGCCTTTCACTAGATCCCTTGGGCTGGGCCCACTTCCCTTCTCGTTTTGAAGCAAGAGCATGACCGGCTAAAAGTTGCGGTTTTCTCAACGAACTTCCATGGTTTTATAAACCGTTTAACGGTGAAACAAACACAAAAGTAATTAAAATAATAAAAATATAATTATAAAACTATTTTGTTTCCGATTTCAACATTAATACTCGGTACAAACTCGCAATGCCCTCCCTTCCTTCCGGCCCTGTTCCTCGCGTCGAAGCAAGAGCATGACCGGCTGTGCCGTTTCCTAGGCCACCCACGCCTCTCTCGTTCGATTTCCTTCCGCGCTTAATTGCCCGCCGTCGCCGCCTGTTGATGTAGAAAGCGGGCAGCCGTCGGGGAAGGTGGAGAACGCGGCTGTGCGAGACAAGTGTTTATTTCTGAGTTTCCGCGACGTCAAGCGACATGGATGTAACGCGTAACGCGCAAAGACAGTAATGCCAACTCCCGAGCTAGGAGAACGGTGTTCCGAAATGTTTTCTCCAGAATAAAAGGGGAGGGATTCCGGATCTAGTCCATACTAGAAAATCTCATGCCAACTGGAAAATTAATATATATTAATTATTATTAGCCATAAGCCCCTGACAAAATAAATGGAACCCTCAGCAAAAGTTATTTCCATTACAGAGATATTCAAATCAGTGAAACGAAAACGGTTCATTAACATTGCCGAAGAAAAGTGTGAAAAGTACCCCCAAATCAAAGCAATAATCGCGATACTAATGAAAGAATAAAAAGTGCCGGAGATTTAAAAAAATCAGCCTCGTAGGGCAATCTGTTACAGAGTTATAACGCGAAACATGTTTTTCTTGTCTTACTTTTTCAAAACCTTCTATTGCATATATCCCACTAAAAAAAAAATGCAGAGACGGGAGAAAATGGTTGAATTTGAAGATATTTTTCCTACCAATTTTGAGGCCAAAATCAAAGAGAAAATTAGAATTAATACATTTTTTAATATTTTTCGACGTGATAACGTTAGAGCAGTGGTTTAACTTGTTTTGCCTAGAATGTGTCTCATAACAATCTATAACATTTTTTCAGAAAAAAGTTAGATTCTAAAACAAACAAAAAATATAATTACATTTTGTCGCGAATTTAAAGTTTTTAAAGTGATAAAATTGGGTTAAGAAAAGAAACAAAAAACAAATGTTCGTATGAATAACACAGAAGCCACGAAGGCGTCACAAGAAATTGCAGAATGATTATTACTGAGCTACATCAACAAACGTTTGAGGTAAAACCTTATTTTAATGACAATTTAATCGTCCCGAGTCCAACTCAGATTCTACAAGAACTTCCATTAAAGTCAAACCACCGCCAGTTTCAGGTCCATGCCAAAGACATCTCTAGCAGCAACAAGCTCGTCGACGTCGGGCATGACCGTAAACAGGAGCGTGTCGCGTAGAAAGTAAACCGGGGGCAGCGAGGCGATATTCGGAGACACCGTATGAAAGTGGAGTCATACTTCATCGACGGCGACATCCCGACGCGACCGTGGCGGCAGCGGCGGCGGCGGCGGCGGCGGCGGCGGCGGCGGCAGGAGCTCGACCTTGTCGCCGTTTGGCTAGACGCTACCTCCGTCATCCTCCGCCGCCGCCGCCGCCGCCGCCATCGCCACGGAGACGGCGTGCTGTCTCCGCGCGCGAGTCGCCATCTGCCGCTGGAAAGTAAACATGAGTCACGGCGCGTGATCCACTTGCCCGCCGGCCGGAGAAACCCCGCTCCCAGCCCACTGCCACTGAGCGGCTTCACCTCGCGGATGCGGCGGTGGCGGTGGCGGTGGCGGTGGCGGTGGCGGTGGCGGAGGCGGAGGCGGAGGCGGAGGCGGAGGCGGTGGCGGTGGCGGTGGCGGTGGCGGTGGCGGAGGCGGTGGCGGTGGCGGTGGCGGAGGCGGAGGCGGAGGCGGAGGCGGAGGCGGAGGCGGAGGTGGAGGCATGGGCATGGGCGTGGGCGTCTGCGACACACGACGTGGCGGGGCAACGTTCGCCGTCGTCGTGTGGTGGCTTTGGCGTGGTGAAGGCGTCGAAGGTAACGGAAGGTTCACGCATTTGTAGGAGTTCCAATGATTGACGGTGCCGTAGTTAACGTAAGGGTTGATGGCTACCGTAATGAGATCAAAGGAATATGTGACTCTAGAGGTAGGTCCTTCTTATTCCAATAGTTTTTTTTTAATATTAATATTGAGATTCACTTCGATACGTTTATGATATACTTTCTACCACAGCCTTTCTGGTGTCCATTTCATCAATTACAGGAATACAATCGTAATTGTCAATTTATGCCGTGAGGTCGTGTGCTGTAAAAACTGTGACGAACTTCGCAGTGGCTTTTAATGATATTAAGAACCATGGTTGACAAACATTGTAACCGATTGGATCGTCAATTATACGATATTTGTTCATGTTTCATTTATTTGATTTTGTACTCACGACATTTTAGACGTGTTGAATCATGGGTACGTACCCTTAATCCCCAGGGATTTGACTAATGGTTTCTAATACAGAGCGTTTAAAGACGGAAATATAGAGTAAGTGACAATCCTAGACAGAAGCAACGATAAATGGAACGAAATGACGCAGATGGTAGCTGAAACAGTGTAACACAAGCAGTGGCGCTGACGGCAGCGGGGGTATCGATGGCGATGGCAGCAATGTGGCGACTGACGCGGCTCGTCGAGGCAATGGCTAGATCGATCTTCGTTACAACTGCGCGACCTTGCTCTCCAGTGTCTCCTCCAACTCTTCCTCCCAATTAGGCCGCTTCGAGGTCACGGTCACGCGGCCTCTTGAAAGGATTTCTCGGCCGCGCGCCATCGAACTCTGGATCAGTAATGGAGGTTTAACCACTCAGCATCTGTTTCTTACCATCAATCCGTCAATGTTACTAATGCGGAACGGATTTTCGTGTAAATATATATTTTTACAAGTAGCAGGACAATAATTGAATAATATTTTTTTAAATTAACAAACGATTCTGAATGAATTATATCCATATTTTACATATTTTGGTATTACACGTTTTTGCATATTTTACTGAAACACGACATTTCTTATATATTATGTAACATTTTACTACCTTTATACATCGAAACCCCTCCGGGATCACTGGCTACTACTATTCATTTCAGCACAAGGACGACAACGTTGTATATAGAACGAATGTATTTTATATTTGAATAAAACACTTTGTACGTGGTGAAAATGGTGTACAATTACTTCCGTCAAGGTAGAACTTACTTTCAGGTGCTCCGATTCTTGCTAAGATCTGATCGACCATGCTCTCTGCTCGGAAAATTATGGAGTGTGGAGAAATTTCCAAACACTACAATTAATTTTTATTTTATATATTTTATATTTTTCTTGCATATTTTGGAAAAATAAATACATGAAAATGTATATATTTTGCTTTTTATGTTAAATTGCGTTCCCTGTTTATTAGGAGCATTTTTGCTCATTTTTAGTAAATAAGATCTCCGAGACTTCTTTGCAACGTTTCACTCCCTGTCAATTTTATTGCTGAAAGGACAGAAAGAGACCTGCTTCGGCTGCAGACCTACAGAAAGTAAGATTACGAGATTTCTCTTCGTTTTGCCGACACGAGTGTGAACTGAATGAAAAACTTGAGAGAAACCACTAGTATACCGTTATAATTTCACGATTATTAAATGAATTGCATTGTTTTCAAAAACTCAAAATATTGATATGCCTGAAAAGTGATTCAAAAGCGACGAGAAACTGCATCGTTTTAAACAAATTAATGCTAATTTTTAATTTTTATTTATTTATAAAATACAAATTAAATAATAAGGTAATTACAATACTTTATATTATAACTTTAGTTGGTTTCTCAGTTAATCAGATGCATTCAATACGAAAATTAACCGAGGGAGCAGCCGTCGACTATGAAGGACAGGCAAATACGTTGCACGCGCACAGCGTAGTACGTCCAACACGTGCGCTGCCAGTCAGCCAACTTTTGTGGCACGCAGACCGCTGCTACTCATGATGTAGGTCCGTGACTTGCAACGTCGTGCTCCATCTCCGAGTAAAGCACGAGACGTGACCAAAACTTTACTATTTATAACATTACTCTTCGTAAAATAACTTTTAAAAAAATAGCATTTGTTTAAATATTGTTAGTGTCATTTTTTATAGTTATACTCTTCTTCCGAAGATAAATGTTAGAGTTAAACTTGCCCAGAGAGACGAGCATTAACGTGATTGATGTGCAGAGTTGAGCTGTACACCATTTTAGAAGTTTTCTTTTTCCACTGTTCTCGCTGTACGCCTGTCAACAGTAAGCGCCTATTTTCGTCTGAGCTCTAATCTACTTCGGGAGATTTCATTCCACAAATTACGAGTCGTACGCGCAAGTTGTGAGGTGTGGGTTTGATTCTTCTTTTCCTCGGTACCGTGGTCCAACACCAGTCATATTTTAAGCGTACTTACAATGCTAATTTGGGGAATGAGGGTGATCGCCGGGTCTATGAAATGAAGCAGGCGAAGGTAAAGGCAAGAAGAAGAGTCCGCGCCATTGGTCGGTTGTATAAGGTTCTACTTCAGTGTCTACGACGAAGTGTAGGTCTGATCCGGATCTCACCATACAGCAGGTCAGAAACGCCGACACCTCCAGGGATAAAACTCACTACAGGAACGGGACAGATGTCCATAGCAGTGACGTGCCCGGCAACAATCAGTCAAAGTCACGTTTAGTCAAATCCCAAATCAGTCAAAGCCCGATTTGGTTACAGAACAAAATGCATCGTGCCATCGGCCTCCCGTCTGGCAAGAGTGCTAGACCACGGACCACTGTGGACACGCGTGCCAGGTGGACTGCTGGTTTTGGTTACAAAAGAAAACGCGTTCGCCGGCCACAGCCCAGCTGCTGGCCGAGTGTGTGTGTGGGGGGGGGGAGGGGGGGGGGGGGCTGGCAGCGCTCGCGTGCGCACACGAGTTGCTCAGCGCGGGACGGCGACGTCAGGCGCAAGCGGCCATTTTGACAGATCAAATTAAGGCGGAGCGGGCCAGTCAGACGGTAACCGGCAGCAGCCGGTGGCGCCCGTCCGACCCAAGCCCACCCGAGGCGCCTCCCCACGCGACCTGGACGCGCAACGTCTGACGACCTCCAACTGCGTGGAACCCAGAGAAGCAAGAGATTCCGAAACGGGAGCGGAGTCGTTAAAAAATAACGAGGTTTCATTTTGGGCAAGAAACTTTACGATAGTTTTGGATATGACGTTATGCGTACCACCAGACATGTTTTTTTTTAATTGTTCGTTTGACTGCCAGCTTTCGCTGATGTGGAAGCGTGAGTAAAAGCCGAGTGAAGATGTTGCTTCAAACGTTCTGCAGCAGAACCTGGAGTAGTCTGGTCGCCTCCACAACGAAGTTTCTTTTTCAACTATTTTGAAATGTAAAAAAAATATACTGAATGCAAATTTATAAGATTCAAATATCTTTGAAACGCTGATGTAGTTTCCCTCTCGAGTCCTAGTAAGTTGTGTTTCGTAGACTTTTAGACAGGTTAGCTTTGTTAGAAGACATGATAAATTAACTGTGTATATTCATTAAGAAAAGGAGCATGTTAAGAATTGAACTAATTTACTTCCTACGGAACTGAACTACGAGAAATATATCAAACTTAACCAGGCAAAATGTTAATCAGTGACTTTTACCCATATCTTACAAGCGAGCAGTAACTTTCTAAATATAACCTTCCGCGAAGACTGCAACACAACATTCCCTGCTGGTCACCTCAACCGGTCTGCGAGGCGCGACGCGTCCGGTAACGACGCGACGACGCGCTGCGACGCCCCTAGGCAACGCGTCGCCGCGCGGCGGCGACACGCGCGGAAAAACGGGCAGCGCGCCTGTTCCGCGAACGCGCTGAGTCACCGGGGCGGAGCGGAGCGGGGGGGGGGGAGCGGAGCGGGACGGGGCGGAGCGGGACGGAGCGGGGAGGGGCGGAGCGGGGAGGGGCGGAGCGGGGAGGGGCGGAGCGGGGGGGCGCGGAGCGGGGGGGAGCGGAGCGGGGGGGAGCGGAGCGGGACGGAGCGGGGAGGGGCGGAGCGGGGCGGGGCGGAGCGGGGCGGGGCGGAGCGGGTCGGAGCGGGGCGGGGCGGAGCGGGGCGGGGCGGAGCGGGTCGGAGCGGGGCGGGGCGGAGCGGGGCGGAGCGAGGCGGAGCGGGGCGGGGCGGAGCGAGGCGGAGCGGGGCGGGGCGGAGCGAGGCGGAGCGGGGCGGAGCGGAGCGGGGCGGAGCGAGGCGGAGCGGGGCGGGGCGGAGCGGGGCGGGGCGGAGCGGGGCGGAGCGTGGCGGAGAGGGGCGGGGCGGAGCGGGGCGGGGCGGAGCGGAACGGGGCGGAGCGGGGCGGAGCGGGGCGGAGCGGGGCGGAACGGGGCGGAACGGAAGGAGAATCTTGGTGCTTGGTAAAATAACAAGCAGTGTTAGGGAACTGGCATAGGCGTGGTGGTGGTGGTGGTGGTGGTGGTGGTGGTGGTGGTAGGTGGCAATGGCAGTCAACACACTGTACACGTCCGTTCCCCTTCCCTCTACAGCAGTCGGGTGGATGTCCGCACAATTACACACGAGTGACACGAGCAACAAGTCCCGGAAAATGGCTGGATCGAAACGCCTCAACTGCTGTCGCAACACGTCACCTCATACCTACTAATTCGTATTTTCTCGCAAAATTGCTATTGCTATATTGAGATATTGCTAAATGAAATTTCATTTATTTACTAGCATCTCAAATAATAAACCTTGATATTTATAGAATTACACTTGCAGACAACCTTTGACAATTTCAGTTATTCTCTCCACCACCTGATTTTTTAACCCCTAGTTATATTCAGTATTCATTTTATTGAGAACCGAAATCAGAAATTAATTACTTATTCCTTTAATAGTACGTCTATCATTTCATTTGTAATAGTAAGTATCGTTTTCAAGTTCTCTTTATAAGTGAATGTTGAGACGTTTGAAAGCAGCGAAAAGTTTCTCCTCGTTTGGAAAATAAAATCCTTCATTCTTGTAATTATACGTTATACTGTACTTATGATAGTGTTCAAACACTCCATTGAAGTATCAATATACGCCTCTTAAAAGAACGCTGACCTTTCAAATCACTTCTCTAGGTCACAATGAAGTGTTATTAGCTGCCCATGCCATCCAATTACAATCCAGGTCAAGTTATTCAGCAGTCACTATACTAATACGCGTTCTTCTCGCCAGCGATGGGCCCGGGACGCCCCGCGTTCGCCGCGGGCCCCGTGGAGGGAGACGCCGAGGAACACCCGCGCCCGCCGACCCAATCAATTTCATCCGAGCTCGATACCGCCGGCAATTGTTCGCAATTATCGGCCAACGCATCGGCGCTGCTTTCTCCGATGGCGGCGGCGGCGGCGGCGGCGGCGACACCGCCGAAAGACGCGGACGGCGTTTCTTTCGATGCCGGGCACGGAGCCGCGACCCTCGGGGTCCAGGTTCTGGACCTTGAGTGATGCCTGAAGCAGACCTGCGGCCGATGGGATGATTGTGGCGGCGAGGGTGGCGTTGGCGGCGGGGCCTGACAAGTGATGAAAGGCGAAATGCAATCGGCACCCGTGGAGGCAACGGCGGCGGCGGCGGCCGGAAGGCGGGCTAATAGAAGAGATGGGAGATAGCCCGCTGGAAAGCTACCAGTGCGCCCGGCAGGCCCCAACTGAACGGGAGCAAGCGAGCGCGTTCGGAACGACGCTCTTCCCTTGCTCGTCTGCTCCTTTGATCCCGCTTTCTAAGGTCCTGCTAGCAAGTTCTTCGAGGGGATCTGCGTGTCCCGCGGGCACGGGAGCAGGATAATGGAACCAGAATTGTGCCAGAAACCACCATCGTACTTGCGATGTTTTCCTCGCGCTATTTACTACTTCCAATTCGAGACAAGACGTCACAGAATTCTTTCCTCGTTATTACGTACTAAAAGACAAATTTAAAAGTAATGCGCCTTGGAGAATAAAAATCTCTTTTCGTGAGGAATACGATACTTTCTCCTAGTTATTACTTATTTCTAAAAAAATGCTCTATTTTATCAATATTCTTGCCCATTGTAATGCATTTGCAACTGACAATTTGTTTGCTCTTCAAACTACGGAATTTACTTTATCATATATACCTTTCCTACTCCGTTTCCTTGAACTTTGTGATCATCAGCTGGTGCATTCCGAGCTAATTGTTAGATCCCAATTACATCCGAAAAAAAAATGGCCAAATAGGAAGGAGACATTTACAGCATATTTTAATTATATGCGTTCATTTAACGCAGTTCTTAAATTTTATGTTCCTTTTTAACTAAAATACCTCACGTGCACATATTTTAAACATTATTTACACTTTCATTCAATCAAGTTAAATGCTTTTTACATCCCAAATTCATGAAGTTCAAAATACAGTTCAGAGGTTCACTAAATTATTTAGAAAAATTATTCATGTCAACAGGTATTCTGATTGGTCTTGCGTTCTGTATTTACCCACCAACAAACTGAATAGACGCAATGCCCGTTCCCGTCGCCATCAGCACGAGCTCACCTCGCACGTCACACCGATGTGCAGAGAGCGTTGAATGCAACCGCAAAGTGCAGTGCAGGCGCCCTTCACCCTGCTGCGGTTTTCCAGGCGTTTCGCAGATAAGACAACACCGCGCGATACGAAACCTCGCGTGTCTACACCCGTGTTTCGGAGCGATGTTCTTCACGCTGTGTAAACACTCCAGCCGTCGATTCCACGATTACGCTATGTAATGTCACAATATATACAGCAAACGCGCTCGTTCGAGAAAACACGCTGCTCGTCACCTTGATAGCACATTAACGTACGCGAAGTGTGTACGACACGTTTTAAGTGTCTCTGTCATCGTTCTGAAATGGTCTCGTACGATTACGATGACGGCAGTTATTTCTGTCACAGCAGAGGAGACTGCCAAAAAGAACAATTGGAAACATCCAACCATTGTCTCGTCATGAAACAAGGTAATAAACTGTTCATTGTCTTCAACAGGATGTCATCGAGATGTCGCCGCACACGTCAATTTGCTCAATTCACTCAAATTAGTGTCAAACGAAAGACAGACCTTTCATCATAATTTCAGCCTCTACAATATGGAATATTCAATTGTTTTCGCAGAAGACAACCATAAGCATGTATAATTTCGAATTTGCAGTAATTGTCGCACATATCAGTTTATGAAAAAAAGATACAAAACATTTTAAACATATATGTACGTCATATTCTAACTTTTATTTCGATTGTTTCAAATAAAATAACGCAGAGGGAAATGGAATTTTCACGAGAAGAGGTGCGGTGAGATGCAGAAAGCGGGCGCTGCGTTCTTCCCAAGTGATTAACGATTCTTGCTGACGTCAGTAACTATCGACCGAGCCTGAATATCGAGAGCATCCTTCTCTTTCTAGCTATAAGCAGCGGAATGAGTGACAAAGTTCTGCTAATGCGGGAATGCACAGACCTCCCAAAAGTGGGTGGGAATATAATAAAAAATGGATAAAAATGAGAAAATTATTAAAGAAACGAAAACAAGAAAAAACCAATGAAGAGTTAAGAGGAAGGAGAGCTAGTAAAAGAAGATAAGTATATAAAGTAGTAGAAAGTAATACTGGGTAGAAGGAGATATACGTAATGATTTGATGCTAGATAGCGACGAGCTAACATCTAGTCCGAGCTCCTTGTCGACCAATCGCCTTCCGTTGCCCCACCATTCCGAACACCAACAGTCAATTGTGCCAATAGTTAGCGAGGAGCGGCGGTCTCCAGCAGAAATACAACGAGAAGCAAGACACTTAGAAAACATCTCAACACGATGCGTTGATTAATGAAGGCTGATAGAGCTCCATGCTTCGCTTCGGCCAGACTGGCATCGCTGCGGAGAGGGAGAAAGAACTTGGGGAAGGAGGAGGAAACAGGTGAGGGGCGGGCGGGGCGGCAAGGAGGGCGGACGGGGCGGCAAGGAGGGCGGACGGGGCGGCAAGGAGGGCGGACGGGGCGGCAAGGAGGGCGGACGGGGCGGCAAGGAGGGCGGACGGGGCGGCAAGGAGGGCGGACGGGGCGGCAAGGAGGGCGGACGGGGCGGCAAGGAGGGCGGACGGGGCGGCAAGGAGGGCGGACGGGGCGGCAAGGAGGGCGGACGGGGCGGCAAGGAGGGCGGGCAAGGGCGTTGCTACGGGCACGCCCTCCAGCGTCGGGCGCTCTCTCCGTGCGTGGGCGGCGACCGACCTCTCCGTCGCTTCCCCCTAACCCCTCCGCCACCCGGACGAGTTCCGACAGCTTTCCAGCCTCCCGCCCGCGAGGCACTTGTGCATTTCGCCGATCAAGGAGAGTGTAATGGATTCGAGGGTAATGAGGGAACACGCCAGTATTCTTCTTCTATGGTTTGCTCTAGTGACCGCACTTGCGAACTCCAGGACAAACTTAGCAATTATGCGGTAAATCGCATGCGGTAAGTCATTTACGTGTTCAGTATTCTCCCCACCGGCGATACAGGAGCAGTTAGCTCCTGAAAGATTGTGAACCTTGCCTTTAGCTTGACCTATTTGACATTACAAAGAATTATAAAGCGAAATAATTTAGGAGATTCTCGCACACAGACGTAATTGAATAGAATATGTTTTTCAATGGATTGAGTATTATCTAAAACAAAGCAGTTAACCATCTAATGGAGCAGATTAATCTTATCTCTTGCTTTGAAGGGTAGCAAGGATCTAGAAGGATTTTTATCTTTATTTATTCAGGTACCAAAATGACTACATTAACTTTTATTGAAAAGAAATGAAACGATCCAAAATAGCATTCGATTAATTTTTACTGGACAGACTAGATTAATGTTTACTAGACGAACATTCACATTGGAAAGTGCATCGTAATCGTCATGGCACGAAACGGAGAATACAAGAATCCTAATGAACGATAAGGAAAGGCACCTACAAATAATCAAAACTAGATCAGCACTGGCACATCAGTTAATGTCATAATGTGTGTTCATCTGCACGAACATCACCTCTACAACGTTTTCTGTACCTTCTTTCTCAACAACGTATAAAAAACAATTTAATCACTATGCTGTTCTAAAACGAAACACTGTCTACCCATGACAGCATTGTATGACCTGAACAATTGACGACAGTTGAGTTGATTTAGGAATGCAGTTGGAAATTAAATGCTTAGACTTAACTATCACCATATTTATAACAATAGAAGCAGTAATTTCTTATTAAATTTTAAGTTCATTCGTAGATACAATTGAGTACCGCAAATTACTCTTCACTAACATCCGTACGTATGACTATTGGTAAAATATAGTACTTACAACACTGCACCAATGCATCAGTGGTCGCTCACTTACCTGAAACAAAAAGCAATTGTCAAAAAACTATGAAAACCCCAAATTAACTACCTTCACCATAACATTAAAAATACTATTTAATTTCTAAAAATGGGCAAAGCAATCATGTCAATCAGCTTCAATATAAAAAACAAGCTCAAAACAAAAGTTAAATTTGAAGTTGAAATGGGCTTTGTTAATGTTAAAATAACATAAAAGAACGCATGTTATGAATTTATGAATTTTTTGTGGCGCCTCTCAAGATAATTGTACATTTTACAGAATAGAAACCATATTTTAGCTGTGAGTTCTAACCTGGGATTAGTTGACGTAAGTAAATCCTCGTTAAAAAAAATGAAATCAGTGTAAAATACTTCAGTTCGTCAGGTTTTATTAGTTTCGAACGTGTTATTTGCCAAGAAAGTGTATTATGCTCCGTAACATACGCTTCAACTTATATGCACACATTCGTAATTTTATTTTCGGAGTCGACAAATATTATGAACAAGCCAATACAAGAATTACATTCTCACACTTCTGAAAAGTTCATTTTTAAGCTGCAGCGAGGTGATAATGAGATGAGCTGAGGAACTAGCCTAGTCCAGTGCCGGAGCAAATGTGAATGTTCTATCAAGAATCTATACGAGTTATTTTATTTCAACAAATAAAAACACAACCTAAAGGAAGAAAAAGGTTAAGAAATATATTTTAAATAATATTTTTAAGTAAAAGTATTTAGTGATCAAATAATATATAATTTCCACTAAGCTCCGTTTAGCTTAAAACGCTAAAATTTGTTGTGTTTTGTTAGTGTTTAATAAAATCGGTTGTTAAATATAAGAAATAATAAATGCGAATTTCAGTAGAACCCCAATGTCATTTTATTGATTTCATAGAGTACTGACATAAGTAATCATAATGACTATAATGAACTATTTATGGTAAAACATTAATTGAATTTTTTTGAAATATCATACTAGTGTACCGCGACTTATAAAATAACTAACGATTTTTTGGGTTCCTATTTCTTTTTCAATTTTTTACTAATCTTTTCCTATCATCGAGCCTCTAGTCTTACGGGGCTCCAAGTGATCGCCCGGTGTGTCCATGACTAGCGCCAGCATTGGCCCAACTCCATCGTCCATTACGATCCAGTTAAGTGGAAAAACAATTTCAATTCATCCGATCAATATTCAACCAAAGCACAACATACCAGTATTTTCGATTCCAATCTTTAAACATCATCTTCATTCGCGAGCACGTTTAGCATTAACTCTTAATCATTCTCAAAGGCTTGACTCGTCAACTTCCGCGTTGTTATTCGTAATTCAATTGCAACGAGTTGAGAATCACGATTTTTGCCGAAGGTGATTCACCTTGTCAGATAACGTCTGTTCTCTCGAATCAAGGTAAGAAAATAGTTCGCGGCAATGTTGTCTTGGCGTACCCTACTTTCTGAGGAGCCAGACTATATTACTAATTTCCAAAGCGCAGAAATTAAGAGAAATCTATGCAACCCATGACTATTTAGGAAGGGACTATTGTTTTGTTCAATCAGGAACTCTGAAAAAAAAATACAAAAAATAACAGTTTCGATTTTGACTGAAAAATGCAAATATTTGATTGAATTTTTCCGTCTATTCTCGTAGTACGTGTACTCCCTAATTAATTCACATTGTCAGTGCTAGAGCGTCATTACTTATAACATAGGTGTCATGCGGCAGCAAGGCTCCAAGGAAGAGATCGCCGTCATTAAATATTTGCTATTCACGAGTCGCGTTATGGAACAGTAACATTTTTCATATTCATGGAATCTTAAGAACGATTGCAGTGTGTATGTATCATACTATGTTATTGTAGTATTCGTAACGACTGATTTTCTTAAAATATTTAATTTGTTGAAGTATACGAGTTTCTCGAGTTTTGTTCAACGGAAACTTTTTACCGCAGCAGGACACTAGTTTCAACAAACTCCAGGTAATTAAATTATATTTACCGTTTTATATATCATTACCCTTATCATAAAAATATGTATGTTATACCAATGGTGGGTGTGGCATACAGATACTGAGTCTTTACCATATTTTAGCGTTTAAATAAGCACTTATCGATGGCTTTGTCACATTTTGCGCTTAAGTAAAGGTTTCACATAGAATCTTATTTTTGTGTTAAAAGTCGAATTATTACGTTCATTCGATATTTCTGATAATTGGATTTTCAGAAGCTGTTTGGCTAAGAAAACTAGAGAGAGATACCCTGGGTTATTTTTAAAAGTGAACGCTGATAATAAAAACGATAAAATATGGAAATACTTATACGCTAAGAAAATCCTAAGATACTGAGTGGCCCGTAGTTTTTATGCTTTTCTAATTTAACAATTTTAATAGTTTTCTCTCATCGTGGACACAAATTTAGAAGTACACTTCTTGATAACACATTAGTTTCTCATTAATACGCGAGTGTTCAACAACCTAATATCATTTGAAAATGCATAAGTTTATCAACGCGCCAAACAAACCTACCGCAATTCGTTCCCCTCGTAACACAATGAATGCCATCTCATCGCAGCCGTAAATAGACGCCATCGCGATAGAAAAACCGGCTTTCACCTTGACATCGGCAAGACAAGAAATTCAGCGTATATAAAGATTACGGTTAGAATAGAAGACTGCGAACTGGCAGCATTAACGTAACAGCTGTGAGAATAGAAAATATTATAAATTGAATCTAAAAAATGCGAGAAAAAGAGTGTTAAGAAGAAAAAAAGGGGAAAAGGTTTGTAGGAATATCAAAGAAAACCAATATTAAGACAAGTAATAAAAAAATGAAACGTAAAGAACGAAAAGGGTGAAAGGAAATTGGCAGCAGAAGTGGCGTATACTGGGAAGCACCGATGGCTTTATTGACATGGGTCGCCGTAATGGGAGGCGGAGGGAAGCTCTGCCGAAGACACGGCTCGCGCGCCCGGAAACGCCTTGTAGCGCGCTCGGCCCGCACGCCCAAATTGCGGCCATTAGACGGCGAGACAAGGGAGCACGGGCGCGCCCGCGTCCACGGCACCGGCCTCACCGACTCAACCGACTCAACCGCCTCGTCAGCCGGCTCGTCCGGGCAGACGACTGGCCGCCGAGAAAAACTGCTCGCCTGCACAAAACCTCGCAGATAATTAACCGTCAAAAGTAAGCGGATTCCCGCCGCGGTCACCATCGCTCATCGTCCCCACGGGGAGGCGGGAGAGGGGGCGGCGAGGGGAGGGGACGGCCCGCGAGCGACACGAGGCGACGCGCAGACATACAGCTTCCGACGGTTGTAATGGTAGGGCCTGCGTGGCCAACGCGAGATTTGCCGGCTCGTCGACCGGCGCGGAATTGAATTGCTGGACCTTGTGGAACCCCATCTTTTTGCCCAGTCTTGTTACCACCGCGGCGCGAGGAGAAAGACTGCGAACGCAACGGGGTGGCGAATGGGCAATGGGAATGAGGGGGGAGAGGAAGAGCGGGGCTCTATCGCCCCGGGCGATGCGCCCCGAGGGCGAAGGACGCCCCGAAGCCGGACGCCGCTCTTACTTCGTCGTCGGACACAGGTGGGGTGGGATTTCTCTCGGCATAGCGTTCATTAATCCGATTTCCAACACTCGCAACGCGGCTTTTTCTCAGCAAACGCAATTTAACGAAAAGTGGAACAAAATGGCGCGTCCATCATGCCCCCTTCCAGCGGCGGCGGATGAGTGGAGGAAAGCGGCGGCGGAGGACGGGGCGTCGAGACGGACGAGTCGCGACGCGCACTTTCGAATCTGCGCGGAGCGTGCGCGGCTGGGGACGAGGCGGGGCGGGGCGGGGCGGGGCGGGGCGCCTGGACCGGTTACTCCCCTCCCCGAAGAAAGAGTGGGGATGCTACTGATGGTGTTCGGACCAGTACTAGAGCACCTGCATTGTCATTCGCGATACATCAATATACACGCCTCCCAGACACAAAGAAGTTTTATGGAACGTAATTTTATCAAAGAATAGATTTCGCAATTTTTAAATTTACAATAGTCAGTAAAATAATTAAGACTATACGTTTGTTCCATTTCGTTCATTATTAATTCACGTCAATATACAAATTTTCTAATGCTCTATGACAATTTACATATCCATTTATGTCACTGTGGTCTTGACCTTCCAGTGAAATTTCAATTTTTTTTCGAAACTTAACTATAACCCAATATCGCAAATCTTTCAAACAATTCTGTTTTGTCTCTCTTGCACAATGTTAAACTACTGAGAATCAATAATTTGAGTTGCTTTGAAAGATTTATTTTCTGTTGTGTTGGTACACACTAGTAAAACGAATTATCAAGTTCCTTTATCAACAAGACCGGGAACGTTTAAAACGCAGTCGATAATTACACAGATTGGTTTTCTCGATGCGAAAGCAAATGCCCTTCAGCACACGTCACACATTCTAACGCAAAGATGACCACTTGCCTCGCCAACGGACGCCACCATGGCACACATATCTTCTTCAAAATACAGAACCTCAACCACGCAACAGCTTACTTGCACGAGCAGCGTCCAAAGGACGACCAGAAGGACGAGCAGAGTGTGGCACACGCAATGCATGAAGCGGCGGCGGCCGGTCGGGCCCTCGAGTCATGCAAGCACACGGGGCAGCGCACAAGCTCTCTTGCAGCTGCTCTGGCGACACGGGCTCCGGCGGGGCTGGGGGCGCACTGCGAGTTGCGGAGCGGGAGGGGGGAGGGGAGGGAGCATTCCCGAGCGATAAGGCTGTCGGCGGCGATAAGCCCCGAGTCGAGAGGGGTGGGAGGGAAGGAGGAGTGTGGGAGAGGGGAGGTGAGAAGAGGGTAATGCACGCGCGTTGATGACAAAACTAGTTCTTTTTTCTGTATTATCCCTTAACCTTCCACCGTTCGTGAATCGACTCCTGACGCCGCGAGATCAGAGATTCAAAGCGAATAACGACAGACGAGCACAAGGGTACAGTTCCGTGGTTTCAATGTACTTGGTTGAACCTACTTTTGCGTGCTTACTTTTGTGATAACGTGGCCACTTTTAATTTCGTGCGTTTGTACGAAGTATGTTTCAATGAATGAGTATATTTAAAACTTTTTTCAACAACACAATATCGTTCACAAAGTAAGAAAGAAAAAGAAAGAAAGAAAGAAAAAGAGAGAGAAAGAGAGAGAAAAGAGAGAGAAAAGAGAGAGAGAGAAAAGAGAGAGAGAGAGAAGAGAGAGAGAGAGAGAAAAGAGAGAGAGAAAAGAGAGAGAGAAAAGAGAGAGAGAAAAGAGAGAGAGAAAAGAGAGAGAGAAAAGAGAGAGAAAAGAGAGAGAGAAAAGAGAGAGAGAGAGAAAAGAGAGAGAGAGAAAAGAGAGAGAGAAAAGAGAGAGAGAGAAAGAGAGAGAGAAAAGAGAGAGAAAAGAGAGAGAGAAAAGAGAGAGAGAGAGAAAAGAGAGAGAGAGAGAAAAGAGAGAGAGAGAAAAGAGAGAGAGAAGAGAGAGAAAAAAGAGAGAGAGAAAAGAGAGAGAGAGAGAAAAGAGAGAGAAAAGAGAGAGAGAAAAGAGAGAGAGAGAAGAGAGAGAGAAAAGAGAGAGAGAGAATATTTATGCCATGCATATTATTTGGGTGAATTTAGAATTTGTGGAGATGTTCTATGACAAGAGATACAAAAGATTCTCCTCAACCAACAGCTCAATCATCAGTCAGAATCAATTGCTCAATCTACGGCTATTTTCGAACTATTGTTGTTCAGTCTGTTTATTAAAATTTGTGAATTCGTTTTTTCTTAATAAACTTTTAAAAATACTGA
Organism: Gryllus longicercus; assembly: GCA_038098605.1. Taxonomy (NCBI): domain Eukaryota; kingdom Metazoa; phylum Arthropoda; class Insecta; order Orthoptera; family Gryllidae; genus Gryllus; species Gryllus longicercus. Next base: position 628,584 of record JAZDUA010000497.1, on the reverse strand, counting down.
ATTGTAATATAAACTTTTAACAAAATATTTTGGCACAAAATGCATTGCCCACACTGAAGGACGTTTTGTGTCAACAGCCAGCGACGGAAGACGTAGCCTCGTTTCCCCGTTGTACACGCATGGTTGAAGCTTCGACTGCGACTTAAAAGCATTTCGCTAACGCCATTTTGTTCGTGGATTCGCGTGGTCGTTCTCCATGTTCTGGCGGAAGTGAGACGATTCCTTCACGTACGGCACGACAAGGAATAAAAGCTGGATGTCTCTTTTTTCTATTCTGTGACCTTTACTTCATTCTAGCGCTTTTGTTGATGGAGAAAAGATGATATTGGCTCTGGTAAATCGATGAATCCATCTTATTATCTTAGTGATCATCTAATTTCCTTCGTTCTATTCTCCTTCGTTGTCCTAGTTTTTCTGTAGAAAACGCATTTGGATTGAACGAGATTCGTTGAAGTGAATCTGTTACTGAAAATAAAACGGTGGTGTGTTAAAAAAAAAGTTGACGACATACCAAGTGTTCTCGATTTTGGTCGACTTGTCAGAAAATATTTATGTTTACTCACTTGTACTGAAGCAACTATATGAAATTCCCATTTTCGTTCTCATAAACTTTGAAAATATTGAAATAGGCTCCAACTTTACAAATGAAACTATAATAATGAATGTTTGGAAATGATACTTCAGAACTATCAAATTATTACACTTAACATATCAGTAAGTTTCACTATTTGTCAGTGCGACCCCATATTGATATATAAATTGCGATTCCTGAAAGATTCTCTACTTTTCACACTTGTAATTTGTTTGTCATGACTAGCCGTATTAAACAAATTATTAAATTCCAGAACTAACGACAATTTTCTAGTTCAGAATGTCTGTGCCCATACCAAAAGGACCGCGACTGAGTAGTTAGACGCCAAAGACAAGTGAAAACGTAATTTGAGCGTGAAGGACGTTGGCAACGACGAAAACTATTTTACTTCGTCATCATTCCGGTCATTTGTCAGCATCTTTCTCTCTCTCTCTTTTCTTTTTAAACTCGTCGGTCTCGTATTTGTGTGTCTTTTTATAATCGCACGTTCCCTTTTATTCTTAGCATGTCAGACGCCGCATTTCTCTCCCTTTCCCCTCTCCTTTGCAATATTCATTCTGGCTTCCTTATGTATTCATTTCCAAACACACCTACGCTTACGATGCCTCTAAACGGTTGTTAATCTCATTCTTTATTCTCTTCTTGTACTCCTTTTACTGCAACGCGAGTACGACATCCTCAAAGGCTGCCATAAGTTCCAAAATGCCCTGGAGATCAACATTGATTTGGCTGGCTATAGACGGGCCTGTACGTCAGCAGATACCAAATGCGTTTGAAGTCAACGACCAACATGCTAATTATAATGACCGGTTGATTCATGTGAGTCTTTATGGTAGGATAACGATCCACTGTAGCGTCATTAATTAATCTTTTACCTGCGTTGACTGTAAGGGATTATTGCAGGATAATATTAAGAGATTGAAATCGAACAATCACGATATCATGACTCCATTTTGTTTTTGCATTCAAATGGAAAGCTCCTGTTGTGGGCCACTGTGTCGATGGATGGAATTGACACAAGACAAGCGTTAAGGGTTAAAGAGAAAATTAGCGGAAGCAAACAAGTTTTAGGAATCGCAGCCCAGGGCGGAACTCCTAACTTAAAGCGAACTTCCCGGGCGTAGGGCCCCGTGGGCGGTGCAGGATCCCAAGCGCTTCAGGGAGTTCGTCCAACACGGAGAAGCGCTCGCGATTAATTAGCTGCGTAGTTCGCAATTAATCGATGAAATGTTCAACCTCAAACAGCATTTCTTTTCACACTGCTGAAATAACTAGAAGCAAATTGAAATATTCTAGTGATCATTGACGATGTAATCGCTTAATTCGTAATGAATTAATGCACATTAACTTTATGTGAACTATTCGTATAAAAATGAGTTGCATCAAAGAAATTTTACTTTTATATTTTCTGCACTTATATTACCTGCACTATACCGGTACAGTTTAGGACTACTAACCGCTAACGAGGACTGCTCTATCTCTCACTCTTCTGCAGAATCATCCACTACGTTGTTCATGTAATTTTAGTGCTAGGAGTACCTACAACTCTGTGGCAGAGTTTGGGACCGCCGGGGGGTAGAACATTCAACATCAAAGTGTGCATCGCTTCGCAATTTTATGAGCGAAAGACGCCGCCCTCGTTAAATTTCATTCGTTCGAGAAAAAAGAATGGGGGTTCATATTAACAAACGGATTAAAACAACAAGAGGAAGCAGATACTCGAATATTTTCTTGTGTTTTTACTTGAATCGTCCATGCAAAAAAAATAATTTGTGCAGAATTGCGATTTTCATTCACGAATTAAGTTTCAAAATGTTGAAATGGTATCCATCTCACTTTTCAATAATTTAGTACCACTATTGAGTTATATTTCGGTCGGAAGGGTCGCGAGTTCGAGTCCCGCCTTAGGCATTGATTGTCCATGGATTTTCATGTAGTATCTGTTGTCGCGGAAGGCCTCGCTGGCCCCAGATCAGAGAAGCCCGCAAGTGTGTTGGTATCTAGTGAATGGTGAATATGCGTCCCTTCGGAACGTACAAGGTAACCGGCTGTAGACTGGATAAAAGCCGTAGTAAAAATAGTTATATGACACAAAGTATTGTTCAAGATTCTCAGTTATTACAACTTTTTTGAATACTTTTCTTTAGTCGTAAGGACATATCGGCAGAGCACGCAAACAGCGTTGGATCTGGGCGTTCACGTCGGCCAGCAGTTCACCCAAACCAGGCAGATGGAGGGCGCCCAGGCAGGGACCGGTCGACCGGGGCGGGAGCACGGGGTGCACATGGAGATGCGATCCCGCGCGTATTCCGGTTGTCTCCCATCGGCCCCGCTTTCTACACGTGTCTACCCGCCCGCCCCAGCCTCCCTGCTCACTCCGCCGCCGCCGCCGAGACACACCGCCGCACCGCCCGCACCAGCTCACTGCACTTCAAAACTACCAATTCCCGAGACCGGCACGTCTCTCCTACGCAAAGGACAGCGTGCATATTTTTACATAGTCAAAGGAGAACCTTCATTCAACTTTCATTCAACAAAGTGTACATGCGAACATTACAATGAACAATTAATAAATAAAGCATCATCTCGTTTGAAGGGCAAGAGTTTCTACAAGAAAATGTTTCCTTGGATGGAACTTATACATATGTTCTTCGGCATCGTACCGTTAACATCTCATTTGTTCCAATACCATTTGCCATAAAAGTACCTGTGCGGAATCGATAATTTGTTGCTCATGCACACTTTGCAATTATTTACTCGTCTGCTGCATTTATTCAACATCTAAGCTCAAAACTTTAAATTGAGGTTTTAAAACACATTGAGTGTCGTTACTGCTCATTAAATGAATTGCCAAATGACATTTCTTAATTTAGATAAGTAGTTGATACCAGCCGTTTCCGTACACCACTAGATACTTCACAAAAACATTGAAGGTTTCAAACGTTGTTTTAAACAAAAGTGACAATTTCGAGCAATTTCACGATTTGCATTTCATTGAGTCAATCCAATTGAAAGGCCCCACTCCACAGAAACGCTTCAAAGTGTTTACAGTTCGCAGATTCCGAGCAATGAAAATAAGAATTTATTTGATCTGTTGCTTAAGATCAGCCATTGCTAATTGATTGTCTTTTAGTGATATAAAAGCAGCTTATTTAGTAAGGAATCGACGAATTAAACAGACAGACACAGCAAGCAATCTAAATGTTGATCAACCCACTCTTTTTATGTACATAAGGGAATCGCATTATTTAACAAATTAAAAACTTTTTGTCACTGTCAATATGCCAAGAAATAATCGCAAATAACAAATTAAATAAAAAATAAATATAATCGTAATAAACGTTGGTATAAATTGTTTACTGCGTACGTCTCTTTAATTGGTTGACCCCATCGAATGTATAATGATTCGCAGGCATTAATTGAAAGCCCTACGCATCTTATTTAGCTTCATTCTGCAGCCTCCCCTTTTCCTCCGCCGCCAGCGCCGCCTAGAGGAACCCGCGGCGTCCAGCAATTAGCACCTGCCGCCGCCGCCACCGCCGACTTTACATGTGCACGAAATGAACCGTGTCACCCTGACCTCCATACGCGCGGAAGACTCCCAACAGGTGTTTCCCCGCCGGTAAGGCTGCCTCGCCGCGGTCGCCCTCTCCTCCGCCGCGTGATCTTCCTGCGTCATCGTCTCCTGTCGTCCCTGTCAACGCCGCACTTCGTCCCCTCCCTAAACTGCCTGAGCAGTTAATGCAGGTTTTCGTTTCACTGCCTTTTTTAAGGCACAATACCACAACAACTATGATACATCTCCCAGGGAGAGGAAATTTCCTATCAAACGCACGTAGAAATTAAAGAAATGGTTTTAATGTGTACGTGAAGAGCAAGAAAAAAATAAATAGTATTAGTAATACGAAAGTTGTGGTATCTAAGGAACGTTCGAAGCAGATCATTTGCAACCGCAACTTTCTTTCCAAATTGGTCAAAATATCGAATCAGAAGTAGTACGCCAATATGTCATTTCAAATATTTCAACCCTTGAATATCGTACATATTTATTACCCAATATTTTGTTTCTAATGGTTTTGTTTATAATATAGTATAAACTTAATTATATATATATATATATATATATATATATATATATATATAATATTTTTGTATCTGTGCATATCATTTATCAACATGCTACAAATAACTGCCAATCTTCAACTAACCAGCGAAGTTCATAAATTCTCAAATTAGCAGTCACTTCAGTTACCACAAAAGATTTCGCCATTTCCATCGCAACAATCATCGCAGATTCGTCACCAATTCAATATGGCCGTGATATCCCTATTTCTTCGCTACACGCGTGTTGTTGCCACGCCCCCCGACAGCTCGTGACAACTCACGTCCTGCAGCGCTTCAAGATCCAGCCGAGGTTCCTGACACTGATGTTTATTAACCTGCCCGGCTTGTGCTAAAGAGACACAGGCACTGCCGCCCGCACTGTGACGCACCATTCAGCAGGAAAGTCACATGGCACTGAAGTGGCCTGCAAAGCATTTACGTAAGCAACTGCGGTGCGTGAAAGCAACAACAGTAACGAAATCCCCGTTAGAAATATATCGACAAATATATCGACGCAATGACTTCTTGAAATGTCTGTTTTCTGTCACGATTTATCAAGGGGGTCATTAACTATAGGTTGGTAATGATGACAAAAATAAATAGTTGACAAACATGACGAATAGTACGTAGGATATTACTGCCATTGGGGAACTTGCACATATTTTACGCATAGGAATGGTCATAAAGCAAGTTATCCACTTTTCTCGACCCAACAGCAACGTCACTAATGCAATTCTTACAGCACGTAAATATTAAACACACGGCCTCCATTTACGGAAAGCAGAGATAAAGCCTAACCATTAAGCAATTTTCCAAGGGGGGGGGGGGGTTTCCAAGACAGGACCCGTCGAAGACACTGACCCAAGACGATCCGGTTTCTGACTGATTACGGAATTCCACAGGCGGCGACACTTCACGCTCGGTTAGAAAACCGACGATGAAAGTCTCCAGTTCGCGACGCGCTGTGCTGAACGGTGTTTTCCCTCCATCAGACGCCACCCCCGCGAACGCGGCCGTTAATAAAGCCCGTGGCGGCGGTGACGCCCCGTGGAGCGAACTCTAATAACGTGTCCTCGCGGCAGCGACGTCAGCTCGAGTCACGTCGTCGCGGCCGCTAACGGCCAGCGACGGCGACGGGGCGCGACGCCCGGCCCACCCAAGTCGCCGCCCGCCCCCGCCGCCCCCGCGCCGGGCGGTTTCCCCGTCGGCACGCGCGCGTGGGTGAACGTATCGCCAGGCACCTCACGACCGCCCACGATACAATCACACGCCGCGCCACCGGCTGCGTCCGCGACACACTTGGGCGCAGCGGGGTCACGGCGCCGGGCGACTTCCGGAAACGCACATGGCAGTCTCGTTTGCCAGGGGGCGTGATCCTTTCGACTACTCGAATGTCACGAAACGTGGCCGCATGTGTTCGTCAAAATCTCTTATTCAAGATTGAAAATGAGTCAGTGTGGCCGGTTTCTTGTTGCTCTCGCTGTGGTTTAACTTTTCTTCAGTCGGTATTCAATATCTGGGATTGCTCTACATTTGGATTTTTCATTTCACTTTAAAATCCCAGTGTTTGAGGTATTTGTCACTTGAAGCAGTCGAAATATTCAATAAGGTGACTTCTTCTTCCCTCCTCATTCGAGATATTTTGGTTCCTATGTATTTGAAAACTTTATTCTTATATTTCAAAGATCTACGTCTCTAGAAACAATGTTCTATGAACGATCCAACTAAGTCACATTACAAATCAAGTTCAAATAAACTATCATTTAGAATTGCTTGCGTGTCCTGGAAATTCGCTTTGCAATCAGCAACGTAAACACATGTGATTTTAAAATTGAGGTCACTGAATTACAGATTACTTCTTCAATCTCAATCTGACAATTTATCATGACAGGCAAAACCGAACATACGGACAACAGACGCTGGCGTATTGTAAGTCTCCCAACTAAGAATTTCAGTGGCAGGTAATAGGCGGAGCCGCAGAGAGCGGGAAGGAGATTGAGGAAAGACTTCAGAAGTGGCGTCCGCAACAGCAAGAGGGCAAGGTTAGAGGAAAGACCCCCGAAAGACGCGGCCACGGAGATGGACAGGTGGACGTACGAGATATAGCGGAGTTTCGAAAGACCTGGGGACGGGCTCTGGTCCCCGAAACGCGGAGACAGCGGCGTCCGGGTCCGCCTCTTTAATTGCAGGTTCCGTATTCAGCGAATCGCCACCACCATCTTCGCCGTCTCAGCAGCAGCCACCGTCACCACTGCCGTCATCATCGGCTGCAGCCGCCGCGCGCAAAGTCGCGAGAATGGACTGCCGCTGCGCTTCACGCAGCGGTGAAGGTAGTGGTGGTGGTAGCGGTGGTGGTGGCGGTGGCGGTGGCGATGGTGGAGGTTGTGGGGTGGAGATTGTAGGGTGGAGGTGGTGGGGTTGAGGTGGTGGGGTTGAGATGGTGGGGTGGGCGTGGTGGTGGTGGGGGTGGGAGTGCAGGTGGTGGCGGACGCAGGGACTCAGTGAAGGGCAGTGGCGGCTGCGGGCACACGGACAGGGATGGGTCGAGAGTAGAGTAGAGGCCGGTGACGGGATCGGGTCCGTGGAGGACGTGGCCAGAGTGGTAGCGGTGGCGTGGAAGGGGGGGGGGGCGAGGTACGGCGGCCACCGCCGGAAACATTCGCGGCACGCCACACGCCCGGTCCGCGTACTTAATTAAATGGGGAGGCCCCGGCGGAAGTGGGTAAGATGAGCCCCCACACAGCCACGCCCTCTGCGATTGAATTCGCACACCTACATGCCGCTCATTCTGCGATGGCCTTTCTTCGCTCGGAGCTTCTCAGAGGTACGTTACACAGGGACGCTGGGGAATATCAATTTCTCAATGATAGGACCAAAGAATGTACTCAATTGATTACCAACCATAAAACGTCAATTTAATGATCTCAATTCGATACATGTATACAATGATATCATACGACAGAACGCAACGCAAAACCATCAAGGAAATTCCTGTTTGGAAAATTATAATTATTTGATTTGCAGGATGTAACAAAATATTTGAAAAGTGACCGCAGAGGCAAAACGTTTCCAGTCCTGAGAACACTCAAGCGGACTAACCAAATCGGGACTCCGTAAGGAGAGATGCTCATCAACTGAAAGATCATGCTCTAGAGACAAGGGCGCTCATTTTAATCGTCACTACAAGTGCATTTCACACTGGCTACATTAATCAAACGAGTTCTGGTAAAATTTCCCTGCTGTTAATCACTGGAAGAAAGATTTCACTAACCTACAAAATACCCAGTACATTTATGAGAACTATACGAAGTCTCCCTGATAATGAACACAACATTTATTTTATTGTTGAAGTGATGCTTTACATAAATCTGAAGTGATATTGTGGAGTTACAACGAAAAACTTGAGAGAATATGAAATACATTGTATATGATGTAATTACTGAGATAAGGATTTTGAACCTTAACAGGAAATTAACGCTTTAAAGGAACGTCAAGAAAGTAGAAAATAAATTAAAATTGAAATCAAGTGAAACAGTCGTGCGTAATACGATATAAGTGATGTGTTCACAGAAAGGAACGTAAGCAAAACGAATTTTATTCAATAAATCTACATAGTCTACAATTATTTTGATCTACGAACTACTTATGATTTAGCCAGTACACGACATCAGATCGGATTTCCCACGAGATGCGAAAGCTTCAAAGGCTTGAGCAAAGCAATGAGATTCGGCAACAATGTTACGGTGCGTAAAAGGCGGAGGCGGCAACTGAGTGAACAAACACCTAACAAGAACATCGAGACGTATACCACAAGGAAATATGTTCGCGCCCTGCAAAGACCATAATGCAGCTCGAACACAAGCGGCGAGTTACACAAGAGCGGGAGGGTTTATACGACCTTGCGACTCATTTATTTGCCGTGTTTAACAAAACGAGACTCACTCACACACACATGCTCGTGAACCAGTTAACAGCGTTCGCAAAGAGGTTGAAGGCGATTGTCGGTGCGTTTCTCACGGGCCGGTGAGGGTGGGGGGAGACGGCAAGGAAGGGGATTATGAAGAGAAAACAAGCAAAAGCACCGGATACACGGCGGATAAGTGCAGGTGCCACTGGGGAAGAGCGGGGAAGGTCGAGAGTCGAGTCAGTGCCTCTCGAGAACGCTACAAGCGGAGCGACGGCTAAGAGGCATGAAGTCAGACCCTTGACAGCTGTTACCAGTGGCCAAGCACCTTTACGATTTTCAAAATACTAAGATTTGTCGTTAATAGTTTTCAGAGAATTCGAATGATTGTTCGTACTTGTATACTGGTAGTTTATGTTCATTTGAGAACAGCTGTACGTAAACTTCTAATTTTGATAATTAGAATTCCAACAGTGAGATAAGAAATTGTATTTTCACAACTGAAAAGGGGTCTTGACTTACATATAAAATAGTTCTTTCTATAGAATACTGCCAAACACCACATGAAAAGTTTTTGTTTAAAGTTCCATAGGAAAAAAGCCATTTTTTGAGCAATAGGTTCTATAAAGACAGTGACTGGTAGCAGTTTTAATTCCAATGTTTATTATAAAAATTCGACTCCAAGATATTATCGACTGACTTAAGAATTAAACAAAATCACGAGATGAAGCACATTTACTAATCTGTTGGCCAACAGAATTTCTTGATTCAAAATTACTAAAAATAAAGGAAAATTATTATCATTATCCGAAAATACACACGCTCTACGGGCACCACTTTTATACTTTCAAACCGGACTCGTCTCGAGTTATAATTTATGTAAACGAAACAAAACACTTTGTTCCGTTGTTCACAAAAAATATTCGATCCTGACGGGCAATCAGGATGAGCTCCCGGAACCGCATTCTTTTAAGGAACAAGCTTCCACAACATCTGCCCGGAGGCTCACGTACTGGAATATCACGCAACAAGCAGCACAAGATGGCCGCCCCTTCTACACCCTTCAACTTAAAATAATTCCGCCTTCTGCATGCGCAATCAAGTCCGTAATCTCCGACAACGTTCCGCGCTGTCGTGAATGTGCATTCATAAGGAGTCTAAAATGAGGAACACAGCAGCCACTACATCATATTTCGTTTATTGCAGTATGTCGGTGCGTGTAATCCACGAACTGTTTCATTCAAAGCAATCGCGCAGGAAACTTCCACTTTTCCTTCAAACAGTTTCTCCAGTCAACCCAGTTAACATTCGGGAATCGAAAACGTGCCAATGAACGGGTTTTGAACGAAGCGTGAAACTGAACGAGAAAGGATGTTCATCACGTCGAGTAGCTAGTGTTAAGTTGAAAATCATGGAAATGAATTTTTCCTTGGACGAAGACAAAACTCAAGATTACGCAAATTTTCCAGAAAAGAAGTTTATTTTTGGGCGAGTAAAATTATTGAAATTGTCAAACAATGGGGAGAATTGATTGTTTTCTAATAAATTCATTTCGTCTTTTACAATATTACCACCGGGTATTGCAACTTAGTATTGGTTGAACGGATAACTATCGAAAACTTCTTCAAAATACATAAGACATAATAGCTAACATCTAAAACTGATTTGCCTTAAAAAAATTACAAGTAAGTAAGTAATATTTTCTTATGCGTTCCTACTAAAAACGCTCGGTATTCATAATTCAACTTGCCTTTAGTTTAGGGTAGAGATTCTAGAATTAAAAAAAGAACTAAACATTACACTTCTCCCCGTAGTACGTCACACTCCCCGCAGTAAGTTGGGGTTCGACGGCCCCCGGACGTTTCCGAACTCCGCGTTTGAAAGACAGAGCCCCATTCGCGAAACAGGCCATCGATGTTCCTGCGTCTGAACAATGGCTTGCATGTTTCCATTTCCCACCGATGCACTTTCTATTACATTCTCTGGGCGCGGCGAGTGGGCCGTGGGCCAGGCAGCGCTGACCCGGGTGGGCGAGAGGATGGGCGGCTCGCCGGGGCTGAGCGTGGACTCCCACGGTAGCGCGCCCTCTGGCGGGAGGCAGAAAGAAAGAGAGAGAATGGGTGGATGGCGGATGTTCGGCCGAGCCTGCTTCAACGGAGGCTCTCTGTTTGTGCGACGTACGCGGAGTAGGCGACGAGCACAGAAATGCTTTTGGGGAGTGGGAGGAAGCTGAGGGTAGATGCACGATCGAGATGTAAAAGAAAGCTCGTACAAATTTGCGAGTATGTAGGCAGGCTTCTAGCTCACAATACAATACAGCCTGGCTACTACACACTAAAAATTACTTGAGTAATTCAATTAACTTTGCTCTGCGACGTATTTCATGCGCGTCATAAGCAGATGTAGAATTTGTTTTATGTGTTGGAAAGGAAGTCAATCAGATGATTTTTGCGACCTGAAAACCAACTAGGAAATCAGGGTTTGATATTGGTATCTATATTCGATAGACACAAGTTCTTAATGAAGAACTAATGCTATTATTTGCCGAGTTTTTTTTTTCACAAATAAGCACACGTGATAATGCACCTGGGTCCAAAAGTATGGTATGTGGTCAGTACTTCAAGTTAGTATTCTGAGGACGGCTGCTACACTGATTCGCTTTTCCTGTGATTCCTTCTAATCAATTCCAGGAAGATGCTGGAGCATCACCTCAAACAACGGGCCAAGTGATTCATTATTCTGCATTTCCTGGCACATCAACTCCTATGCTGAAGTAGTTAGTGTCGTAACTGTAGTGTAAGTTATATCTCGGGAGGTGGCGATGTTCCTCCCCTGCTCGAACGAGCGATCCTGCGCCAAACTACATGTCAGATTCCGGGGGTTGCCTTCTCCAGGTATGTCCTCCGGCGAGGCATAGCTCCTGCTGGGAAGAGCTCAAAGCTCCCTCACGTGCAGTAGTGTTGTACATGCAAGTGTGTGTGAATATGTGTGTGTGTGTGAATGTGCGAGCAAGGAAAGAAGACAGCTTATGGATAAAGAAGACCATACCGTTTGTTGACACATTGCTCCGGCATTCGAATCGGTAATTGAGCGAAGAAGACACGGAAAACTACACATCAGAGAAGCCGAACCCCCAAAAACTGTCTGAATGCAAACTAGCCGTGAAGGTAGCCAGAATCGAAAATATGCCGCCGTCGGGACACGAACCCTAGGAGCAAGGAGAACTCAACTGAAGAAGCAACCTTAGGAGAACTGAAACAGGAATTAAAGCAATGAACCGCAGTGATCGCGTATCAACCTAAATACAGATCACGTATCTTTAATGCTGCTCAAAACGGCTACGCGATGGTAAAATCACACGGTTCATGAAGAATGTGAACCATGGAAATTGATTTGCGTCGTGGAGCATGTGGTGGGTGAGCGGTGAGAGGGGAAGTAGGAAAGGTGCGCAGCAGCGCCAGCTTCCGCCAGAGGTCGCCCGCCAGCGCAGATCACTTCGCGATAACAGAAGAGGAACGCTGCCCGACGCTGAGCGAGGGCGCGGGGGGCAACGGAAAGGTCGGCTGACGTACGGAAGACTCGCTCGCGAATTAATAAAAGAATCGAAACCTCACCGTGAGGAAAGATGAACGTTAAAGAGCAGCTCGATACATCAGAAAAATTTCTCCATTGGAAGTTGGGAGCAAGAACTATACTAAAAAGCTGTGGAGGTAACGAAAAGAAAAAAACTATAAGAAATTTGCTTCAGAACATATAACTGAAACTGATGATAATAAAGTGTAAAACATTTGGGGCAAAGAAATTAATAATTAAATTATAATATATACATTTTAAAACATGCAATCATTAATTACAAAAAATAATTACATAATAAAATGTTTTGCAGTTGAACTCTACTCACAAAAAAACTGTACATGAAACCAAACCCAATGAAATGCAATGTTTATGAAAAACACGTAGAAGGAAATAAAAGTTCAACTGTAAAAACCTAAAGAGATTTTTAGCTGAAACAAACATGTAATAAATCCAAATTTATACATAATACAATAATGAGTTGAATACATGAGCCTAGCTGAACTAATCATTTGATATACCTGAAGCTATGTTGGTAAATTCAAAAAATGATTTTATTTATCGAAGCGGATACTCAAGTCGTCAAAAGGATATTTATCATCCGATAATATGGTTTCTAATGACTATCTCGCGATTAAGAAAATAATTTGTGACTTGTAACGAAATATCCGTGCCTCTTATGTGATGTTTACACATTACATTCCCCCGTTCATTATGCAAATAGGAGATAGTGTACATGGATTAAAAATCTTTCGCGCAAAAATAGCACTGGTAACCATGGGGGTAATCTGCTGCGTTGTGACACAACCTATTCGCCAGCTGATTCACTCGGGGAGAAAACTTTCGCTCTAATCATTTAAATAAACAGGAAATTGTATTTTAGAATTTTAAATTAAATTTTCTACTCGTTTTCCCTCAGTCTTTCGTATTGGAGGTAAGTATTCTTTAGCATTTCTAGCACATCCTCCCTGCAACTCAAAAAAAAAGTCATTAGAGAATAAACCATTAGGGAAGTTATCTTACCATGTGTAGTTCATTTCGGTCAGCTAAACAAAATTACACTTTCTGAATCGTGTATGGTTATGTTCCCTGAAACGAAATACATTTTCGAATGGAGGAGGCGATTACGAACGCCCGAGTGAATGAATAGACAGATGGCCGAACGAAAGAATACGATGATGATCATGACCAGGAGGAAATTCAGTGAAGCTGCAGCAGAATGGTCCACAGAGGAGAGCGTCACCCCGAGAAATCTTGCTTTCCCACATGAGGGGGGGGAGGGGGACAACTGGTATTTGGAACAAGGTGTGATGGGTGGAATGGTCCATCATACCTCTCCAAACCATCTTTTTCCAAAGGGAGTGCGGCGTCCTTTGGGCAGCGCAGGCGGCCCACGGCGAGAGGGCAACGGCACGCGCGGCCGCGCATCCCGTCCACCGTCGCCGTCTCCACTCACCACCCCCCACCGCCCGCGCCATCAGCGGACGCCGCCCCGCGTGAGTTATGAAGGCTGGGCCGCCGCGCCGTGCCGCGGCCTCTGACCCCGCGAGGGGGCAGCACCTGCTGCGCCCGCAGCCGCGCATGCGCACCAGCGCTTGAGGAAAAGGCTAACCCCCCGAACGCGGAGGGCGCCCCGCCCCTTAGTCCTCGCCGACGGCCGCTGTCGCTCACCCGCGCTCAGACGCTCGCCGCACGCCTCCGCTTTCCCAACCGGTGCTTCCTAAGCGTTTTGTCATCAATCTCTTCGTCAGGGGGCGAATTGAACATTTTCTCCAGGGAGGGCTAGGAATGTTAATAATAATAATAATAATAATAATAATAATAATAAAAATAATAATAAGGGAAGAGAATAGGACGACGAAAAGGAAAGAAACATCTCTCACGGTCCGTTCATTCGATTGGTGAAACCACCAATCAGATCAGTAGGCCGCAAGAATGCTCTTCCAAACAGCAACTGGACTTGTACCAAATACGGAACTCGCGTGGAAAATCCACTAATCGGGACTCGAACCCTTGAACCTCCCGGTCAATGATGCTGCAGAAGACGCCGCCACGGAGGCTTCGCAGTCGGTACCAGGCACTCGAGAACGACGTCTTAAGCCGCAGCGCAACCGCGAGCGGCCGGGCTGTCCCGCACACGCCTCCCCTGTGATTAAACTTTGTGTACTTTTCGGCGGCCGCGCGCGCACTATTTGAGCCGACCATAATACTCCTAATAAAGGGTGATGGGCCGTACTCAATGCGCTACTCATCAGGGTAAGGCCCTCGAGCAGGGCAATCAAGAGCGTTTCAAGTCGCGCCGCAACGCCGCGCCACCGTCGCCACCTCCGCCCAGGCGCTCCCGCAAGCGTCGTTGCCGTTGCCAACCGCGACCGCCAACACGTTAATAACCGCACTCAACCGCCCGAAGCCTTCACGCTGGCCGTCACTGTTGTCTTCATCATCGTCACTATTGTTGTCATGAGAGATGTACTTTCAACCTGTGGGTGTTACTGCCCAAATTATTGTAATCGCAAAGCTTTGTTCAGTTTACGGATTAACAATTAGGCCCCAAGGCTTTCTACGTCTTTCTCATTTTGCCACTGACCTATTACATATTTAGAAACATAATTAAAATGTATTCATTACTCCATTCTCCAAATCCGGACGTAGCAGAATATATATTTATTGCACGACCTCCATTTTATTACGAATGTCGTTGTTTCGTCATCACAACATGGGAACGCAATATTAAATTATTACTGTGGTAGTCATCTATTTATTCCACTGTTCCACCATTGGCTTGAGGCTTATGATCTCATCATTGGCATCTCTTCCTTCTTCTTTACCTACTCTCTTGACATCAGTTCACGAATCATACTAAAACCGCCGAATGTTACAAACATGGCCAACTGGGCGACTGCGAGTCTCTCCGCCACTCCCACTCCTCAACATCACGACTTCATCTCCGCTGCTAACTTCGCTAACGCACCGACTCGGCGAAATCTGTGTACCGACGCTCCGAGTGGGCCAACTCCACCCAATGTTTCCCGTCTCCCGCACCTCCTCCGCGGCCATCGCATCGCCTTCGCCTCCGCGGGGAGGTTGCGATTCGACCGCATCCGATGTTAATTCTGCGGTTGCGCGCAGCGATCGCGCTGCTTCTTTTTGCGCGCGGCCAAACCGGCTGCCCGCGCCGTACGGGCCCCCAGACGCGACTCTGCCCCGGCCCCACCCGCCCGCCGGAAACACGCCCAGACGTTCACGAAACCCTGTGATGGGCGGCTGGTACGGTACAGGCGGAAACGGTACGTACATTTGCAAAATGTTAGTTCTTTTCGCGTAATTTTCAGTGAAGCCGTGTTAAAAAATGCATATACAGGATTTCATTAAACAAAAGGCTTAATTTGTTTCTCTAATGTTTTTCACAAATGGATCATTGGTCACTTAATATGGCATACTACGTCCTATTTTGAAGCCTCATTCAAACCTCTGAATTTTCGAAATTTACAACAGTTCACGATTTTCGAGACACTTCGTAATGCAATAAATTCCTCAATATTATATCTGTATATCATTTTGAAATTTTGCACCCTTTTTCAAACCTTACTTACGGTGTATGGATGCTCCTAAGATAATTTCAAGTGAATGGCTTGGAGCAACACCAAAGCAATAACAAAACCAGCAAAAACCCAAATTATACTTCAGTAGCAAATTCGATGTAAACTAATCTGTCTCACAAAACCTTGAAAAATGCAAATACGCTTACAATGCTTTTTGAAAATAGTTATTTTCATATTAAGTGATTGAGTGGGTATTTTTTTCATGGTCGAGATTGATTTTTTCCTGAGAGTAGGTCCAGAGGTCGTTTTAAATTGACAGAAGATATTTCATATTTCTGGGAATAGCATTGTATTATATAGGGTCGCGAATGCAGAAGCGTTACTAAGGGTCTGTACACTGCGTTATATTTCCATGCGTGATATACTGTTCTTTTTTCACGGTAACAGTTGTTTTGGCAACCGAGCTACTTCACGTAATATTACGTCATTTTTAAATAAATCAAGAATTTGGTTATTGCTAAGAAGAGATATGTAGCTTCCTTTATCACCACATACCTTTCACATTATATTATATTACAAACATTACATACGAGCATTACTTCCCTAAATCGGTTTCTAATCTGCATTCCTACAAACAAAGGCTTATGTCTTTCATTACTTCGTCGCACTGGTTGGCGAGAATCTACAAAAAACAGTGTTAATTAATGTTAAATTAAGAACCATTATCAATGTAAGTACATCAGTTTAAATCATTCTTCGAAACGGTTCTCCAACAATTCATAGCGTCACAGTTTTCCATATCTAGTCACTCTTTCCAGGTAACTGGTATGTCAATTGTTCTTTCTGAAAGCTCATTCACATGGAACGAAATCACTGAAACTTGTCGCTGTCACTGTGAACCACTATAATAATCACTACCTTTCACGATGACAGGCAGCACACTTATCTTTTCTCATGAGACTTCCACCTGAACATTAATTATAATGCAACCTAAGTGGAAGTCGATGGCTTCCGTAATGGGCTGTTCAGTTCACTTTCAATCGACGTCTATATAATTGCTGAGCTGTCACCTCTCCATTATCTTCCATACTTTTTAATTCTTACATTCTTTAATAAATTAATTCAGATCAAATATCAATAACAAATCTTCCTACCAATTTATATACAAGAGTTATACATTTATATTACAAAAATAGTATTTTGGATTTTCATATGAGCAATTTTAAAACCATAAGTGAAGCATCAATTTTCATAACATTTTTGATTCTTGGAGGTAACGCGGAAGAAGCATATTGGTTCTACTTTCAAGTGAATTATATATAGGTCAAAAATGAATAATTAATATACGACTCGTGAGAAAAGAGAAGGCAGAGAAAACTCAGGGTCACGTATTGATGATAAATTATGAAGGAAGCAAGGAAGGGAAAGCGAAGAGATGTACGAGACTTGTCGCGAAGCTACTCCGCTAACAATCCTACGTCTTCCACAAACCTGAATTTTTACTCTGGAACCCACGCCATCCACCTGTTTCATCTCCCGCACCCTGGGGGCGTTCCACTTCCATTTCCTTTACGACTCCCATATCACATACCTCACCGCGCAGTGTCCGCTCCGACGCGGGTTCTAGGGCACACCGAAAGAGTGTCGGCCACCCCAAAGCCGGCGATTAGGCGCATCGCGGTCTTTTTTCTTCTTCTCGCCCGACGGCAGCGTCCTCCACTACCTCCTACTCCGGCAGCTCATTTGAATCCTCGTGCTCATACACACATACGCACGTACACACACACACACACACACACACACACACACATGCGCGCGGCGCGTTACGACAGCCATAAACAACGGAGCGGCGGCGCGCGTCGAGTGATTGCGGGAGGCGCTCACCACATTGGCCCCAACCCCCGAGCATAAATCACCCGCCCCGCCCCCCGCTCACCCGCTCTCCGCCCGGCTTCTCTCTTCTCGCGTGTTGAACAAGCGAAGAGAGTACGAAGGTCGGCTAACTCGCAGAGGTGCAAGGTGGAGTCATAGTTTCTACAATACATCAGATACTATACTGACTTCATGATGCTTACACAAGACACATTTATGATAATTTCAGTATTTTTATTGTAAATGTACATTTTCTATAACAATTAACAACATTTTATTCGCGGTCTATTGTATTCTTGGACAGAAAAACATAAATATAATCTTCAACCTATTTCTGAGTTGAAGTACCTCATTTGGATCGTTTGGTTTCGGCCCAATTCGCAACCATAGGTAGAACCAGCACTGAGAAGCTTTTATTTTCTTTCTAATGCGCCGTATGGTCGGCGATCTGAAATTTCTTTTTGCTGTTCTCTTCTATTATCAAAAATTTACAGTTCCAATGTAGGCGAAGTAAATGAAGCAGACGTGGGATTCGTCTGAGATTATATCTAAACGATGCTGATTGTGGCGCAGATTAAACCAACGGAATGATCCAGGAGCAATAAGAATGACGATACTAACAATTTTATATAAATGATGGTCAATATCATAAAATTAATAACCAACAATGGCAGTAATCTATAAATAAAGGTAATAGTAAACTAGCAAAATGGATAGATCAAAGACGGAGATAATACTGCAGGTCGCGATTAGATATAAACAAGGACATTTTGTCTAACACCACAGTAATATCTGTTTCGATTGTAGAGATAGTGCGATACATTATGGAAGAGAAAATGTGTGACGAAGACTGTAATGGCAATGGTATTGGAGTGAGCGGTGAAAACGTCTCCACTTCGCGCCAGCTGTGCAGAAGCACCCGCAATGGCGACCACGACAACGGCAGACGAGACAACAAAATCAACGACCAAATGGCC
This sequence comes from Gryllus longicercus, assembly GCA_038098605.1. Taxonomy (NCBI): domain Eukaryota; kingdom Metazoa; phylum Arthropoda; class Insecta; order Orthoptera; family Gryllidae; genus Gryllus; species Gryllus longicercus. The sequence goes on along the minus strand of JAZDUA010000497.1, from coordinate 610,020 downwards.
ACATCAAACAATGTCACAAACTCAGTAGCTAGTGATGCAACGCAGGAGGCACGTAATAAAAACTGTTTCGTAATAATTACATTCAGCAGCAGCAATAGCCAGGATAACCCTCACCACACGTGGGAGAAGCAAAAAGTGTTTATTAATCTCATGTGCGTTGTAGATCTAAGCCAAACTTCTAATTCAACTACTGTTCTGTTTTTAGACTCAAGATAATATTTACAGATAGGCCACGGAATAATTTGTAAATTGCATCGCCAAGCGAATGATGACGTGTTAAGTAGCAGTGTGCAGAACCCAACTCCGAAGCAACAATGACGGTATTAACTGTTCTGTATCTCTAACAACGACGTCGCCAACAACACTCGACACCTGTCGCCTCGTGTAGGTTGCATAAGACGACAATAGCGCTGCCAAGTATGCGGGCGGCCTTCACCCAAAAGACCTGGGATGGTTTCTCGCCGGCACCGCCGCCATCGTCTTCGCCTCTTGTGCTTTGTCGATGCCGCCGAGATTGCCCCCTTCTCTTTCTCGCCGACGCCACTGCCATCATCGCCATCGCTACCGCTGCCACCGCTACTGCCATCCTCGACATCGCCACCGCCAGCCTTCGCATCTACGCCGCCTACATTACCATTGTCACAACCGCCGTCATTTCCACGTTAGCGATCGCCATCGCCGCTGCACTCGCCAGTTCCGCAAGCACAGCCACAGCTTCCGGCCACCGCCACCCCCAACCCCACCAACGCCACCGCCCCTCCACCGCCACCGCTTTCTCTCACCGCAGTTCCCGTTCACCTCTCCCCGTCCGCAGCCGCCGGTCACAGTGAAGCGTCTTAAAATGTGTGTCAATAGGTTCCAAAAGCACCCGACGGACGCCGCGCCGCGCCGCGCCGCGCCGCGTCGCGCCGCACCCGTAGACGAGAGGAGGCGCTGCAATTTGGATCAAGCGCTGGGTGCAACCGGTGGAGGCGACTTGACGACCGAACGAGGGTCTTCCACTTCGGCGACCGAATTAGAGAAATAATTGATGAGATCATGGGCAGGAAATGACAGAACGGTCAACAAAAAACCTTGTGTGAGAGGATGACGAAATGTGGCAGGTTTGGAAGAATGTTGATCCAGACGATCGTGATTTTGGAGGAAGTAATTAGAAGTAAGACTATAATGAAGGAAAGTATTTGATTAACTTTCACAAAAGAAGAGTAAACAACCTAGTCTGATGGCATGCGAAACTAAGTTAATATGTATAAAGTTAAGGAATTTATTATTCTGGAAATTAATCCAGGGTTCTGAACTTTCGTTACGTGAATATACTTTAAGTTCCTTTTCTGACGGCACACACTGTTCAAAACACTTGTTGCTTGAATTCACTTAATATGAAATAAAAATATACTTAGTATGTCTATACCCAATTATTTTAGAAAAACAATTACGTAAAAAACAAGATAAGGAAATGACACTGGTTTTAATGCATTTTTCTAGTATTACAAATGCATAATTAGGGTCTTTTGGCAGAAAATGTGTTTAAATTTCCCAAATAATGCAACACACCCAAGGGTACATCAAAACACCCTGTGTGTTAATGAAGAAGTTATGGTGACGAAGCACATCATAACATCATTTGCCACACGATCCACGACTGCATTAATCTCGTAATTCTGAACTAAACTTCTTAACAAAACTGCTGATCGTCTGCCCTTCTCCAATCGCAGAATTAATGCAAATTCCATGAAGACAGGCATTACCAGCCGCACATCGCAAATGCCACTTTGCAAAACGCATTCTCTTGGTGGTGCAGAACGCTTCACCGACAGATTACCGCCATCCAATGCTCGTCCGCGCTCTATCATCTCCTCCGCAGATATCGCGGGATCTTCCGAGATAGCCGCAGTGTAATTTCCGAGTTTGCAAAGACGAAGGCGCGCGTTCTCGAATTAGCGGCGTCTCGGCGAGCGACGCGTGTATTCGCGGCAGGCAGGGGAGGCTGTAATCTGGTGAACGGGAGCGCGCCCGACCCAAATTGAATTAATTAGCCAATTACACCACCTGCGGAGCGCGGCGCGGAGCGTCAAAAACGAGCGAAGAGCTGCTTGGTCGCGACAAAAAACCAGTATTAGCCGGCGCGGGGAAACGCTGCGCGACCGTCGACGGCAGGAAAAAGAAGTGCGGTGAGGACGCGTCCCGCCCGCGCGGGGCACTTAGGTGACCATCCGGACGGTTCTTGAATTAGAGGTGTGGGAGAAAAGTGATTCGATACTTCCTTATTAGAGGAGAATGTCTGGCATTCAGATTCTCTTGGGTACGAAGGTTTTTTTTTGTATATACTATTTCGCTTCCCTTCTTCGTGTTTTTTTACTATTACTTTCATTAGAGGAATTAACATGAATGATTATATCTAAAGGTACATTATCACGGTTACATGAAAATTGAATTACGTTTAGCACCGTCAAAGAAAATATGCACAATGAATTGCAAAATATTAAATATAGGTATCAATATAACACACTTACATACATCTTCAATAGATTCTTGAACGCTACATTACCCGAGTCAGTTTTTCTTCACAATCGTAGAATCGTATTTTAAACCACCCTATTTACAAATTATTTATGATTCCATTTGTCAACTTAAACCATTATTAGTCCACACTTCCACTGGCTAGACACGACAAAGACCTACGTTGTAATCAGTAAGCTTCACACTAACAATTTGTTTAGCAAATGTACAAGTTGCGGTCCCCAAATAAAGTTCACACACGCACGCACACACATGCTTGACCCCTACCAGAGCTGCTTTTGTGGCGCGTGGCCTTTCCGGGGCGCGCGCGCGCACTACCCGATGCAAAAGTCGCCCTTCGCTCACCCATGTACGGACTCTCGCACTTTACGGCCTTTTTTTCACGGGTCGATATTTCAAAATTAACGAGACGCTATTTTATGGAGATGAATAGGCGAGGGTTATTTACGACTGCAAAAATTAAGGCACCCGTTGATTCTACCCGCGAGGATCAGCCGCAGGACGGGAGAGAGAGAGAAAAAAAAAGGTGAGAGCGCAACCTACACGTTTACGGTCTCTGCGCGTAATCCTGTCTTCTCTTTAGCACGCGTCGATGCGAGCGCGTGTGCTGATGCTGCGGAGGAGATCGCTGTTCCTAATGGCGGACGTTGTAAAGCCGACAGTGACGAATATGATGATGCCGCCCCACGGCACGGCGACAGTCGACGACGGTGCCCCCGGCTACGTCTCGCAAGGAACAAGTTTCGAGACGTACTCGTCCAATGTGTTACGGTTACCGTGGCACCCGTTGAGAAAGAGAACACGCCCTTTATTAGCGGGGCGGCTCTTCCTCCATCATTCACCGCCGCCGGATTTATCGTCTTTTCAACGCGCCTCGCGACAAGCGGCGATTCTGCTCTGGGATCGAGTGTTGGTCAGAGTCTGTACATATTGTGTGTAGCCATTCACTCGCGCAACGTTCCATCTCGGCCGCGCGATGAATCGGTCAGGGGCGAGTGGACGAGCAACGCGAAGCCGGGAGCCACGCGCGGCGACGGGCAGTGGTGGGTGCCGGGCAGCGGGTGGCGGTCAGTGGGCGGCGGTCAGTGGGCGGCGGGTAGGGGGCTGTGAATGGCGGGCGGCGGGTGGTGGGACCGAGCGGGGGGAAGCGGGCGGCGGGCGAGGAGGGGATGAGGCCGCGGGCGCCGCTCGCCGAACGCGATCCAGCGCCCAGCGGCGGAGGACGGCGCGGCGAATTTCGTCACACCTCGTTATATCTGCGCCGGTCGACGGCTGGCCGGTCGCTTTTGAGGACCGCGGACAGCGAAAAAAGCGGCGACTGGGTGGGGAAAATGGTGGAAGGGAGAGGAGTTGCGGTCAGTGGTGTCTCTCCTTCCACAGCTGGGATCGGGTTCAAATCCCGAGCGATCCGCGTGAGTTGTGGTGGACAAAGTGGGTTCGCGGCACGTTTTCTCCGGGTTCTCCCGTTTTGCCAGTCTCTTATTGCACCACCGCTCCATTATCATTTACATCAAATTACCATACCCTCCTACACATCATTCAGTAATACGGCTGCAATGCTGAGGCACATGCATCGCAACAATGTTACAATAGATAAGCGAGAGAGAACTGAGCGTTCAGAATATAAAAAAGGAGATGGCAGGAGATTCGTAGACTGGCTTTAATGGAGAAAATAATGAAGAATGATTGGTGTGTAGTACAATGGGAATTAGAATGCGGCTGGGGATTAGGTGAACGAAATGATGTACACTTAAATTTGTTCAAAGAGTTGGTTGTCCCGACCGGCATTCGATCCCGGGCCTTTTGGTTCACGCCCAGCTGCTCTAACCACTAAGCTAATGATGCACTAATCATGAATACATTTGTTTTCGATATTAGTAATATCTGCAAACGAAATGTATTGTACCATCCTCATAAGAACGATATTGATTTAGAAGGAGAGAGAGAGAATAAAAAAATGGAAAAGGGAAAATAAATGAGTGAATGCAAACGTGAATGAATTAAACCCTAATAATAATAATAATAATAATAATAATAATAATAATAATAATAATAATAATAATAATAATAATAAAGGTTATAATCCAGAGTGGAACACAGGGGAAGAAAATAGCAAGAGCATGAAGAACGAAATCCAGGTAAAGGAAAGGGTAGATTAATATCTGTGAAAGGTAGTAAATTAAAGGAAAGGTGAGTGAGAATATGTAGTTACAATACGAATTTGAAAAACCACGCACCAAAAGTTCAACTGAGAGTAATAGACTGAAATCATCAAGCGACATGCAAATAGAGACCCAGAAGAGCTCACATGCGAAAGAACATGCGGGGGAGTATTTGAATGAGTTGAAGTGAGTTTTTGTGGGTTAACAGGCGGGAGGATGGCAGTATGTAGAACGCGAACCAAAGGCATTGTGACGAGGAGACACGGGGCGAATGCAAAGATAAAACGAACAAGAAGTCCGAAACCACAGACGAGTGGTAAGCAGTAACAGGCGTGAACCGACTATATAATCCCGTATAACAAAGGAAGTACGCAGAAGGGAATGTCAAGGAGAATAGGGCGATCGGCAGAGGAAGCTGTAGCGACCGGAGCGCCGTCTGGCGGTGGCTGCGGCATTGCAGAGCGCCCGCTGGCGGAGCAGATCCCGGGAGAAAGCGCCCCCGCTGTTTCTTAGGCTTATCGGTCATCAAGGCGCTGCGCCCAAGATGGCTCGCGGTGCCCCGCTGGGTGATTTGCGACGTTCTCGCAAATTATATGGTGTTTGACGGCCAAAAGAACGGAATGCAGAAAAACCATGATTAAACGAGCTGCAGATCGTGGATCACCAGCTCAAGTACTCACTTCACATCACTCACGGACAGTAAGATGCATTACAAAGTAGTTGCATGAACATTACACAATACAGCAAAAACTGCTTAGTTATTACGATGTATATTTGTGATAATGTTGCAAACTTCTTAAAAGCCTTTCTCGTATTGCTATTAGAACATGAAGCAGTTGATGAAAATGTCACAAATACGCGAAAAAAATGTTTGCAGTATTTTGTGCGTAACACATGTCTGTTTATTTTTCTTTAAGAATTCCAATGTTGTATGTGTATTCAACCTCTATGAAAGAATTCATCTGTCACACATTATCCTGTCGTTTGAATAAAACTACGTTAAAAATTCCAACAATGCCCTGAGGAAGGTAAGGCGACTCGACAACCTATTATTCACCCCCAACAAAACCGCACCCATCTGGGAGAAACGCGCAGAAGAATTCGCGGCGGCCGCGCGACGCGCAAAGCTGCGCATCACCCGCGCAAGAAACGGCGCGGCGTCGGACAGCGCCGGACACCGAACACGTACCTGCAGCGCTCCATGGTCGGCGCGCGGGCGGCGACGCGGGTATGAATGGCGCGGCGAGTGCGGTAAGCATGCCGCGCCTGTCGCATAAATACGCGCGCCGCGCGCGCTCGCCCAGCCGGCCGGCGCCCCGGGCGACGCCGGCGCGGGAACGGCGGTGGCGGTGGCGGCGGCGGCGGCGGCGGCGGCGGCGGCGGTGGCGGTGGCGGTGGCGGTGGCGGTGCCGAAGGAATTCGGCGGGTGAGCGGCCGCCGCCGACCCCGTTGCAGCCGGCGGCGGCACACAGGCGCCACCTACCGCCCCCACCGACCGCTCACTCTCCCACACGACCTTATGATCGCAGCTCGAATCTCCATTGGACTACGCGGCGAATTATAAGATTATCGTGTTCAACGATAGACCCTGTGGTACTCCTAAACATTTTCTAGGTGTTTCAATTTTTTTTTTTCCATTTAAAATCCCACTTATTATCAATGATAGACTTATCACAATACTATATGGATATCCGAAGACCTTTAAGCCGGTACGAGATCAAAGCCCTCACATTAACATTTCTAACTTATCGATTTTTAGCATCCAACCAATATTGTTACTCCATCTCATCAAATCCGCGGAAATATGATTTCAAAATGGCAACACCTCGATAAATTGAAGTAACGTGGTCAGTAAAATTCTTCAATCATTTAAAGTTCCCACTCGCTTTCTCCTGTTTACAATCGCCGCCCGAACTTAATGTACTCAGCACCGTCGAAGAAAACCAACAAAAAGATAGGTGGAAATCACGTAAACTTCGTGGTTGCACAAAAGATGTAAATGTATGGGAGCGTCAAATCGCTAATAGGCTTCACCCTATGTTGTTTGTAATAGAATCCGGTAAGAGTGGAAATGAAGGCTGATAGCCTTGTTGGATACACAACTCACTCTGAAAGGGAATGTCTGCCTCTTACGATTCGCCTAAACTTAACACCAGCAAATTATAAGAACTTACGAACTTTATCAAAACAATATCATATCTACAAAAAATCGTTGGATCGCCATTGTTGAGCGAGGATGGTTTTTATCATTTCCTCAAAACACATCACAGTTCATCCATTGGCTCTGATAAAATCTACCATCTCCCTATATTTGGCTTAAAATATGCCATTTTCATGTGGCATGATTTCCTCATCGACTCCATAACGTTGTTCTGATATTTCATTGCTCTGAAATATAATTTTATAACATGGATCTGATAACAATTTAAAACTATTTACAACACTATTATCAATTTAAATTTATATCGAGCGTTTGTTACTCTCACAACTTTTCTTTGACATGGGACATGTATCCTTGAAATCCGTCAGCATAGTTTCAAAATTCTCCCTCGTTTTTTTCTTACCTTCAATAGCACATTAATGTGGCCCGCATTACTTTACGCTCTTATGCAACTTGATCTGCCCTACTGAACCCGTTCTCCCCCACTCATTACTAGCTACCACGTACATAAGCACACATCATTCATTGAACGCCCCAAACACGTGTAGTGGTTCAACGACACGCGATGATCGTCGATAACCTCCTCGATAGAAGTTACCTTCGAAACTCGGACGCACTTGAAAAAAAGAGTACAAATTGCACCCGAGACACGAGCGCAGGGAAATTCGATAATTAGTGCGAAATCGAGCGATCCGAAGGGGCCGACGGCATTCCACGTACAGGTGGCGCCGTCCATTCTGAATTCTCGGCCACCCGGGCGACCGTCACGGACGGCGGGTGGCAGCTTTCTACGGCGGTGAGTGCTTGCGTAAGAGGGTAATGCGCGTGAAGGGGGGGGGGCGTGATATGCACACGTGCCGCGTCTGCCAGTCGGCCCATATCCGTCGGGCGCGTTTAAAATGCCAACGAACATGTGAAATGTTCCGGCTTCTCATGAAAATCATTGTTTCGTATGTTCCCTGGAGTGCACTGTTGCGTAAAATGCGGCGGATTTTCAATCGAATTTACATTAATAAAGGATATCATGTGGTAGTGCTGTGACGACTGATGATTACAATTAAACACGTACACATTTCATGCATGAAACACACATCAATACATGCATATTTGAAACCAATATTACATATGGGTGCCTTTGCACAATATTTTAAATACAAATTAAACAAGTCACTGAACACGAGGTAAAAGTACAAAATTTCACACAAGAGTCATGTAGGTATAATCTATTCATTATCTTTTAGATATATTATGTATACATATCTTGGTATATAAAGCATCCAATACTAAGCAAATATCAAGAAATTGCAACTTAGCTATGCCCTGAAGCAATGAACAAAAATAAGCAAAATCGTACAAATCCTCTCTCTAATGACAATATGTCACTCACTTATATTTTTCATTTCAAAATGGAAAAAAGTGATATTAGTACATGTCATTTCTTTTGCGATATTATAGCAGGCGATGAATATGGAAACATTTCCTTTTCCACCGGAAATAACATGTTTTACTGGCTATTTTCAGTTGGCCTCCGAGGCGAAGCCAAACAAAAAAAGAACTCCAATCTCTGCCAAGGAACCCTTCCTGCAGAAGCGAGTTCGGCGATGGAAGTCGCCTGTTTTTCCACAAAATCAATCACACGGTCTTCACATCCATTTGATAGATCAACAACACGTATAACGGGCAGCTGTCAGTTAACTGTCGCTGGCTGGCTGATTGAAAAAGCTCGAAATTTCTTTTCTATTTCGCCGCCCCTGAATGTGAACACGCTACTGATACGGCGAGGACACGTTTTTTTTTCTACTCGAGTTCTGGCACGTATCCAAGATGAACACAAAGATTGGTAAAGTAATTATTAATTCCATTAATGAACAATCAAAGAGTATTTGGATCATAAATACGTATTGAAATATACTTATCAATTTTTTTCCTGCAGAAAAGATAAAAATTAAAACAAAATGAGGGCTGCTACTAAATTGTTATGCCATTGAGTTCTGTATAGAAGTAACATATTTAACTAGTATTGATGGCGGAAAAATACGAATGATGTCTAAAAAAGTTCAACGAAAATTGTGTGGAGAGATATGATTGTTTCAATACATGTAACTTCATAGTTAACGCATCGCAAATGAGGAGGCGATTTCGAATATATTATTCATACACTCGCTAATTATATACCTTCGCCTTTTACACAATACACAGAAGTGTGCAACAAAAAAGCTTCACGCCTGAGCTGACCAATAAGCTGGATTCAGAAAGATGACCGGGGCTACTCCCTTCCCTCATCTTTCTTACCCCCTCTCTCGCTTTTCTTCTCTACTGGCGGCTCAACGCACACTTCGATCCCTTCAAGAATCTACTCTGGCCAGAACTAATCTTGAAGTACTGCGCGTGGCCCCGGTAGCAACCCGAGTGCCAGCGACTGCCCTAGGCGGCTCCAGTAGGTCCACAGTTTCCGGCAGGCCTGCTTTAGGCTCAACGCTAGTCAACTCTTGCCTGATGCAGAGTAGTTAATTCTCCGATCCATTAAGCTATCTGGGTTGGTCTTCTCCTCAGCGGTCTGCACAAACCGGGACGTTAATCCAAGTCGGCGCAAGATCGGATAACCAATCCATTACCGCTGGCCCTATCACCGCCACTTCCACCGACCCCATCTGCTTCTCGAGTTCTGTTCTCTTTGCCAGCGAGGGCGAGGAGGGTGCCGCGTGTAAACGGGTTCAAAGACGCCGGTGTGGAGATCCCCGGCTACGTGAACTCGACTCGAGCAACGCGAGATGTCGCACGGACCGGAGAGGTGAATCGCGTCAGCTTAGTAGAAGCTGAAGTGTTTGGGAGAGGAAATGAGAAAGAGGTAACGGGATAAGCAGTAAACGTTGAGTTGAGATGTCAAAAAGAAAGGTATTGTGTTAAATGAGAGTAATGTCACTGAACAAGATTACGTAAATTGGACATGAATGAAAATGATCAAATCTCGAGTTGTTCTGATTCTTTGTAAATTTCGGGTTTAAGTGATGCAATATCCTTAAGCAGAGGAGAGGAGATAATACGGGACAGAAAAAAAATGTATAAAAGGGATATAATAATTGGAGAACTGTTAGAGGAAACCAGAAATTAAAATTGAAGTATATGGTATGATGTGCAGAGAAAAGGCCCTGGTGTATCAGGGAAAATTGTGAAGTG